>JAAGEH010000393.1:26293447-26439362 GCA_011751065.1 Lasiurus cinereus | reverse complement strand
TCTCTCTCTCTCTCTCTCTCTCTCTCTCTCTCTCTCTCTCTCTCTCTCTCTCCTCCCTTTCTTCCTTCCTGTCTCTCTAAAATAAAATTTAAAACACCACACAATTTTAAAAAAGTCACTTATAAAAAAACAAAAAAGTCATTAATTTAAAAAAGATCATGTTTCTCTCTCTAAAAGTCAATAAATAAAAAAATAAACTTAAATTTTACCATCTTAGCCATTTTTAAGCATACAGTTTGATGGTATTAAATATATTCACATTGTGCAACTATCACCATCATCCATCCCAATAACTCTATATGTTCTTTTAAGAGCATTAAATAACATCCTAAATTTGTTCAGTGCAACTAATGGATAAAAGGGAAAAGACAAAAGAAAGTTCAATGAGTTAACTGCAATGAATGGAAGATAAAGGTCACCTACAAAGCAAGTATTCTTGCCTGGAATGTGAAACCTGAACCTAACCAAGAAGAAGTATCAGAAAACCCCAAATTAGAAGCATTCAGTTAAAAAGAAATTATGGGGGATATTTTTTTCAAAAACATTGATGTTAAAAATGATAAAAGCTGAAGAAGTTATAGATGAAAGGAAACAAAGAGAACTGATAATTAGTTGTAAAACTTAATCCTAGATTGTATTTATATTGAATGAAAGAAAAAACACAAAGGACAATATTTAGCCAACTAATAAAAACAGAAATATTCACAGGATATTAGAATTTTGTAAAGCTTTATAATTTTCTGAGGATACTGTGCCCTTATTCTTGAGAATAAGGATACCGTGCCCTTATTCTTCATATACAGTGAAGCATCTAGGGGCCATTACTCTTAAATGGTTCAGAACAGCAAGAACAAAAAGGCAGGTGAATTTGGAAAAAAAGGATAAAGGCCATATTAGATATTCTATAATATTCTTATTCTTGCAACTTTTCTGCAGTTTGAAATTATATATGAATAGCTTAAAATTGTACCTAATTAGATAGAAGCTGAATATGGAATTGTGATATATAATACTAAAGAATATAATAAATTGTTAGCATATAACTCTTTAAAATTAATTTAAATAAAAACATAAAGAGCACAGGTAATTTCAAAGCACTGTCAGCTTAACATACCTAAACTGTAAATAATGTTGCATATGCCTTTCATGAAACTTGGATAAATATTGGGGTCAGATACATCAGGACATTCTGTATCTTGGTCACTAACTTTGAATAAGAGTCAATATGGGAAATTGCCTCTTGCAATGCTTGTTTAGAATATTATAAATGCTGAAATTTTTTTGCATCATTGAATTCAATTCTCGCTAATATTTCATAGGTCAAAATGATTGGTTATCTGTTGATTCAGCCAGTGTGGTGATAGTATAATATAATTCAATGACAGATATAAGTGTGTCTTCTTAACCAAACTGCCAAAACAAAATTTGGATCACACTGTTCTTATATAAACTAGTCAGTTTTTCTCATAGCTAAAATGTCTCTGTGTCTGTCTCTGTGTATATTGTACATGTGAGATAACTTTCTACCTCTTGATGGCAATGTTAAAATTAATACAAAAAATTAAAATTAACTAATTTGAAGGCAAGCCCTTATAAGGATTGGTTATTCTAAAATTCTCAGAATTTTAGATATACAGAAACTAACTCAAATGCTTTTCACAGTCTCATGATCTAAGATTAATCCTTAGCAAATAAAATTTACTTTAAGCTTGTTGGTTTAAGTAGAGCAGACATGTCTTTAGAGTTATTGATATAACATGTAACATTTATATTTCACCCAGGATGAACAAAAATAAGTTCAAGTTATTAGAACTGATAAATGAAATAAGTATAGTATCAGGATACAAGATAAATATCCAGAAATCAGTTGCATTTTTATATACCAATAAAGAATTATCAGAAAAGGGAAACTAAGAAAATAATCCCATTCACAATTGCTTCAAAAAGAATAAAACCCCTAGGAATAAATTTAACCATGTATGTAAAATACCTGTAATAAGAAAGTTATAAGAGAAGAAAGAAATTGAAGAACATACAAATAAGTGGAAGAATTATACTATGTTCATGGATTAAAAAAAATTATCCCTACCAAGATATTAATGGCATATTTCACAGAACTAGAACAAATATTCCAACAATTTATATGGAACCACAAAAGACCCCAAATAGCAACAACAATCTTTTTTTAAATATATTTTATTGATTTTTTTACAGAGAGGAAGGGAGAGAGATAGAAAGTCAGAAACATCGATGAGAGAGAGACATCGATAAGCCGCCTCCTGCACGCCCCACAGTGGAGATGTGCCCGCAAGCAAGGTACATGCCCCCAACCGGAATAGAACCTCGGACCTTTCAGTCCGCAAGCCGACGCTCTATCCACTGAGCCAAACCAGTCTCGGCAAGCAACAACAATTTTGAGAAAGAAGAACCAAGTTGAAGGAATCAGCCGAAACCATTTTGGATCAGTGGATAGAGCACTGACCTGCAGAATGAAGGGTCCCAGGTTCGATTCCAGTCAAAGACATGTACCTTGGTTACAAGCACATCCCCAGTAGGGGTATGCAGGAGGCAGCTGATCAGTGTTTCTCTCTCATCGATGTTTCTAACTATCTCTCTCCCTTCCTCTCTGTAAAATATCAATAAAATATATTTATTAAAAAAAAAAGTTGAAGGAATCATGTTACCTAATATCAAACTATACAACAAGGCCACAGTTAACAAAACAGCATGGTACTGGCATAAAACAAACATACAAATCAATGGAACAGAATAGAAAGCCCAAAAATAAACCCATGCCTTTATAGTCAATTAACAGTTGACAAAGGAGGCAAAAGCATACAATGGGCCAAAAACAGACTACTCAATATATAGTGATGGGAAAATTGGACAGATACTTGCAAAATAATGAAACTAGACCACCTTCTTTTACCACACACACAAGAAGAAACTCAAAGTTAATTAAAGACTTAAATGTTAAACTTGAAACCATAAAAATCCTAGAAGAAAACATAGGCAGTAAAATCTCCGATATTTCTCATGGCAATAATTTTTCTGATGTATCTCCTCAAGAAAGAGAAAAAAATAAACAAATGGGACTATATCAAGCTAAAAAGTTTTTGCACAGCAAACGAAACCATCAACAAAATGAGATGGCAGCTCACTAGAGAACATATTCACCAATACATCATGATATGGGCTTAATATCCAAAATTTATAAAGAACTTATAAAACTCAACACCAAAAAATAAACAATACAATTTAAAAATGGGCAGCCCTGACTGGGTGCCTCAGTTGGTTGGAGCATCAATCGTACTCAAAAAGGTTTCAAGTTTGATTCCTGGTCAGGGTACATACCTAGGTAATGGATTCCATCCCCAGTTAGGGTGTGTATGGGAGGCAACTGATCAGTATTTATCTTTCTCTCCTTTCCTCTCTCTCTCTGGAGTCAATAAAAAACATGTCCTTGAATGAAGATTAAAAAATAAAGAAACAGCCAAAGAACCTGTATAGACACTTCACCAAAGAGGACATACAGATGACCAATAGATACATGAAAAGATGTTCAATGTCACTAATCATCAGAAAAATGCAAATTAAAACCACAATGAGCTATCACCTCACACTTGTCAGAATGGCTTTCATGAATAAATCAACAAACAGCAAGTGTTGATGAGGATGTGAAGAAAAGAGAACCTTGTGCACTCTTGGTGGGAATACAGATAGGTGCAGCTACTGTGGAAAGCAATATGGAGTTACCTCAAAAAATTAAAAATGGAACTGCCTTATGACCCAATGATTCCACTTCTAGAAATTCACCTGAAGAAACCCAAAACACTGATTTGAAAGAATATAGGCACCCCTATGTTCATTGCAGCATTATTTACAATAGTCAAGATTGGAAGCAGTCCAAATGTCCATAAATAGATGAATAGATAAAATAGCTATGGTGCATTTACACAGTGGAATACTACTTTAGTCACACAAAAAAAGAAGGAATTTTTACCCTTTGCGACAGCAAAGATGGACCTAGAGAACATTATGCTAAGTGAAAAAAGCCAGTCATAGAAAGACCAGTACTATGTCATTTCACTCATGTGGAATCTAATGAACAAACCAACCTAACAAGCAAAATAGAGACAGACTTCTATAAGAAAGGAGGCTGACAGATGTCTGGGAGGCATGGGAAGTGGAGACGGAGAAAAAAAAAAAGGAGAAAGAGAGAAAAATAACTCATTGGCATGAACAACAGTGTGAAGTTTTCAAGGTTTAGGGATTGGGTGATGATGGTGGTGGTGATGAGTGGTGAAAGAGAGTATCCTATCTAATAAAAGAGTAATAGCCAAATTGACCATCACTTCAACACAAGATGGCTGCCCCCATGTGGTCAAAGATGGCTGCACCCAGGTGTACAAAAGATGGCCACTATAAGATGGTCAGCAGGGGAAGGCAGTTGGGATGGACCAGGCCTGCAAAGGAAGGCAGTTGGGAGCGAGCAAGCCTGCAGGGGACTTTAGTTAGGGGTGACCAGGCTGGCAGAGGAGGGAAGTTTGGAGTGACCAGGCCTGCAGGGAAGGGCAGTAAGGGGTGACCAGGCCTGTAGGGGAGGGCAGTTAGGGGCAAACAGGCTGGCAGGGGAGCAGTTAGACCTCAATCAAGCTGGCAGAGGAGTGATTAGAGAGTGATCAGACTGGCAGGCAGGAGCAGCTAGGGGCAATCAGGAAGGCAGGCAGGGGAGCAGTGGGGAGCCAACAGTCCTAAATTGTGAGAGGGATATCCGACTGCCCAGTAGGATCAGGCCTAAACGGGCAGTCAGACATCCCTTGAGGGGTCCCAGATTAGAGAGGAAGCAGCCTGGGCTGAGGGACACCACCGCCCACCCCCTTATGCACAAATTTTGTGCACCAGGCCTCTAGTAGGGGGATAAATTATGATATAAAAAATTAAATTTAATTTTAAAACTTTTTAAAAAGATCATTTAAAAACACTGTTTGGTGATTAAGTTGTAAATGAATAAAGCAAAAACACATAAATTAATTCTTCCCACCAGAAAAGTGATTACAAATTTATCTTATATTTTGTTGAAAATATTTGTAAAAATTATTTTGTAAAATTAAAAGCTTTTTAAACTAAAAGAAATCCAATAACTGATTTGATGTCTATTAAATATGTTTCTAGAGGTTATAAATGTATTAATAAATTTGATTCCCTAGTTTTCATTAGGAATTGAGGGTTTTAGGAATAAAATCTCAATAATATATCATTAAAACTACTAGAATAGCTTTATGGTACTCCAGAAGGGCTCCTGGAACACCTCAAAAATGTTTCCTCTCCTTACGGAAAAAAAAAAAAGTGAACTACTCAGGCTTGTTCTTTTTTAAAAAATATGTTTTTATTGATTTCATGGAGGAAGTGAGAGGGAGAGAGATATAGAAATATCAATGATGAGAGAGAATCATCAATTGGCTGCCTCTTGTATGCTCCCTACTGGGGAATCAAGAGGAAACCTGGACATGTACCAATAACTGGGAATGGAATCTGGCAACCTATTGGTGCATGGAAGTACAACTTTGAATTTAGTTATGAATATTCTAAATTACTGTGTTAAGCTGAACCTCTCCTAAAACAAAATTAAAGTGCAGAGAGTGAATATGAAAGGACTAAGCAAGGGATGACTGGATTTTCCTATGGCTAGTACTTTTTATTTTAGGATAATCTGCGCATGGATAATCAACTTCCCTAATGGGCTATGAGCATTTCACAATTTTGTTTATTCTTAAGAATTCAATTAATAGTATGCATGACTAGGCAATGCAGTTACAAAAGTAACCATCAGTGAATGTTCATGGAATATAGTTTAGAAACTTTGTCACTTAAAACTTGAGAATAAGTAAACAGCAGAAAGTCATCTGCCTTGATTTTAATGTTTTACTCTAGACCAGTGGTCGGCAAATTCATTAGTCAACAGAGCCAAATATCAACAGTACAACGACTGAAATTTCTTTTGAGAGCTGAAAACTGACTTCTGTGCATTGGCCACGAAGTTTCAATCGCACTGTACGCGCACGCTGCACGTGGTATTTTGTGAAAGAGCCAAACTCAAGGGGCCAAAGAGCCGCATGTGGCTCACCAGCCACAGTTTGCCGACCACTGCTCTAGTCTATGACTGTATATATTACCTGAACTAGAGTCATTGATCTTTATGAAAATGTTCTAAACAGGCTTATTTCCAGAAATTCTAAAACATTTTCTTTCTTGAAGACCACTTAAATCAATAGAATCTCAGAGGTTTTATTCAGCTATAAAGCTATTATCGTTCTTGCCAAATTAATTTTAACAAATTTGACCACATTTCTACCATTATACCATTTCTAGACTGTGGTGTTATATGACAACTTTAAACTAAATAGCATCTAAGTTCAGATATTAAAAATCTTTATGATTTCATGCAATACTATTTCATTATCACCTGCATTTACAAATTCAGCATGAAATTTCAGAAGGGCACTGAACTCAGGAAAAATACCTATGTTCTTGTTCACTAAATAACGACTTATTCACTGTAAAATGAAAGGAATGATCACCATACAACCTAAAGAAAATGTGGCAGAAAACACATTTTATATTTTTTATTTTTTTTAAATATATTTTATTGATTTTTTACAGAAAGGAAGGGAGAGGGATAGAGTTAGAAACATTGATGAGAAAGACACATCGATCAGCTGCCTCCTGCATGCCCTCCACTGGGGATGTACCCGCAACCAAGGTACATGCCCTTGACCAGAATCAAACCTGGGACCTTTCAGTCCACAGGCTGATGCTCTATCCACTGAGCCAAACCAGTTTCGGCAGAAAACACATTTTAAATGTTAAAGAGAGAATAAAATGAAAATAGAAAATAAAAGAAAGTTCAATTCAACGGGCATTTACCAAGTGCTTTCCATATTTTAAGCACAAAGTTATGCATTAAATAAAACTGTCATCTGGGTTAAATTACAGCATTTGCCATTAATTACTGAACCTCTCTATGTCTAAAGTTCCTAATCTATAGAATGAGGTTTGCAGAATCTAAATCCTTCACTTCTCAAATTCCATGTTGACAGACTAGAAATTGGGATAGTTCTCCTAAATCCACAAAAAAATGTAATTTTAATATGATTATGAAACGCCCATAGTGTATACTTAAAGATATCAAAGTTCCAAATGATAAAAATTTTAATGTAACTTAATTTTAAAAGTTCCAAAATACATCTACATTATTTTGGAAGAATCCCCATATCTTCCTTTATTCACAGTGTCTGCTTTTAGACACTGTCAAGTTAGGAAGAAACTAAGCTGAATTCTACAAATAGCCGTATAATATTAAAACCAATACTCACAAACATTAGTAAAATATTTTCCCTTTAAGATCTAGATATTTGTTAAATTCCTATAAAACAGCTTCAAAATATCACAGTCATAAATTACACTCACAAAATATAGTTAGAGGTTCAACTAAATCTGGTGGCCTTACTGAGAATCAGTGTGGGAAATATGAATTTGAATTCTCCATTTATCATACTAACTGTCTAATTTGGGCAAATTATTTGACCACATCTCAGTTTTCTCAAGTGTAAAACGGAATAACTATAGAACTTTTCTCACAGAATTCTTATGAGGATGAAATACATATATGCAAAGTTCTAATCACATATAATATATATATTTAAAAGCCTAATATGATAAATATCCCTCTATCCATCCTACCGTTTGCTATGATGGGCACTGACCACCATGGGGCAGATGCTCAAAGCAGGAGCTGCCCCCTGGGAGTCAGTGCCTCCACAGCCAACCTCACATGACTGGCCAACCTCCCGCAGTCCCTTCCCCTGGCCAGCTAACCTCCCAAGGCCACAATTGCCCTGATCACCAGCCAGGCTGAGGGACTGCACCAGTGCATGAATCCGTGCACCAGGCCTCTAGTACTAGCATAAAAAAGATGTAAACAGACAACTTACAGGAAAAAGAAAAGTGAAAATGTATTAAATCTCACTAATAACCCAAGATATACAAATGTGAACAATCTTGAGTCACCAATGTGCACCAATCAAATTATCAAAGGTTAAAACAACAACAAAATACCTAGAATTGAGTAAGGTGTGGCAGTGCATGCCCTCTCATACTATTTTAGAGTATAAATTGTTACCATTATCTGGAAAGCAGTTTGGTAACAAATACCAAAATTTTGATCCAGCAATTTCATTTAGGAATTATCTTGTATAAATAATCACAAGGTTGTAAAGTCAAATCTGCAACAATGTTCATGATGAAACTATTCCATTTCCAAAATTAAAGTAATCTTTATTATTTATTAATAAATAAATACTTATTAATGGGCATTAATAAAATTATAGTATATCCATAAAATGACTTAGTGGTAATTAAGAAGTGATTGGTATTCTCTACAATCATGAAGAAAGTGCTCTACAACATACTTTGAGTAAAAGGGCAAATTAAAAAACAGAGTACATCATGTATTTATTAACATGTATATTTACAAAGAAGAAAAATTCAGTGATACGCTTAATTGGTTACCTCCAGACAATAGGATTTGAGTGATTTAACTTTCTTATGTGACTCTTTCTGCATTAAACTTTCTATATGATAGATATTCTTTATAACAAAAAAACTTGCTTTCTTTAAAATAAAATCATTATAGAACTAAAGAGGAATACCCATTCCTTCACCAATCATTATTTTCACTGCATAAACTACCAATCCAAGCAAATATTGTGTAAGGGAGTGAAAACATACTTTTGGATGTATCCTAAGAATAGATGAACCTGACAGCTCAGGGAAAAGCGAGAGTAAGACCAGTAATGGTGACAAGTTTCAACAGTATTTCTATTGTAAAACATATCTAGAATTAATCTGGATTGACTAGAGTCCTCCTACAGATTACAAGAAATAAAAATAGGAACCTGAATGAGGAAGAGAAAGACAAAAGAAGTAGCTAAAAAAGCACATTCTTAATATTGCTTTTCTAATGACTTTCTTCCCTCTTTCAATTCTATTTTGTATTGGTTTCAGATATACAACTTAGTAGTTAGACTATCGTATAACTTTACTTAGTTTACCCTTCAATATTTCTAGTACCCCAACTGGCACCATACAGATCACAATATTACTGTTTTCCTATGCTTTACACACTTCCCCATGATTATTTCGTAACTACTAATTTGTGCTTCCTAGTCCCTTCACCTTTCACCCAGTCCCCAAACCCCTTATCATGTAGCAACCACCAGTTCTGTGTGTCCAAGAGTCCCTTTCTCAAGTGACTCAAAGTAATTGAAAGAATTATTTAACATGAAAAAGGAACTAGAGGACTTAAGTGGTTTCAGGAAAGTTGACTGAAACCTAAATTGTTTTAACTTGTCATATGCTGATATAAGAAAAACCTGAGAACATACAAATATTAACATTTCCTAATATCAACACATGAAACCTATTTTTTCCCTTATAAAAAAATTCTAGTGCTTAACTTCCCTATTTGAAATCAGGAAAAAAAAATAATACTATACAAAGAGTAAGTTCAAAGCCACAAGGGGAACATGAAACAGGAGTCAAGAACCTGAGAGTATGGTTCCAATTTTAACTTATTCAGTTTCAATTCCCTAATAAGTAAAATAAGAAGATTGACAAGAGCTCCAAATACATTTAATAAAGCATCAAAAAATATGACATGCTTTTTGAAAAACTGCATGCTCTGAAAAAAAGAAGTTATAATGCTGAAGTACTAGTAAGTTCAGGAAATTCTGTACACCATTTACCTACACTTTTTGGAGAATCATAATACACTATACTGCAGAAAAGAAAATGTTTTACTTTATATAACACAGTTTCTCATAATTAATGACAAACTAACCAATAAAGAAATTATTTCAAAAGCATCTATCTTTGTTATGGAATGAATGTAATGTACAGCATGGTGACTATAGTTAATAATATTGTATTGTACATTTGAAAGTTGCTGAGTAATCTTTTAAAAATTCTCATCACAATAGTAACTATGTATGGTAAGAAACACTAATCACATTTATTGAGGTGATCTTTTCAAAAATAACAAGTCATTAGTTGTATACTGTAAACTAACTATAGTGCTATATGTGAATTATATCTCAATTTTTTTTTAAATCTCTTTAAAAAGAATAAGCAAATTTGGAGGTCATTACCATTTAGATGCTATCTAAATCCAGGGAGTTGGATTATTTCACCAAGAGAGTAATTATAGTGAAAGAATAGAGAGAACAAGATGGCGGCATAGGTAAACACCTACACTGCTGCCTCGCACAATTTCAAAACTACAACTAAAAGACAGAACGGCCGAAACCGGTTTGGCTCAGTGGAGAGCATCGGCCTGGGGACTGAAAGGTCCCGGGTTCGATTCCAGTCAAGGGCATGTATCCTGGTTGCGGGCACATCCCCAGCAGGGGGCGTGCAGGAGGCGGCTGATCGATGTCTCTCTCATCGATGTTTCTAACTCTCTATCCCTCTCCCTTCCTCTCTGTAAAAAATCAATAAAATATATTAAAAAAAGAAAAACGAAAAGACAGAATGGACATCATCCAGAACCACAGGAAAGCTGGCTGAGTGGAAATTCTACAACGAGAAGGAAAGAGAGGGGCTCACAGAGACCCAGAGGAGCTGCAAAAAGCTGAGGTACGGAGACGCGAGCGCTGAGAGAGCGGGTGCCGGAGTACCTGGCTGGCTTTCTCTGGCGGGAGGGAAACGGAGACTCTCAACGGCACTGAACTCCTTATCCTACGACACTAAACCCCTGATCCAGCCGAAACTCATTCGGGGGATGGGGGCTGGGGGGTGGACTGTGAAGAGGGAGAGGTGCACAGAAATTTAGGGGAGTCGCAAAAGATAAGAAGTCTGGTGGCGTGCACGGCACTGCGCAGAGGAGAGACTGCTGATTGTGCCGCTGGCTTTCGCGAGTGGGCTGGAGACAGACCCTCTCAACTGTGCCACTTCTGGCTCCACTAAGCCCCTGTTTCGGGCGAAACCCTGGAGACCCAGACTCGTGTGATCCTGGAGCACGGGGGAGCCAGCGGGGCAGCAGTCTAGAGGCACTGTGAGAGAGCGCACGTGCACAGGGACCGCTCCAGGGATTACCCAGTCACGTGAGACTCAGGGGCCGTGGAGGGCGGGGCCGACTGGAGGCAAGGTGATCCCTTAAGCCCTGAGACTCCACCCAGCCCAAGCTCAACAGAGAGGATTCTGCAGTTTTTCAAGTCTGGTATCATAGGCTGAATCCAACACAGAAGTTCTCCCGGCATAGTGAAAATGCAGAGACAAGGGAAGAGATCACAAACAAAAGAAATGGAGGAAAACAAATGACTGGATATAGAGTTCAAAACCACGCTTATAAGGTTTTTCAAGAATATCCTAGAAAAGTTGGATAAAATTAGCAAGTCCCAAGAGGAGATAAAAAAGGACCAACTAGAGATGCAAAAGATCCAACTAGAGATGATAAAGGACCAAAGAGAAATTAAACATACACTGAATGAAATAAAAAATATTATACAGAGACCTAACAGCAGACAAGTGGAAGGCAAGAATCAAGTAAAAAATTTGAAATATAAAGAATCAGAAAACACTTTATTGGAAAAGCAAGAAGAGAAGAGAATCCAAAAATGTGAAGATAATGTAAGGAGCCTCTGGGATAGCTTCAAGCGTACGAACATCAGAATTGTGGGGGTGCCAGAAGAAGAGAGAGAGCAAGATACTGAAAACCTACTTAAAGAAATAATGACTGAAAACTTCCCACATCTGGTAAAACAAATAGACTTACAAGTCCAGGAAGCACACAGAACCCCATATAAAAGGAATCCAAAGAGGACTACACCAAGACACATCATAATTAAAATACCAAGAGCAAAAGACAAAGAGAGAATATTAAAAACAGCAAGAGAAAAACAGTTAATTACCTACAAGGGAGCACCCATATGACTGTCAGCTGATATCTCAACAGAAACGATGCAATCCAGATGGGAGTGGCAAAAAGTATTCAACATGATGAATAGCAAGAACCTACAACCAAGAATACTCTATCCAGCAAAGCTATCATTCAGAATTGAAGGGCAGATATAGAGCTTCACAGATAAGAAAAAGCTAAAGGAGTTCATCAACTCCAAACCAGTATTATATGAAATGCTGAAAGGTACTCTTTTAGAAGAGGAAGAAGAAAAAGGTAAAAGATAAAAAATTATGAACAACAAATACATATCTATCAACAAGTGAATCTAAAAATTAAGTGAATTAAAAATTTGATCAACAGAATAAACTGGTGAATATAATAGAATTAGGAGCACAGAAAGGGAGTGGACTGATAACTCTCAGGGGGAAAGGGGGAAGGGGTGTACAGGGAGTGACTGGACTACACCTATGGACTCATCAAGTGTGGGGGAAGGTAAGGGTAGAGGGAGGGGTGGGGGTGGGGTGGAGGGGAGCTATGGAGGGGAAAAAAGAAAAACAATTGTAATAATCTGAATAATAAAGATTTAATTAAAATGAAAAAAATTATAGTGAAAGAATAGAAGTTGTATAAGGACTGAGGCCTGGGGCATATGTGGAGAGATGAACAGAAACCAGGGGGACAAAAGGGAAAATAGAAAACTAGGAGGGGTCCTAGCTGGTTTGGCTCAGTGGATAGAGTATCAACCTGCGGACTGAAGAGTCCTAGGTTCGATTCCAGTCAAGGGCACATGCCTGGCTTGCAGGCTTGATCCCCAGGAGGGGACATGCAGGAGGCAGCCAATCAATGATTCTCTCTCATTGATGTTTCTATCTCTCTCCCCCTTCTTCCTTCCTCTCTAAAATCAATAAAGATTTTTTTTAAAAAAAAAAGAAGGGGAAAAAATGGTTTCCTTACTTTCAAAAAAAACTAGGAGGAAAAAAATAAAATTTTGAAAGGCAAAAAAAAATGTTTCAAGAAGAATAGAATAATAAACTGTCAAAAACTATATGTGTCAAGAAAGATGAGAACTGATTAAATTCTGGGATTACCAGGGCCACTGGTAAGAACAGGTTCAGCAGAGTTGATATGAAGCTAGATTAAGAAAGAATGGTAGTAAAAAAAAAGAAAGAAAGAAAAAGAGAATGGTAGGAGAGCATCTTAGGTAGCAAATATAATTCTGCTAAATGAAAAGCAGAGAATAAGGATAATAATAAGAGGAAGTAAATGGTCAGGAAAGGAATTTTTTTTTCCCCTAAGTATGTTGATAGTAATAGTAAAGAAAGGAAAAATGGTGATGCAGGAAGAAGATATTTGACTAATCTGAAGAGACTATACAAAAACAGGAGTGATTATATTATCTAATAAAAGAGTAATATGCAGATTTAACCATCACTCCAACACACAAGATGACTGCCCCCATGTGGTCAAAATATCCTGCCCACATCTGGACACAAGATGGCCACTACAAGATGGCTAGCAGGGAAGGGTAGTTGGGAGAGACCAGGTCTGCAAGAGAGAGCAGTTGGGGGTGATCAAGCTTGCAAGGGAGGGCAGTTGGGGGAATCAGGCCTGCAGAGGAGGGCAGTTAGGGGTGACCAGGTCTGCAGGAGAGGGCAGTTAAGGGCAAACAGGCTGGCAGGGGAGCAGTTAGGCATCAATCAGGCTGGCAGGGGAGTGGTTAGGGGGTAATCAGGCTGGCAGGCAAAAGCAGTTAGGGGGCAATCAAGAAGGCAGGCAGGTGAGCAGTGGGAGCCAGCAGTCCAGGTAGGATCGGGCCTAAATGGGCAGTCAGACTTCCCTCAAGGGGCCCCAGATTGGAGAGGGAACAGGCTGGGCTGAAAGACACCGACCCTTCCCCCCACCTCCCGTGCATGAATTTCATGCACCAGGCCTCTAGTCCATCTAATAAAACCCCAGTTTGAGCCTCAGTTGGGTAACTCAGTTGGTTAGAGCAGTGGTCACCAACCGGTGGTCCACAGAATACTGATGGTCTGTCAGGTCTGAAAGGTTGGTGACCGCTGGGTTAGAGCATTGTCCTAATACACCAAAGTTGTAGGTTCGATTCCTGGATCCAGGCACATACGAGAATCAGCCAATCCTATATAAGAAAAGGCTAAAAAAGAAATTGTCCCTTTGGGAATTTGACCGACTGGGAGTTCAACCAATTGCTATGATGTGTGCTGACTACCAGGGGGCAGTGCAGAATGAAGGAAGGCCCCTGCCAGCAGCAAGCAGAGGGTGGGAAGGAAGGCTCTGGCCAGCAGCCAGTGGCATGGAACAAAGGAAGGCCCCAGCCAGCAGCTAGAAGGCCTCAATCAGCCCTGATCACCGGTCAGGCCTAGGGACCCTGCCCATGCATGAGTTTCATGCACCAGGCTCTAGTGAATGAATAAATAAGCAGAACAACAAATCGATGTTTCTCTATCTCCCTGCCTTTCTTCCTCTAAAATCAATTTAAAAAAAAGAAAAACGTGGTAATTTCTAATTAGTGAATCCATTCTCAAAGAAAAAGGACTGGTTGGCCCTCCCCATAAAGAGATATTTTTTAAAAGCAATCACAAATGAATGGGAAGGTTATAAGTTATTACATGTTTATATATATATGTACATTATTATGATATACCATTTTGACTTTTTGATTAAATTAATAACTATAAGCTCCAACTGCATCAACTAAAACTTCTGTCTTTGTAAGTTCCGCAAATAATGGTTAGAAGCCCATTTTTTTTTAATTCTCTTCCTCCTTAAATAAGAATCTTTTTTCACCAATTCCATACTCAGAATTACCGAACTAGATAATCAAATAGGTACAGTGGTACCTCGAGATACGAGTGCCCTAACATACGAGATTTTTGAGATACGAGCCATCGAGCGAGCAATTTTTGCTTTGAAATACGAACAACATTTGAGATAGGAGTAATTGCGCGGATCGCCGGCTGCACATGACACACCAGTTTAGCGCAACTCGAGCATCTCATAGTTTCCCACGCCTCAAGGATACGGAACTAATTAAACTCGTATCTCGAGGTACCACTGTATTTGCAACATATTAGTTTTACAACTTTAACATAGTGATGCTCCATTAAGTAACTAGGACTTTGTATCTATGCTAAATGGCATCAGCCCAAGTGCTTTCAAGTTCTCTATCTCATCACCAGGTTTTTCAGTAGTGACTTGTTTGCTGCTTAAATGCTTAAGTAAAAACAATTTTTCAACATTTAATGCCATAAATGATTTTTTTCTTCACACGCCCACTAATTCCATACTTTTACCAAAAGTCATTTGACATTGCTTGTAGCAGGATACAAAATTAATGCCAAGAAATCTATGGCATTTCTATACACTAATAGTGAAATTACAGAAAGAGAGACTAAAAAAGCAATCCCATTTACCGTTGTACCAAAAAAATTAAGATACCTAGGAATAAACTTAACTAAGGAGGTAAAAGACCTATAAGCAGAAAACTACAGGACACTGGAAAAAGAGATAGAGGAAGACATAAACAGATGGAAGAGCATACCATGCTCATGGATTGGAAGAATCAACATCATTAAAATCTCCATACTACCCAAAGCAATCTATAGATTCTATGCACTACCCATTAAAATAACAACAACATATTTCACAGACCTAGAAAGAACTCTCCAAAGATTCATCTGGAACAAAAAAAAGACCCCCAAATAGTCACAGTAATCCTGAGAAAGAATAATAAAGTAGGTGGGATCTCAATACCAGATTTCAAGCTATATTACAAAGCAACTCAGCCTGGTACTCGCACAAGAACAGACACATAGACCAATGGAATAGAATAGAGAATCCAGATATCGACCCAAACCACTATGCTCAATTAATATTTGACAAAGGAGGCATGAACATACAATGGAGTCAAGACAGTCTCTTTAATAAATGGTGTTGGGAAAATTACACAGATACATGCAAAAAAATGTGACTAGACCACCAACTTACACCACACACAAAAATAAAATCCAAATGGATACAGGATTTAAACATAAGACGGGAAACCATAAAAATACTAGAGGAATCCATAGGCAGCACAATCTCAGACATATAATAAAAGAACTTCACTGATAGTGTTCCAAGGGCATTGGAAGCTAAAGAGAAAATAAATAAATGGGACTACATCAAAATAAAAAGCTTTTGCACAGCAAAAGAAATCAACAACAAAACAACAAGAAAGCCCAATGATGGGAGCACGTATTTGCCAATATTATCACTGATAAAGGTTTAATCTCCAACATCTATAGCCAACTTATACAACTTAATAAAAGGAAGATAAATGATCCAATAAAAAAAATGAGCAATGGACCAAAGTAGATCCCTTTCGAAAGACAACAGAAGGAAGGCCAAGAGATACATGAAAACATGCTCAAAGTCACTAATTATCAGAGAGATGCAAATCAAAACAATGCGATATCATCTCACACCTGTCAGAATGGCAATCATCAGCAAATCAACAAATGACAAGTGTTGGTGAGGATGCAGAGAAAAAGGAACCACTGCTGGTGAGAATGTAGACTGGTGCAGCCAGTGTGGAGAACAGTATGGAGGTTCCTCAAAAAACTAAAAATGGAACTCCCATTTGACCCAGCAATCCCACTCTTAGGAATATATCCTAAGAAACTAGAAATGCCAATCAGAAAGGACTTATGTACCCCTAAATTCATATCAGCACAATTTACAATAGCTAAAATTTGGAAACAGCCTAGGTGTCTGTCTGGAGATGAGTGGATCAGAAAATTATGGTACATCTACACAATGGAATACTATGCTGCCATCAAAAAGAAGGAATTCTTACCATTTGCAGCAACCTGGATGGAACTGGAGAGCATCATGCTAAGTGAAATAAGCCAGTCAATGAAAGAAAAACACCACATGATCTCACTCATTTATGGATAATAAATAACATTATAAACTGATGAACAAAAGGATAGATACAGAGACAGTAAAGCATCAAACAGATTGTCAAACTACAGTGGAAAGGTTAGGGAGAGGTGGGGTAGATAAGAGATCAACCAAAGGACTTGTATGAATTCATATAAGCATAACCAATAAACACAAGACACTGGGGGGGGGGGGCGGTTAGGGTATGCCTGGGAGGGAGGGGGGCAATGGGAAGATATGTTTACATGTAATACATCAATAAAAGAAAATTAAAAAATGAATAAAAATTTTTAAAAAGTCATTTGACATTGCTTAACTTTAAGTATGAGTAAGGCATATTTATTTTTATTTTTATTGTTGAAAGTATTACAGATGCCCCCTTTTTTTCTCATTGACTCCCTCTAGCCTGCAACTGCCACTATCCCCCTCCTGACCTTCACCATACTATTGTCTGTGTCCATAGGTTATGCATATAGGTATACATGTTCTTTAGTGATTAATACTTAGAATTTAAATACATTAATAAATCATTTTGGGTGGTAAAGATCTAGATTATTGTCATGAAACTAATTATTTCACAATTTTAGCCATAACCTTAAAATATCTCAATATAACTGAAAAATTATTGCAATTTTTTACTTTATTGAAGATCTAGAGTTTGTGATTATATCATGACTAGAGGCCCAGTGCACAAATTCATGCACTGGTGGGGTCCCTCAGCCTAGCCTCCGGGATCAGGCCAAAACCAACTCTACAACATACATGCTTGGGGATGGGGAGGGATGTGGGAGATTGGCCAGCCTGGGAGGGACCGCAGGAGGGCTCCAGGGCATGTCCGGCCTATCTCACTCAGTCCTGATTGATCAGACCCCAGAAGCAAGCTAACCTACCAGTTGAAGCATATGCCCCCTGGTGGTCAGTGCATGTTATAGCAACTGGCCGACCAGCCAATTGTCTGCCCCCTCGTGGTCAGTGCGCATCATAGCGAGCAGTTGAGTGGCCTTAGCATATCATTAGTATATTACACTTTGGTTGGTTGAACAGACAACTAGACGACTGGACACTTAGCATATTAGGCTCTTATTATATAGGATTAGAAGTATATAAGTGGCACAGTGAAAAATGATGAGAGGATCTCAAGACGAAAAGTTATTACTAATTTTCAAATATTGTAATCTTCCATTTTGAGACCCAAATAGTTTTATTTGTTTTCTTTTTGTGTGTGGAAAGTAGAAGGCTATATATTCAGATCTGCTGAGCAGAAGTAATCAAATCACCTAATGCTATATAAAAGCCAGAATTTTTCTTGTGAGTTACTACTAAACTTTATATACTTACATTAAAAGTAATAACTAACCCCCCAATGTGATAGTATAAGAAGGAAGTGAAATCCTAACCCCCCCAAAGTGATAGTATAAGAAGGAAGGGCTTTGGGAGATGGTTGGATAATGAGGGTAGAAGCCTCATGAATGGGCTTAGTGTCCTTATAAAAGACCCCAGAGAGCTCCCTGGCTTCTTCCACTATGGGAGGAAAAAGGCTATGGTCTATGAGCCAGAAAGCAGGCTCTCACTAGACTCAGAATCTGCCAGCTCTTTGATCATGGACTTCCCTCCCATTCTCCAGAAATCTGAGAAATAAATTTCCACTCTATAAATCACCCAATCTATGCTATTCTGTTATATCAGTCCAAACACACTAAGAGTATACTAGTAACAGAATCACACAAAGACATGAAATGTCAAAGCTGACACTTCTGCCACAACTTATCAGCTATTTTATGAGGAGAAAATAGGTATTATCTCAGCCAAAAAAATTATATATTTAATAATAAATTATTTGAAATATAGATATCAACTATTAACAACCATTACCTTAAGTCTCCAATGTACTTTAAGAAATTGGCTAATATGAACCAAGAGGTCATGGTTCAATTCCGAGTCAGGGCACATGTCTGGATTGTGGGCTCAATCCCAAGTATGGGGCATGAAGGAGGCACTGAACAATGATTTTCTCTCATCATTGATGTTTCTCTCTCTCTCTCTCTCCATCTCCCTTCCTCTCTTCATCACTTGCAAAATATTTTAAGGTAACTACATCATGTTTGTCTCATCTTATTTTCATTGTTTATTGGTGTGTTGTATATCTTATTGAATAAAAGAGTAATATGCAAACTGACCATATCTCTGCTACATCCACAAGCCATGCCCACCAGCCACACCCACCAGCCAATCAGAGCAAGTATGAAATTAACCCAATCAAGATGGCTACGGCCAGAAGGCTTGGATCCGATCCAGGCTACAAAGTTTCAGTTGTAGAAGATAAATAAATCCCAGATACCGGGGCCTCTGCTTGGGTCGCCAGGGGGCATGGCCAGCCTGAAAACTACCACAGGCCCCTCACCCAGGCCACCCCATGCCCCAAGGGAACACCCACCCTGATCCAGGACACCCTTCAGGGCAAAGCAGCTGGCCCTCACCCGTGCACCAGGCTTCTATCCTATCTAATAAAAGAGTGATATGCAGATTGACCATCACTCCAACACGCAAGATGACTGCCCCCATGTGGTCAAAAGATCCTGCCCCCATGTGCACACAAGATGGCCACCACAAGATGGCCAGTAGAGGAGGGCAGTTGTCAGGGACCAGGTCTGCAAGAGAGGGCAGTTGTGGGCGATCAGGCCAGCAGGGGAGGGCAATTGGGAGGGACCACGCCTACAAGGGAGGGCAGTTGGGAGTGATCAAGCCTGTAGGGAAGGGAAGGGAAGTTAGGGGTGACCAGGCAGGCATGGGAGAGAAGTTGGGTATGACTGGGCCTGCAGGCCCACAGTGTAGGGCAGTTAGGGGTAACCAGGCCTGCAGGGGAAGGCAGTTAGGGGTGACCAGGCCCACAGTGTAGGGAAGTTAGGGGCAAACAGGCTGTCAGGGGAGCAGTTAGGCATCAATCATGCTGGCAAGGGAGTGGTTAGGGGGTAATCAGGCTGGCAGGCAGAAGCGGTTAGGAGAAATCAGGAAGGTAGGCAGGTGAGCAGTTGGGAGCCAGCAGTCCTAGATTGTTGGAGGAATTTCCAACTGCCCGTTTAGGCCCGATCCAAGTATGACTGGGTCTAAACGGGCAGTCGGACATACCTCAAGGAGTCCCAGATTTGAGAGGGAGCAGGCTGGACTGAAGGACACGCTGCCCCCGTGCATGAATCTCGTGCACTGGGCCTCTAGTCTTACATAATATACTAGAATATAAGTAAATATAAATTCATATTGTTCATAAACATATATATAATCTATGCCTCAAAATATTTTTACCAATAGGATAGCAGAATCAAAATAATTTAAAGACCATTATTATAGAATATGGAGCCTAAATATTATGTAGTATAAAAAGAATTTCCCAGCCGAAACTGGTTTGGCTCAGTGGATAAAGCATCGGTCTGCGGACTGAAAAGTCCCAGGTTCGATTCCAGTCAAGGGCATGTACCTTGGTTGCGGGCACATCCCCAGTAGGGGATGTGCAAGAGGCAGCTGATCGATGTCTCTCTCTCATAGATGATTCTTATTCTCTATTCCTCTTACTTCCTCTCTGTAAAAAAATCAATAAAATATATTTTTTTAAAAAAAGAATTTCTAAGACCTTAGAGTGAACTACATTTAAAGACAATATTAAAAAAAAGACACCCACTAAAGAAACAATGATTGTTAGTCACCCACTCAGAGAAAAACCAAGTAGAAGTTCTTCAAAAACAAACAAAAATAATGCCTCTTTGGCATAGTAATTAAACATTTTAAAGGCAAAAAGGAAAACAAATTAAAGAAAGAAAACTTCTGGCAATCTCTAGTAGTTCATGTATTCATAAAGTAAAAATTAATAAAGAGAAATTTAACTTAAAATGGAGTTAGGAGACTAGAAGAGAGAACTCTAATATGTATGGTCACTCATTGCACACTACTGATTCCAACAGAAAAAGAAGTACCTTCCATCTCTAACAGGAAGTGACACTACATTACTCTCTCAGCAGAAGGAAGAAAAGATTCCTCCTTGCCCAGTAACAGCTGAGCCAGTATGAGACTGCTATAACTAGCTAAAGGGAAGTCACTATACTTGGAACTTTCAGTTTCCTCCATTAGAGTCTTCCTTTAAAACAGCTCCTTCCTAGTCTATTAAAAAAGCTTCCTCTTCTTTGTTCTCTGTACATGTGTTTGGTTCACCATTAGACCACATATCCCAAATTGCAATTCATTGTAACTCCCAGATAAACCCAATTTTGGGGGGAAATATCTGGCTGTCTATTTGTTTAAGGCCAACAACATGACCAGATTTATCTATATCTCAAGAGGAAAATAAAAAATACAAAGAACCATTTTATAAAAATAACATTTTACATTTTAAAATTTAATTATTTAAAACACTAAAGGCCCAGTGCACAAAATTTGTGCATGGGGAGGGGGGTGTCCCTCAGTGCAGCCTGCACCCTCTCCAATATGAGACCCACTGGGATCCTAAACGAGCAGTCGGACATCCCTCTCACAATCCTGGAATGCTGGCTCACAACTGCTCCCTGCCCACCAGCCTGATCACCCCCTAACCACTCCCCTGCCAGCCTGATCAACGCGTAACTGCTCCCCTGCTGGCCCGATTGCCCCTAATGGCCCTACCCTGCCGGCCTGGTCTCCCCCAACTGCCCTCCCCTGCAGGCCAGTTGCCCCCAACTGCCCTCCCTTGCAGGCCTTGTCCCTCCCAACTACCCCACCCTGCTGGCCTGGTCACCCCTAACTGCCCTCCCCTGCCAGCCTGGTTTCCCCTAACTGCCCTCTGGAGACCTGGTCTCCCCCAATTGTCCTCCCCTGCTGGCCTGGTCACCCCAACTTCCCTCCCCTACAGGCCTAGTCCCCCCCCAACTGCCCTCCCCTGCTGGCTGGGATGCCCCTAACTGCCCTCCCCTGCTGGCCTGGTCCCTCCCAACTGCTCTCCCCTATAGGCCTGCTCCTCCTCCCCGGCCCCCTTCTTTGCTGGCCTGATTCCCCACAACTGCCCTCCCCTGCAGGCCATCTTGTGACGGCCATCTTTGACCACATGGGGGTGGCCATCTTGTGTGTTGGAGTGACAGTCAATTTGCATATTATTCTGTTATTATATAGGATTAGTTCTTAACAGGATCAACAAGTAACAGTCTGGTTACATTTAATATGTTTAATTTTTTCTTCTAAGAGTTTAAGATCAAATCTATTTTTCAGCACTCACTTAATGTGAAAATATTTTTACCACATTAGGCTTACATCACATGATATCAAATCTCATTGCCCAGAAAATAAGTATTATTTTATTTCTATGAATGAAAAGCACACTACATATAAACATTTAAAGATATATAACAGAATGAAATACATAGTAGTCTAACCATTCACATGAATCTAAAACCTTTTTAATCTATTAGAAAATCTTTTTCCTAAGAGCTTTCTAGGCAAATGAACAAGTCTGAAGCAAATGAGAGTTAAGTTCCAGGGTTACTCCCCCTAGCCAACAGGCGTTAAGTTACTTTCTTGTTTCGATTAAAACAGGAGTTGTAATGGGGCACAATACTAGCTACAGGTAAAGAGTCAGAATGTTCATTAATTCGGTTACTGGCTATCTTGCCAGTTCTTTGGTCTACTTCTATTTCTATGGTTAAAAAAAAGGTAGAATCAGGAAACAGAAACAAATTCTTTAAGGTAACAGTTAAGCAAGGATAGTTAACTACTGAATGGCATGTACAGTAATTTAATTTCTTTTAATTTATGTATTGATTTTAGAGAGAAGAGGGAGGAGGAGGAGAGAGTGAAACATCGATTTGCTGTTCCACTTATTTATGCATTGATTGGTTGACTCATTATATGTGCCCTGATTGGGTTTTAAACCTGCAACCTTGGTTTATCAAGATGACACTCTAATCAACAGAGCTACCAGGCCAAGGCTGCAGTAGTTTTTAAAAAATAATCTAAAATGTAAAAAGAAGGGAATCACAGTTCATACGATCTTAAAAATACTCAAAGAGAGAAGCATGCTAATAATGTTTTTTTCCTTGTTTTCATGAAGAAATATTTACATTTTGCTTATAACTTTTCTAAAAATGTCATTCCACCCCCACTATGAGTGGCCAAAGCCCAAAAGAAAACAAAAACCTAAAATCATCAGATTCACTTTCTGATGCAAAATTCACAGAACTAGAATTAAGGCTTTTAACTATGATAGCATATTTTGTTACTAATTAGGACTTCATTTCGATTTTTATTTTCTTTGAAATAGTTGATTCTAATATGCCCTTTTAAGTCAAGTAAAGCAGCTACATTTAAAATTAAATATAAACCTTTTGTTAATATGATATGAGCCTTTCATATGTATATGTCATATAACACATCTGGAATGGAAATTTCTTCAGTAAATTTTTTAAGTATTTCTGGAGTCATCTTAAATTTATGAGTATATAAAATCATGACTTTATTGTTTTCCATGTTGCTTTATGTTCAAAGTTTTCTTCTTCCTCTATCACAGCATTGTCACTCCCCCTAAAGTCTATGTCATTGTCTCTGTTTCTCTCTCTCATCACTCACTCTTGGAGTAGCAAGCAACCATGTCTGAAGCAGCAGTATGTAAGTGACCATGTGACTAAGATCTGACGTCTCCTGCCAACATCCAACAAGAAAAAGAAACTAAGGAGCTGTGAACTTGGCAGCAGATCCTCCAGTCCCAATTGCAAGTTTGATAGACACCTCATCAGATGTGAGCTAAAACCATCTAAGTCAATCTCAGACCTATAAAAACTGAAATAACTATTTGTTGTTCTAAACTGCTAAAATTTAGTGTATTCTACTAAACAGAATTAGTAACAAGATAAAGTATCTTATTAACCTTTTTATTTCCTCCCAACCCAACTCTTAAGAATTCCTTGCCTAAAGCAAATACTTAATGACAAAGTAAAGCATTAAAATCTAAATTATGACAAAACTCATACCAAGCTTACTCTCCTGCTAAGGGAAATACAACTGGGTATACGCATTTTTTAAAAAGGGTTTGTTCTACCACTAGGACTCTAGGGATTGTAACTATTAATATTTATTACATTGAAAATTCAAATTTAGATATTAACTTATACATTTATTAATACATTTGAAGACAGCAATAATGAATGCATCACAATTAACATAAATAATATCTTACTATTGTTATGAAAATGCTTTTGACTTCATAGGTCCCCCTAGAGGAAATCAATGACCCCAAGTAAAGTATCCATTTGTTCTGGAATATGAGAGACTGATACTGAAGGATTAACTTGGAATTTTATATACCTTAATTTATAAGAGCCAATTCTAAAAATAAGCTATGAGACATTTTAAATCTTAGCAATTTCACTCAATGTTGATGGGCTTGCTTCCTTGGGATACTGATTAATACCTTCATCTTCAATATGAAAGGCTATTCTTCTCCTCTGTAAATGTGCCTAAGTAAGAGAAACATGTCAGAGTCTGAGGAAAGAAATGTACCAAGTACTTCAAATTATTAACTCAAAAATAAGAATATTAGGATAAAGGAATAAAGATTTCTCTCACTTATGAACCAGATGTTCATGAGAAAACCACAAGCCCAAAATGGAGTCACTTGTGCTAAACACCCAAAATACTGAGCCTACATTTCATAACTGACCTAATCGCCCAGGAATTCCCCAAGAATGTAATTTTAATCAGTCTGGAATTTTCTGGGGAATACCAATGAGGTAATCTGTACATGGGTCCTCTCCATCCTCCCATAAGGAAGCCGAGGCTATCTGCAAGATTAGACCCCCACCTTGTCCTAAGGGAAGATAACCTTCCCTGAAACAATCTTCTTACTTTTGCTGATAACTTTCATATCCTGTCTAGTTTCTGCCTATAAAAGCCTTCAATTTGTACAGCTTCTTAGAGTTCTTCTCTAATTGCTAGATGGAATGCTGCCTGATTCACGAATTACTCAATAAAGCCAATTAGATCTCACATTGACCGAATTTTTTTTTTCTTTAACACAGGAAAAATATTATCTTCTATGTTTATTTTATTACTTTGACTAAATAGGTAAGCAAGTATTGTATCTCAGGCACCCATTATTATACATTATTTTTTTACTTGAACTTTTCAAGTTTTTATTTAATTTATTGAGGTGACATCACAATCTGAACGAATGGTTGCTTTGATGCACACTGTGGCCCCGACCATTCCCTCCCTTCCCCCACCCCCACACCTGGATCAGAGGTGGGGCCAGCCGGTCAACCTACCTTAGCCCCCTCCTCACTGGCCAACTGCCTGCAGCGCTTTTCCCCCAACTGGCCTGGCCCTAATCAGATCTCCCATCCCAATCAGGGGTGGGGCCAGCCAGCCAACTACCCACAATTCCTCCCCCTAGCCAACCCAGCCCCAATCAGCCAGATCAGGGTGGGCAGGCCGGATCCCACCTGTGCATGAATTCGTGCACCAATCCTCTAGTTGATTAATAAAACTGTGTAAGTTTCAAGTGTATAATTCTACAATATAGCATTAGTATATTGTATTGTGTGTTCACCACCCCAAGTCTAGTCACTTTCCAAAACCTTTATCATCCTTTCTCATGATTCTACTTTAATCAAGCCACATATCCTCTAACAACTCTCAACTTTGCATTATCCTAAAACTATCCTAAATATAAAAATATAAAACTTTTTATAATATTTTACACTAAAATTATCTTTCCAATTTCCCAGTGTACCTCAAGAAAACAAAAGATTTGTTACTTCTACCAGGTTATTACTGCTAGAAAAAATTAGGTTTGTTTGATAAGTTACTATTTATAAGAGCACATTGAAAAAGCTGTTAAAACAAGAAAGACATGTATTTTTCTTAGGTTACATTTGTAAAGGTAAAATGTTATTAATAAATATTTCAAAAATTTTGTTTTGTGAGAAATTTCCTAGAGATGTGTCAATGTTCTCACTGTTCTTTATATTTTTACTCTCAGGGAAAATGATTACTTTCATGAAATAGTTAGATACTGTACTCCAGCAGAGAATTTTACACTCCTCCATTCTATTATTAATGTCATTAACAAATTCACCACTGCCATTGAGTCTCTGTTTTCCACAGATAGCTGTTATTTTACTCTAATATTTCCTTAAAAGCTCTGCCACAAGCTATAGGCCAGAGTTTGTGTCTTCAACAAAAGAGAGGTTCAGAGTCTGAGAAAAGGAATGTACCAGGCACTTCGAACTGTTAACTCCAAAGTTCAGAATATGAGTACAGGCTCCTAGGTGATAGCTCTCAAACAATTCTCGTACCATCTTTGAGTCAGGATTCCAGGACCCTTTTTAATCTACCAGCAAACACCTTCATAACAGTAGACAGCTAACCTAAAAGAAACAACAGAAATTACACAGTACTGAATTAACTAATGATAGAAAGTGTATTTGATGGGAATATTGTTAATACTGTTGTAATGTTTTATAGTGGTACCTCGAGATACGAGTTTAATTCGTTCCGTAACCTTGAGGCGTGGGAAACTATGAGACGCTCGAGTCGGGGTAAACTGGTGGGTCGTGTGCAGCCGGCCGATCCGCGCAAGTACTCCTGTCTCAAATGTTGCTTGTATTTCAAAGCAAAAATCGCTTGCTCGACGGCTCGTATCTCAAAAATCTTGTATGTTAGGGCACTCGTATCTCGAGGTACCACTGTATTTTCTTCCTTTTAAAGCTTTCTATAACCAAACAATTAGTAAACTCTGCTTCTATAAACCAAAATGAGACATTTCAAATACTTTCACTAACTCTCAGAATTCAGAAACTCTTTAGAGAATCTCCTTTTCTTTTTAAAAATATTTTATTGATTTTTTTTTTTTTTTTTTAGAGAAAGAGGAGGGATGGGAGAGGGTGAGGGAGAAAGAAACATCAATGTGAGAACAGGACATTGACCAGCCACCTTCTGAATTCCCCCTACTGAGGGAGGATTCAAGCTTGAAACCCAGGCATGTGCCCTGACGGGAATGTGGCCAGCAAACTTTTGGTGCACTGGACCACATCCAACCAACTGAGCTAGCTACACAGGCCAGGACAAGAATCTCCTTTTCATAGCAATAGAAATATTTGTATAGATTCAATAATAATTCACCCCCGTTTTCATCAGGACATAATTGGAAAAACTTATTGAGCAACAAATGTTTTACCTTGGAGTGTCACATTTGAGAACAATGCTCATTTTAAACAAGGTTTAGTAATGCTGACTTTAATTATAGATCCAATGCCTACTAAGCCCTACCCCGAAAACTGGCCTGGTCCCAGGCTTATAAGGGCTCAGTCTTACAGGTGATAAGGAAGATTGCTTCACAGCAGGCCACGAATCTTAAAAATCTGAGGGATATTTAAGGATACTATTATAGGTAAAATCTGATAGTGTCTTAGGCTTGCTTTTCTACCCTGAGAAAAACAAATAACATTGGCTTTTAAGTATCCTAGCTGAGACTCCTTATGAAAAGTTACAGTCACAGTTAATTTTGTAGGCTCGGTAGTTATACAATTGTATACAGCTTACAGATAGGCAAAAACAAACTCAAGGAGCCCCGTGAGGTTGTTAATATATGCTGCATCTATGAAAATAATCAGCCATACGTCATAATGAGATCAGCTTTTTATAGGATCAAGAAAAATCTTTAACATTATTATGATCACAACCCTCCAAAAAATCTTTCCAAAACCATTTCTTCTAAACAATTCAAAGACAAATATAATTCCCGATAAACTTAGGAACATGTGATTATCTATAACAATTAAAAATATAAAATTAAGGCCCTGACCACGTAGCTCAGTTGGTTAAAGTAGTGCTGATATGACAAAGTTGCAGGTTCTATTGCCCATCAGGGTACATACCAGAAACAAACCAATAAATGGACAAATAAGTGGTACAATGAGTTGATATTTTTCTCTTTCCTCTCTAAAATTCATAAAGCAATAAAAAATAAAATTAGATAAAAATATACAAATTAAAATGGCGTTAATCCCATTAAGAAGACAATTTAAAAAACAAACATTCTCAGAGTCCAATGGCAGAAGTATAAAATGGTACAATCCCTTCTGAAAAGTTTTTCTGGTTATATGAAACAAACCTTAATATCTGAACAAGGGAGCATCATCTGCATTATCATTCAAAAAAGCCCATCAAAAAGAGCCAAAGCCAGTGGGGTGGAATGCCATCATCAAAGAAGCCAGGGAAAAGAACAATATTATAACAAGACTGATTCCATGAACATATACCCCAAGCTACTAAAAGATACAGAGTCTAGGAAATAAATGAAAATATTACATCATGTCCCAACCCATAACCTGCAGAATTAAAGTTTAGGAACATGGAAGGCTTATAAGAGAAGCGGAGATCACAGAGCTTGGGACCCATGTTCACAGAGCACAAAAACCATCAAGGGTTACCTTTAGCCTCATTGTTTTAATTTCCCTCAACCTATTATTAGGGTTGAAAAGGAGCCAGCTCTTTAGGTGATGATCAAATTTGACTAAGCAGACATAAGTAAGCACTGACTCACCATACAAAACTCATAATCCACAGTATTATAGGATGGCCATTTCTCAAACTCCCCCAATCCCCACCCCCAACACACACACACACACAAACACATATCTGCCCATATGCCAAGCTCTCTGTGAAAATCAAAGGCTGATCTTCAAACATAAAAACACAGGTGTACTCATAACAATAACACAGACCTCAAGAGATTCAGAGAAAGAGTTTTAGGAGAAAACATTTTTGATCCTATGTCCTGTTGCCCAGTTCATCACATTGTTTACCTTAAATATTAAAAACTAGCAACATCTAAGTATTTTGTTACAAGAGGTAGAAGCAAAACAACAAAAATTGACAATATTTTTAAAAGTTGGCCATCAGTTATCTAGTACAACATTCCTTATAATAGAGATTTTAGAGTATACAATGGAAATGTGATATAGATAACAAATGTTGAAGAGAAATTGGGCCTTAGTATGTGTATTAAAGAAACAATTTTACTAGGAAAAAGAAATAGGAAAAACATCACATGTCAAAAAGAAAAAGAAAAATTATTTTTTTAATCTAAATAACGCCCATGGACACAGACAATAGGTTGGTAAGGCTGGAGGGAAGGGGGATGGAGCAAGTAGAAGGGAAAAAAAAGGGGAACATATGTAATACTTCACCAATAAAGATTTAATAATAATAATCCTATATAATAAAAGCCTAATATGCAAATCCACTGAATGTCGGAGCAACCTGTGGAACAATCGGTTGCTATGATTCTCACTGACCACCAGGGGGCAGATGCTCAATGCAGGAACTGCCTCCAGCCCCGGGGCCCCAGGCCAGCCAAGGCGGGTGCCAGCAGGGCCTCTCCCCATCCCCTCCGCCAGTCACGGCACAAAGGAAGGCAACCTGCAGCGGCTGGAGGTGGAGCCAGCAGCAAGCAGGTGGCGCCAGGCTGGCCAAGCCAGGTGCCAGTAGGGGCCCCCCAATTGCCCCACCAGTTGCCCCACAAATTGGCCCTGATTGTTGGCCAGGCCTAGAGACCCTACCCATGCATACACTTGGTTTCTAGTAAAATATAAAATCTAAATAACTGGACAAGTTAATTTTCACATGTTTGTAAATAAAAAAGTATTAAAATACAAAATAGCCCAACCAATGTAGCTCAGTGGTTGAGTGTCGACCTATGAACCAGGAGATCATGGTTCAATTCTGTCAGAGCACATGCCACCATTGTGGGTTCAGTCCCGAGTAGGGAGCATGCAGGAGAGGCAGTTGATCAATGATTCTCTCTAATCACTGATGTTTCTCTCTCTCTCTCTTTTCCTCTCCCTTCCTCTCTGTGTATGTATATATGTATATATGTATATACATATGTGTACATATATATTTAAAGTGGTCTTTAAAATACAAAATAATTATAGTAAATGTAATATAAGTATATCATTAATACTTAGGAGAATTTATAAATATCATATATATATATATATGCACTAAGATTTCAGTGCAATAACAGACAAATGTCAAAGAGAAATACAACAGGTTAAGTTACTGAAAAATTGCTCACTCTAGTCACAGAAATGCAGCTTAAATAAGGTACAACTTTTCACAATAGAATTAGCAAGAACTAAAAATGATGCATAGCCCTGATTGTTTGGCTCAGTGGACAGAGCATCAGTCTGCGGACTCAACAGTCCCAGGTTCGATTCCAGTCAAGAACATGTACCTTGGTTGCAGGCACATCCCCAGTAGGGGGTGTGCAGGAGGGAGCTCTTTCTAACTCTCTATCCTTCTCCCTTCCTCTCTGTAAGAAATCAATACTTTAAAAAAAAAATGATACACATAACCCAATGAATTGAAGGTATGGTAAAATAGGTGCAGTTATATATTGCTAGAGAGATATAAGCTCATATAATGCTTTCAAAAGCCAAGTTCATAATACATATATTAAGAACCTTAAATTATTCCAAGACCTTAACCCAGTAATTGCATTTCTGGAATTTATCCCATGAAATAATGCAAACAACAACAAATGAAAGCATTATGTATAAAAATGTTCATTGAAACATTATTTATAAAGGTAGGAAGGAGGGAATCTATCTATCTATCTATCTATCTATCTATATGCACATGCTACACTATTAGTATTATATTGGGACACAGAAAAGAATCAAATAACCATATGGTGAGGCAGAGGGTTGGGAGGATTTCACAAAAGTAACTCTTCACAAGAGTATTAAAAAATAAGTAGAAAAAAGAAGGGAAATATGAATTTCATACAGAGTACATCGGGTACAAAATCATAGCATCATGAAATTCTATATTCAAGTATGGCATATCTGTAATATGTTTAGAACATGCTGCTTCCTATCGCCCAATGGTTTTAGAAAGTGATGTTTTCCAGTGTTACAAACACACAGAGAACAATAAACATAAACATAAAATATTAGGCTAGCTGGATGTGATTATTCATCTCTGTCTAATTTGATATACCAGGAAGCATAGAGAAGGGTTTTAAAAAAACAGATGAAAGTTTGACTTAAACTAAACTCATCATTAGGTTGTATGAGGCATTAGAAAGAACATCTAACTACTAGCAATTGGTAAGCCACAGCCAATCTCTCTAGTTCTCACATCACCTAAAAAGGAGAAAGTAAGTGTTCAACTACATCAAATTATTGTTATAGTCATGTGAAATAGATTTGAACATAAGGTAATACAATCTCCTACCTCCCCAAACTAGCTCAACCTCATTCCTTTAAATTATTATGTACCTCATATTTATCCCTCTGCTCCTATACATTGCTACAAGTCCAGTATTACCACCTGACACCAATTTCTATAATAAACACTGGTCTTTCTTTCCCTATAACAGATTTCTTCCAACCCTATCTTTCTAAAACAACTTTTTAATCATGTCACAACTCTGCTTAAAAATCTATTAGCTAATCCTAATTTCCCTTTCTAACTTTCTTATTGTTTTCAAACAAATTTTTAGTTAGGTTTCCCTCCATCCATTTCTTTGTTCAGGTTGCCATTCACATACAGTATAAACTCATATTATTGGGGACAGGGGAGTGTGGGTAATATATAGCTGGTAGGTTGTATTAAAATACAGTAAATATTAGCTTTGACACGGACCACACTGGAGATGAACATACTGTTTCTCAATTAAGTCCAGATAAGTCCAACACAACCAATCTGATCACTAGCATTAAAACAAATACCGTTTACTGAGTTCTAGATACTCATAGCTGGCCTGCAGTTAAGAGCTATGATACACAAAAAGATATTTATATTAAGACCTAAGAACCACACTTACTGTAAGACACTTACACTGCAAGAGCTACTGAGGAACAGAAAACACCTGATTCATGTATCCCACCTAGACCTGAAGTTCACTGAGTAAATGATGGCCATTAAAATTGTTTTTGCCTTCCCCACCCCCACTTATTTTCCTAACATAAATAACTGAATTTCCGTAAGTTAAACTCACTAAAGATGAGACTTGACTTTATGTATACCCTTTCTAAATAAATTACTAACTCCTTGAGCATATTACAGGCCATGCATTTTATTCTGGGCACCCTGAACTTTTTCCAGATATTTAGATGGTGACCTGATTTTTATTCTCAATTTAGTGATCAATTTATTTAACTAATCACTACTGACTAATATGAGATTACTAGCACATCACAATAGTACTAAACATGAGAAACTAATAAGCGTTTTTTATTTGTTTCTCTGGGTAACTACAGGATTATTTTTAGCTCACTTGTGAAGAGCTGAGATTACAAATACAGAAGCAAACATGCCAGATACATGTAATTAATTTAGTTGGTACCTCTGGACTTCAGCTGTAACATATCAAATGCCACCTACTTAGAATAAAATATTTGCAATGAGTCCCCAAAAAATGACCTAGTTCAAAAGGTGTCTCACATTAAGATGAAAAGGGTCAAATTCAAAGTACTATATGTCATAGCACACCTCATTAAGAAACAAACAAAACCCAGGAAACTCTAGTCATTTTCTATTGGGTGCTTTTTTTTTTTTTTCCCTTCTTGGGCATGGCTTCCTCCTACCGTCCCATTTCACACATAGTACAAAAGCACTTACACATTCTTTAAACAATTTTTTTTTCTTTTATGAGTTTTGGCAAGTACACCTATGGACAGACTTTCTGGAGAGGGAAGGGGAAGGAGAGCTTTTACCTAACCTGCCAAAGTTACTACATCTTCTCTTCCTGGACCAACTGTTTACTGTTTACACAGCCCTTCCCTAACCCTTTAACTTCCGACTTTAAATCCCCAAGGTAGATATTTTCTCAACAAGCTTGCAGAAAATATTAATGACAACACACAGGAATTCAATGTTATGACACTTAGACCACAATGAAGAAAAGTATTTTTTTCTTATTGATTTGAGAGAGAGAAATATGGATGTGAGAGGTACACCGATCAATTGCCTCTGCTACATGCCCCTACTGGGAATCAAACCCCCAACTTAGGTACCCGCCCTGTCCAGGAATCGAACCCTCCACCTTCCAGTGCACTGGACGCTGAGGTCACTGTTCCCACCGAGCCATGCTTGCCAGGGCACTGGAGTATATCTTGATACTCAATTACATAACAATGCTCCACTCCACTTAACCTCATTTAAAAGTCTTCCTTAAAACTGTTTGTCCTTTTTGCTGTTCCTACCCACCTCCTAACACTACTCCCATTAGCTCTGAAGTAGCCCCTCTTTTAAAACAGAGATGTGACCCACAGCCTCTGTCAGTTACTGTTGCCTCACAGACCTATTGCTTTCAGTATGCTACACTAACAAGCCATAAAAGGAGAAACCAGGGGAAGCCTTGTGGAGGTCAGAGTAGAAGCAGGTGTGAGTGGGTCCGGCAGAAGGAGACATGGCTGCCAAACTGTTTGCATCCATTGGCAAGTTGGGCCTGGCCTTCGCCGTTGCGGGAGGCGTGGTGAACTCGGCCTTGTATAATGTGGATGCTGGGCACAGAGCTGTCATCTTCGACCGGTTCCGTGGAGTGCAGGACATCGTGGTGGGGGAAGGGACTCACTTTCTCATCCCTTGGGTACAGAAACCCATTATCTTTGACTGTCGCTCTCGACCCCGTAACGTGCCGGTCATCACTGGTAGCAAAGACTTACAGAACGTCCACATCACCCTGCGTATCCTTTTCCGCCCCGTCGCTAGCCAGCTCCCCCGCATCTTCACCAGCCTCGGAGAGGACTATGACGAGCGCGTGCTGCAGTCCATCACCACAGAGATCCTCAAGTCCGTGGTGGCTCGCTTTGACGCTGAAGAACTCATCACCCAGAGAGAGCTGGTCTCCAGGCAGGTGAGCGAAGACCTCACAGAGCGAGCCGGGACCTTCGGGATCATCCTGGATGACGTGTCCTTGACGCATCTGACCTTCGGGAAGGAGTTCACAGAAGCGGTAGAAGCCAAACAGGTGGCCCAGCAGGAGGCCGAGAGGGCCAGATTTATGGTGGAAAAGGCCGAGCAACAGAAGAGGGCAGCCATCATCTCTGCTGAGGGCGATTCCAAAGCCGCAGCGCTGATTGCAGACTCGCTTGCTATCGCGGGCGACGGCCTGATCGAGCTGCGCAAGCTGGAAGCCGCGGAGGACATTGCCTACCAGCTCTCTCGCTCTCAGAACATCACTTACCTGCCGGCCGGCCGGGCAGTCGGTGCTCCTCCATGGGCATACCCAGGGAGGCCTGCCCTGCCCGCACATGCTCAGCCTGTGGATTCCCCTTCTGACCCCGTCCCAGAATCACTGTTAAATTTCATGATTGGCTTCAAGTGAAGGAAATAAAAGTAAAATCACTTCAGACCTCTTAAAAAAAAAAAAAAAGGGGAAACACCATCCTGAGACTTACAGACTGCAGCCTGATTTGTTTCAGAGCCTCAAAATGAGCTTTCCTGCTTTTTTTTCGTCACCATAATAGTTTATGTTAATAATCTTACTTACAAGGAAGTTCAAAAGTATATTTCAACCATCCTATCCTATATAATAAAAAGCTAATATGCAAATCAACAGAAAACAGTGGGACGGCCGGTTGCTACGACATGCGCTGACCACTAGGGGGGGCAGACAGTCAATGCAGGAGCTGCCCCCTGGTGGTCAGTGCACTCCCATAGGGGGAGCACCACTCAGCCAGAGGCTCTGAGCCGGGCTCAGGTCTGGCAAGTGCAGCAGTAGTGGTGCGAGTGCTAAAGATGTCCTACTGCCAGATGTCCCACAGGAGCCAGCCTAAGCAGTCAGTTGAACATCCCCCAAGAACTCCCAGACTGCAAGAAGACACAGGCCAGGCTGAGGGATCCCCGAGTGCACAAATTTCATGCACCGGGCCCCTAGTGTCATCATAGAAACTGGAAAAGATGTAAGTATGGCTTCTCTCTAAACTCAGACACAAAATAGCCTTCTACTTCCACCTTTCGTGTACCTCAAAACATCATCATACAAGATAACAAAAAATGATCATGTAAAAGTTTTAAGGTTTCCTTCTTAACATTTTTTGCAAGCAAATATTCGTCACAATTTTGCAAATAAGGAAAGTAAAACCAATTTCATTATCTTAGTACAGCAATAATAAAGTTAGGTAAAGTCTAGCCACGGAAAATAAGACCTTGTACATTTATATGTTTGAATTTTTTTTATCTTTCCTTTTCATACTCTATTTTTAGTGTGATTTCTATTAATAGTGAAATTCAGAACTAATGTAATTACAAGTTATTGTCTTTCTTCTTCATTCATCCAAAGGAACTAAAAAAAAAAAAAAAGTAGAAGAGTTTTTTGAGTCAGCTATCAAATCCCCTTGGAAATTGAGAAAAGGGAAAGCAAGGTTATCTTCTCTATGCTCAATGTTGTTAACAGATATGACCACACATTAGGTTTCAAGAAAAGCCATTTATAAAAGCACAGGAAAAGAACAAAGTAGGGAGTAGTTCTGGTTAATGTTATGAAACACAATATTTTGAGTAACTTTGACCAAAAAGGGCAGTTTTGTCTATTTTAACCTGCCTTTACAAACAACACCTATCACTGAAACTAATTAACCCACCTTCTCTAGAGAAAGCCACAGTCAATTGTGAAAGCTATAGAGAAAAAAAGAAGATCCCATAACATTTTATTTTCCTCTAGGAGAAGTGTGGAACAGGATGATCTCAAAAAGACTGCAGAACCACAACCACTCCCATTGCCCATTTGACCTAGCTTTATTTGTCATATAGGGGGCTCATGGTGTTCTTTTTAGGATCTCTGAATATTCAGTTTACTAATTCTTCTTGGTCTAATTCAATGCTACTTAAACCAAAGAGCCTTTTTAATGATTCCAACCAGTAGTTATCTCTGCCTTATTCTGAGCTTTCACAAATTTTCCACAGCTCTCCAAGATTATGTTTGAAGACAACATTCAGTATTAACATGACGAATGAAAGTAGCTGCCCCGCTTTTCCCCTTTATACTAAAACAATAAGTATATCATATACCTGTGATTCTCCTGTGGTTGCCTTTAGTTGATTCATTTGTGATATATATATATATATTTTTTTTTTATTGATATTTTACAGAGGAAGGGAGAGGGATAAAGAGCCAGAAACATCGATGAGAGAGAAACATCGATCAGCCGCCTCCTGCACACCCCCCACTGGGGATGTGCCTGCAACCAAGGCACGTGCCCCTGACCGGAACCGAACCTGGAACCTTTCATTCCGCAGGCCGACCCTTTATCCACTGAGCCAAACCGGTTTTGGCTGATTCATTTCTTATGTAATGGCTAAACTGTCTACTGTTTTGTTGGATTACTAGTATTTTTAAAATTGAGTCCATTACCTCATATTTCTTTTTTATATAAATATATGAATCTGAAATAAAATCTAAAACATTCATTTTGGTGAAAATGTAAGGTCTTCTGTCCATCTGATTTATCAAGTGGGAAAGGGAAATTAGATTTATTTGAATTTTACTCCCTTTTATTTCCACAGCTTACTCTGTGATGAGATGCTAAAGAGCAAGGAAGTAGCTGAAGGGGCAATAGTCAAAGGGAGAGAAAAAAAGGGCATAGAATAATTCACAAAATAACTAATTTAACCTCAAGTAATAGCAAGTTAACTGTATATATAGTTATTATCCTACACAACTCAAAACTAAAATGTAACACGTCGTCCTTTAATAACCTTTGAATTTATTATTTAGAAAAAAAAGTACAGCCTACCATCAGCTAGATTAAATTTGGCCATATATTCTGTTATATTACTAACATATCCAGCCATTTGTGAAGCCAAGAAAGAGTAAAATGTACTCTTAGGACTGGTACTCAACCTTGAAGAGCTGAAAGCTACTTCATCATCTACTGTGGGGACAAACACATGCATGCACATGTGAACCTAACACTTTTGTTGTGTGGAAAGCTCAGCATAAATACCGTCATTGTAAATCACTGAGGTATCCATTCCTTTTAACATACACAAATCAAGGCAGAGCTGGAGCCCCCTGTGATTTCTACAAGGATATCTGAAATCACATACAACTTTTTTCTCCTCCCGCTTTTCTCACTGAAAGCTTGAAATGTGGAGGTTATTTTCCTCTCCCACAACATGCAGGAAACTATCATAGTAAAACTAGTTTATACATTATCATTTAAATACTGTTAAGACCGCAGTTGTGCTTAATATTCCACAAATAACCCAGAAAGCAGAAAAGACCTCATTAGATTCATTCTAAAAAATTAGTTATCTTTCTAGTTTTATGTTTAGCATTATCGTAATCCAATTATAATGTCTTGATTTTCCTTCCCATTTTGCCTTACAACACTCATAAACTAAAAGTAGTCACTTTTCTGTATATTGGTTAAAATCATTTTACAGGTTAATCAATTACAGTTTTCTAAAACTACACATAACTATACAATATAATTAATAATATTTTCAAATCAAAGATAATTCAGCTATTTATCTATGATCAAAGTCATAAAACATAATTTTCCAAAAATTACAATGGTTGTATAATCTAGATTTGTTTGGTTTGGGCCAAGATGAGATACATGATGAGTAATATATTAATGACCTTTTACACTTGGTTCCTTCAAAGCTTCTTCATTTTATTCAGCATTTAGTTTAAATTAAATATTTTAAATTGAAGCTGTTCTATGTTGCAAACACAGCTAAAATGAAGAGCTTCTGTGGCAGCAGTGACCAGATTTTAAATGCAGGTAGATCAATAAAAAAAAAAAAAAACACCAAGCACAGACTCCATGTGTGAGTGGAATGGTTTATAATAGCTTGCAAATGACTATGTGCTTGCTGTAACCAGCTGTTCTTAAATTATGAATATGCAACCAATTCATGTTAAAGCCAAATCCCTGCACTATTTCTACAGAGAAATCCCAGTAGTTTTGCTTGTTCTACATGTTAGCTCTGTTAAGGATACAAATAGCAGTAAGCTTCAGAACAAATAGGACCAAACTATTGGCATTTCATGCACTGGGTCCATTATCACAGCAGGGGATGTCAATCATTGGGACATTCCTATAACAGCTCAGGCAATATGACAATGATCTTGGTGTGTCTGTGAGGGGGTTGGGGGTGGGGGATAAAAAGAAAAAATCTCTGCAGCATACTCAAAAGTCCTGACAACCTAATGCTTTCTTACTTCAGCCAATCAGATTGTCAAACCTGACCTACTAGAAGACTTGCATCAAGCTTGAAGCATTCAAAAGCATCAATCATAAAAACAAAGACAGGACATTGAATTATACAGTATTAACCTCCAGGGTTTGCATACAAAGACCTTAGATTTATTTATGTCCCAGTGAGTTAAGAGCTTCAGTACACCGTTCTTTACACCAAACTGACTGCCAATTTGATGAACCTCTCTGCCCTCAGCAGGAGTGCACTGTTTTTGATTAATGAGTGCATGCTTGTGGAAAAGTGTTAAGAGGAGAAAACAGAAGAAAAACACACAATTATGTCTACATGTAGCTTAAGTACCAATACAATAACTACCTTCCAAACAAATGCTCCTTTTTCCTTATATACACATGCATACATGTGAACAAACAAAATTAGGAGGGTTCTTATCTATACTGGTATATCACCTTCATTATCAGTATTATTTCTAACACAAATTTTGTTTTGAATGAATTCAAAAACCTAAGTACAAGTCAAATTTCATATATCATAAAAATAACTATTATTAAACCTCACCCACGGATATTTTTTTCCATTGATTTTTCAGAGGATGGAAGGGAGGGAGAGAGACATTCCGTAGTAGCATGACTGGGGCGGGGGATCAAAGCCTGTAACGGAAGTACTTCCCTTGGTCAAAATCGAACCCGGGAGCCTTCAGTCCTTGGGCCAATACTCTAACCACTGAGAAAAACCTGCTAGGTCTACACATAACTATTTTTAAAAAACAAGTTGAAAACTCCCTATCTTACACAGTAACTTTTTAAAATATGCCTCATATTCTTTAAAAAGCCTACTCATTTTGAAAACTCAATGTTTAACTTACAAATATAAGAACTATTAAATATTTTATATCTCAAACTGTATTGATTTGCCACAAATCACATAGCATTCAAAATTGATTTAAAAGACATGTAAATTCATTTTATTTCTTTCAGCAAAGATGTCAATATTTTATAACTCCATATGTAACTGTAAATTAATTACACATATTTATTGCACAAAATGTCAAAGTTAATATAAATTAAAATACTTATGAATTAAAGTTTTAAGCTTTTTATGACTCCTGCGATTAGAACTGCCCTCATTTAAGAAACCCAATGAGGAAAAATTCCCACTTAAGTTATGGGATTCTGAAAGTAAGCTAAGCATTCATATTTCTTTAAAAAAGTTTTCATTTAATATATAATTCAATTTCACACAGTCTAACTTATGACTACCTGCATTGACATAAGTATGTTATGAGTAAATGTATTTCTTAAACATTTTATCATAGGCTAAGGTAATGATTTTCTTTTTAAGAAACTGTATGGCTGTTATATAGAAGGGTGGAGAAAGCATATTACCTCAATATAAATCTTAACTTTAGTCTCAGTAATGTATGATCTATAAACTTATGAGTTCACGAAACTATAATCCTGCAATCACTCAACAGTGTGTGATAAGTGTTTAAAATTTATTTGTATTGTACACTAAGTCTTTTTAATGGGATTTAACTCAGCAAATTATATTCTCTAATCATCAATTTTACATTTTAAGTGTTTTAAAAGCAAACAATTTTCTTTGAAATATAAATTTTATGCTCTGAAAATCTGTTTAAATGTATATTTAAAGATTTAAAAATTATAAATCAATATTAGGACTAGAAAAATCTCTTAACATTAATAAACTACATTATATCTTTAAACTTATCATCCTAAAGTCTTCTTACAGAAAATTTTTTGTTTTTGTTGATGTTGTTTTCTGTTGAGATTATCACTGATTTTCCTCTTTCCTTCTTCATATCTCTTCTCCCACCAAGAAGTAAAAGGCAGCAAATAATCAGAAAAAGTAGAGTACAGGCACCAAAAGCATGACCATTTTAGTGCCACAGTTTGACAGTTGGAACTATCAAAAAAAGTTATTAGTGCAATAAATATATGATTTCAATTTTTTAAATAATTAAATGACAATTCTTTAATAATATCTTCATCACTTTATAAAGAAAATTAAACACAAAGCTGCCATTTCCTCAATAATTCTCTTCTGCATATCTTTTGCAACAAAAGTTTAAACAAATATTTAATCAAATTAGTAAATATTTATTAAATAAAGCACAATATTTTTAAAACCTCATGGTATGAAATATATAACTTTCTAATTTAAAAACCTCATAAAATACCTAACTAGGTAATTTAAAATAGTACCTCAGGATATCAAGTACCTCAAATGTCATTAAACCTTGATGATACAATTTTATCTAGGAATCAAAATCACCACATTACTTAGTTTGTGATAAATCATATCTTCTTTTAGTAGTTCAAGCAAGGACTAGGTAAATAAAAAACCTCAAATAACAACTTAAAATCTCTTTCAGAAATCTTTAAATCTAAAAGTAATCAAGTCCTAACACATACTTTCACTAATTCAAGGAGATAAGACAGAAAAAAAAAAAAACATGAACTTTCATGCAACTGTGATATCCTACATCTTGTATAGTAACACAAAAGTAGCAACAAAGACATTAACAATTGCAGTTCAAGCTGGGAGTGACTGTTCTGTTTCAATTCAATGACACCACTAATGGCTTCTTAGCAGCTCCATGAAATCAACCAGCTGTCAAGTTGATGCATCAGAAGGAACAGTTATGCACTCCCATAAGAAAAAGCAACACATCAGGATGTTGGGCAAAACATCTGCTCCTTTAACAGTGCAGTTCTAATAAACATGCAAACAAAGAAATAGGAGAAAGGGCAACAGGACTAAAATTCCAAGGTTTCCATTACAGTCTTATATGCATTTTAAATAAATGGCTTCTAAAAATAAAAACAAATTTCTGCCAACTTGGATACTTTAAATTATACCATATCTTTTGAAAATGCTAGTTATAACTATTCAGATTCTAGAAAGGTAAAAACTACATTAAAAAATCTTTACATTTAAAAATTGAGAGTAAAATCATTATCATGTTATGCACAAAACTCAAATATTAATACTAAAACATATTTTTTCATTTAATAAGTACTTAATAAATTATGTCAACAGTAAATCTGCATTTCCAAGACTGAATAGTCTAAAAATATTTTTCAGTAGTGTTTGAAAGACTAAATGTGTTATACTTCAATATTATTTTAACATCTGAGAACAGTAAAGATATTATTCTCTGGATTTTAAAATATGTACCTACTTCTCTCCAAACCATTTTATGACTCTAACAGTATTAAGTTCTCATAAATAACTTCCTATGTTTAAACTATACAATTTTGATTTTCTAAAAAAAAATAATAACAATAATACTTATTTGCCATCATAGGCTTAAAATAATTTTACATTTAAGCATTCATTTCAAACATTTGTAAAATCTTACTTTTTTCTGTCTGACACTTACAAGTACCTCAATGTTGCCCAAATTATTGATCATGCAGCACAGTGACAATGGGTATAGTGTTTACAATAGGTGGGACAGACATCAAATATATTTAACAACCATTTTCTTAAACTGCTTATCCTCTGTTGCTTGCCATTTGTAATCTGCCAAATCTTCTAGTCCTTTGTTGCATGTATAATTTAGAGCCATCTGTTCTATGTGCTTATAACCATTTAAAGATTTTTACCTACCTACAATTCATATAAATGGCAGACACTGAAATTCAGTCAAGCTTTCTATATAGCATTTTACATAAAGCAAATTCCTAGATAAAAAGCATAGCAGATAACACCAAAGAAGACTGCAACAGATAAAAACATACCACATACAAGTTTTTGTCTTAGACAAATCTTTTCATGTATTCAGAATTGTTTCTATTATTTTTTTGAATTAATTGTAGTCAATGTTTTTCCCCAACCCAGAAGACAAAGAGAATGCAAATTAAATACAGACAGTTTCATGTCCTTGTTAGAAGAGAAGTAAATATGCTGACTGCAAATGACTACGGGAGACAGAATTCCACTTTCCCATTCAATTTACAGTGCTTCTTATTTATATAGCAGGCAGTGTATCATTAAGTTTGATCATGTGACCAACTGAACTTTTGTGAGGTAAAAAACTATTTTAGACAAGCAAATTTAAACAACACTGTTTTTTTATTGTTTATCTTTTTATAATGGCTAACAGGGCTTATAGCCTGAAGTTATAAAATATATTTTAAAATCAATTCTGCATTTTAAATACTAACCACTATATCACCAGTCATTTGAACTTAATATCTGCTACTAAATTTTAAAAGGATCCAGGATCTCCAAGTATTTTCAATGGTTATATGTTTTCAAAATGTAAACACATATGTATAAAACACAGTAATTACAAAAGGGAATCTAGGTAATCTAAAATCAGTATACTTAAATATTAACCAAACTGATTAAAGAAAATTCCACAGCAGAGAGTGAGGGAAATAAAAAAGGGAACACGCAGATTAAAAATACATTTGAAACCCTCAAAGAATAAAAAGCATGTAGACAAAAAAGCTAGGTGAATACCAACTGACACTATAAAACTTTATACCTTTTTTTGCACAATTTTCCACCTGTTACCAGAGCATCATACAATGTGTAGACACTGAGGTTCATTTTTGAGAACAGAACACAAAAATAAACAGTACAACTTATCGTTAATCAGAAAGTGGCGCACACGGTTCTTTAAAACAGGGTGGGGGGAATAAGCAAAAAATTTACTCTTGGGACAAATACCCAATAAAGTTTACATGACGTCACTGAGCCCCTGAACATTCCCTAAACTTTGAGTCTTATTCAGACACACGTTTTGCCTTTCTAAGGCTTCTTCCCCTTCCTCAAAAATAAAAAAGAGAGAGAGACTTGGGAATAAAAATTGCCCAAGATGGCGAAACGCTTGTTGTTTAGAGGGCAGAGGGAAAAAAATGGAGGATATTGTAATATACACAAAGGGATAAATTTCCACAACTCGGCCAAGGACTGCAGCTGCTTCTCCCTTTACAAGAAAGCAACACACAAAAGATAAATACGCAGAGCAAAAAAAAAAAAAGAAGAGAAAATCGCCTGAGCAGCAGGGCCAGCTCTGACTCTCCCAACATTTCCTTCCTCCCCAAGTCCCAATTCTGGGGTTCGTGGAAGTACTTTAAGGGGAGGGGAGCCGCGAAAGGGGAAGGGGGGAGGGGGCATGAGGGTTAAAAGAGCCAAGAAGAGTTGGGAGCTGGCTGCGGTTCTCGGGGAGAACTGCTCCGAGACGGGCATTTCTGTAGGAACAGCCATGCTCCCCTAACCCCGTGTGCGCGACAAACAGACCTTCCAGGTATTTTCCCAGCTCCACCTGCCCCCTCCCCACCCCCACCCCCAGCCCAGCTCGTTTTCTGTCAACTCGAGAGCTCCCGGCTCCACAGAGAAAGAGCAGGAGGCCCCAACTGGGGGTGGCAGCGTAGCTAATCAGTCCGGCAGGAAAGAGGGGGCGGAGGCAAAAAAGGGCAGCAGTAGGCGGACGGCGGGGGGGGGGGGGGGGGGTAACCTCGCAGCTACCCCGGCGAGAAGGGGGGCAGTGGATATTCCCGGGTTGGAACAGCGATCTCAACGAGGCCAGAGATGGTGGTTTTTTACGAAGCAAAACTGTTGGCGGCGACCTGACCGCGGGGAGCCGAAGGCAGGAGGGGACGCCAGCCGGGCGGCCGAGCAGGGCGGCCGCACAAAGGCGGCGGACTCGCGGCGGCAGCTGCCCGCGCCGGGAGGCACGGCCCGCGGCCCTGCTGGACCGAAGTCCCGCACCGGCAGCTAGGAATAAAGTTTACGTTCTCCCGAGACCGCACCCCCCACTTCCCACCCAGGACCGCGCCTCTCCGCGTCCTGCTCCCCCAAACTCCACTCGGGACCCCGAGCACCAGCCCAGCCTCGCAGCCAGCACAACAAAGGGACACACCGACCGGCGAGCGTAAACAGCCGCGGCGGGGCGAGCAGGGCGGGCAGGGCGAGCGCCTCGAGAGAGCAACTCCGGAGTCTTCCAGCTCGCTGGAGCGTAGTTTCTCCTTTTCCGTTTCCACCAGCCTTTTCACATTTGGGATTTTCATTTTCACCCGCACCCCTCATACCCGAGGATTTTTAACTCACCTTTACTTTCGACTGAGTTGAGGCGGATGGGATTTTTGTCTTCCTCGGATGGCTGAAGGTTACGATTTTTGTTTTTTTTGGAAAGCCCAACACCTCCTTATTCCTGTTATTATTTTTGCAAGAAAAGTAGCGAGTTGGAGTGGAGGTGAGACGTGTGATCGGGAAAGCCCTTGACTCCCTCCTTCTCCGTCTTCCGCCTCTCTCTCTCTGATTAGTTCCTATCCAGCAGCAGATTGAAGCAGGAGATGATTCTTCTCAAGGTTTGTTCAGCAGCTTCACTTCTAGGCGAAGGCTTCATGAACCAAGTGACGTCAACCAACAAGGCTTCTCTCTCTCTCCTCTCTCTAACAATGAAAGTTGCTGTTAACAAGGGAAAAAAGAGAGAGAATTGTTTATACCATTTCACTTCCAATAATAAATGACCTATCAGCTCCTAAAGGAGCCTAGGGAGGGAGGGGGTTGCTTCTTCCTCCCAAGAATACTGTAGCTTTAAGTTTGCACCGTTCCTAGTCCCAGGAAAAAGTTAGGAAACTTAATGTTTTGTTTTGCTTTGCTTTTAAAAGCAGAGAGGTCAGAAAATGAGATCGAAAACGGAATTTTCAAAAACGTAAATTGGAGAATAGAGATCATAGATTAACCATTTCCACCTAAACTTTTTTGTCCGTAAACTCAGAATTTGAAGTCCACAAGCCAACTAAATTAATATACCAAGAATTCGTGGGTGTTGGGAAATCAAAATAAAATAAAAAGGAGGACGAAAGATTTTCCCGGGATTAAACGCTACTGCTCTAACACGGATAAGTTAAGCTGTCTGTAATGTTTATGCATGGAGTTAAAATTTAAATAAAACAATTAAAATAGTAAAGTGTTTTAAATTTATAAATTAAAACTGTAAAAGGTAATCTCAATAGTAGCTTTCTTCCCCCACCCCCACCCAATTTCTGAGAGGTTAAAGGCGGGGTATAGCTAATTGTAGGAATGAATACTTGTTAAAATACCAAGTAAGACTGGTAGCCCATTGCTCCATCTTTAAACTACACACGAGTTATGCTATTAGTCTACTCCAAAAATCTCTTCCAACTTTGTTTTTTACCCTACTATTTTTTGCAATTCCAACATCCTGAAATCAGTAAAGTTAAACTAAAGGTAAAGTACAGCACAATCTCTCTTCTTGCACATACCCCATAGTTACTTAAAAATGATTTTAAAAGAAGTCTTTACCTTGGTAATGCTCTATTACACAATATGATAAATAATTTTAAAAATTTTCATTGAGGTAGTGTTTTCCCCCCCACAGCATATTAAAGTCTCAAAGTTCATATAATTAAAAATTGCATAATTTAATTTTCAGGATGAAGAGCAAGGGAAAGGAAAGCTTTAGAAGAATAATTTGACTATATATATTTGTACATCTATATGTGGATAAATGTATCTTAAAAGACGCTATTGTTTTATGTTTCCTCTTCAGCCACTGGCTGTGAGTTTAATTGTGCTGGAGGATCTTCATTAGTATTAACACATGGGGAGATTTCACAAAGCTGCTTCATTAGGGGGAAAAAAAGAAAGCTTGGCAGACTAGGTCTTTTTGCATGCACTGAGAATGTCAGCCTTACCTCGGTCATTTGTAACATAATAAGTGCAAGTACAATGATTGCAATGCTGAAGCACTGGGGGAAGGGTGGAAATACTGCCTGTCTAATAGGGATATCTGAAAAGAAGGCTGTTCATTACATAGTAAAATATATGCTAAAAATTAGTGAAGATGATGGCTCAGGAGACTGATGCTAAATAAATTAATGCGCTGATATGTTTTTAATTATTATTTTTGTAGTAGTTTATTTAATTCTCAGGATTCACATTGAGCAGCAAAGCTTGTGCTAGCACTTATTGATTTTTTCCCCTGCCACATTCCCGGAATACAGATTTTAATCATTTCACTACACCACACTCAGTAATTTCATTAAAACTGGAACCTTCCATCCCAGAAAAGCATTTAATTTCAATGACATACAATTTCTCTCTTAGCAGAAAACTGTCTGTACAGTAAAAGCTGGCCTAAGGTACAAATGCATAATTTAATCCTGAGTTTTCCATGCTCTGCATTCCTTTGAAGCTATAATTTGAGTAACTACCTAATAACTATAATAAGGACAATAATTTCCTTTAATATATTATTAACTCATATTTAATTAACTCAGAGGCCAAGCTCTGTACATGTATGACTGGGTCAACAGTTCTACAATTTCAAAATTTACTAATACTATTCCATAAAAAAATATAGATTAAAATATAAGTGTAAATGCTAGCTAGCATTTAGATATTCTATAGAAACTAATATGCAAAAAAGTTCATGCATGTTTATGTAATAGAGGACATTACTCATATAAACAGTATTTTAAAACAATTGGAAGTAAACAAAGCCTTCCCTAGTATTTCTATATATAAAGTATAATATTTCAACAATCCATTTCTAATAGTTTACGCAATCACCAGCATAACTCTTAAAAACATTCAATTTTGAAAGGATAAAAAAGAGATTCAAGTCTCAATTTTCATAAAGAATTCCTTTAAAACATTTTTTGAAATAATATTAAATGGCATATTTGATTAGCTTAAATAACTAAGAATATATCTTTTTTAATTGAATCTATTGGGATGATATTAGTTAATAAAACCATAAGGTTTCAAGTGGGCAACTCTATATACACATCATCTGCAAACTGCACTGTGCACTTACCACCCAAAATCAAGTCTCTTTCCACCACCATTTACTCCCCCCTTTACCCTCTTCCACAAGGATATATCTTTCACTTGATATTCTTTAAAATATACTACAAAGCATGGTTCAATTTTTGGTTCAAATAATATTTTGAAATAATATTGGACTTAAAGATGGCACGTTGGTTTTCCAAACAATTGGTTTTACGAGGACATTTAATTTACATTGCCTGGTTTGTAAAGAAGAAACCTATGGGGAAAATATTTGCCATAATAAAATTCAATTGCTAATTTAACATTTAGATATATGGCTAAGAAACAGAAAAAATGGTACACCTGTAATGAAAGGGATTAACTCATATAAAACTTACATTAAAAAAACTACTACCATTCTACTGAGTAATTTTAAACCACAGTTCTAAAAAATTTTTAAAGATTATGTACATATATTTTCAAGTTGAAGCCACAAACAAAACGAAGTTGTCTTTTCCTTGGTTAAATGATGAAGGAACTTAAAAGTGTCCTCAAAACGTTGGTATTTAAAGTGGTGATAGTGAAGAACTTGATTTTAGTGTCTTTAAAATATTTAACTATTTTTTATCATCATCAAGGGCTACATATATAGTTTGGGAAATATTTTTGCAACATTCTCAAACATGAAATGCAGTTCAATATAAATCAATGAATTAAAAAAATAATTGGTAAATGAAAAAGTCACATAGATTGATATCTGAAATTCAAAAGCTGAATTCCTATATTTAATTAAAATAAAGCTTCAGGTTTTATACTAAAATATGTAAAATAATTTGGTAATTCAAATAATGTTCTTAATCTATACTTTTAAAACTGTCTTTTTAAAAGAATGGTATGCTAGAAATTTAAAACGGAATACTCCAATATTTGATACCCTCTTACTAAGAAGTGCTTAATTATTTTTTAATATAATTCCTTCCCTTTTTTCATGTTATCACATTTGATTGTCTGAGAGATTACAACATAGTCATAGAGTTGAGGGGAGAAAAACAAAATAATTACTATCGTTATAGAACAACTTGGCTCCCATACCATTTAATCTTCTGCCTACGATCATCATCTAAATTAGTACTTCATCATGTATAGAATTGTAAAAGAATTAAATGATCAAACAGATCTTTTCCAATATTACTGGTAATTATTTCTATATGATTTACACCTATCCCACAGACTAATTATGCCACCACTAAAGATTCAATTGTTGCACTTCTTCTTTAAAGCAGCATCTATTTTAGGACCAAGACAGGAGTTCATAAATAGGTAGATATAAAAGTAAAGATGAATATCTTATTTATCATGATAGGTATTGCACATGGACCTTCAAAGAGTAAGAAATTGCCCTGTACAGAGAACAAAGTCTGGGAAGGCCAACTACAAAAGTCCAAAGAATGAGAGTTATAAATAGGAGAACAAGCTGGCCACTGCCATGTCTTATTTCTGTTTCACTGGTACAGACTAATGAAGCTTTATTTGTTTCTATTCACTGAACAAACATTTGAGTGCTTGCTATATCCTGTGCACTCTGCTAGAGGCTGGAAAACATGAAAAGCTCACAGTCTGGTTGATGTTGAAAGTGTGAAATTCCTGGGAGATTAGAGACTTACATAAATCACGTTATAAAGATACAAATAATAAAGTTTTGCTAGAATAAAGAGGATGGGGCAACAAATTCTGACATAGTCTTTTAAAAAGAGCTTTATCAAAGAGATGCCTTTTGAACTGCATCTCAAATACTGAAAGCTATGGGGCAGGAGGAGAGAGTAGGTTCTAAATGAAAAAACAAAAACAAAAAAAAACTAAGTTTAAATATAAAGTGACACTAGATCTGGTATCCATTCACTTGTGAGAAATTCAGTTGTAACAATAATATTCAATGTGGAGCTATGGAATAATAGGGTGAAGAAGGAAAAGGAGGCCAGAGGCTGTATCACTGATGGTAAAGTGGTTGAATTTATCCTGAGAGCCAACTAAAGTCAGCAAAGGAGTGACATGATCGACCTTGTTTTCAGGGAACAATAACTGTGAAGCCAGTGCAGATGTATAGAATGTATGCTTAAGAGTGCATGCGAAATATGGTAAAAGACAGTGGCTTTGGGGATTTAAAGCCAGATTTTTCTAATGTAAAATGTAAATTTGGTGATCAACTGAAAACAGAGTAAAGAGAGAGGAAGAGTGAATAAAGACCTCAGAGATTTCTGGCTTTGGGAATTGGGCATACCAGAGTCATTAAGGCATGTCTAAGGTACATAAGGGAAAACAAATCATAAGGTAGTCTGGAATTAGAACTTGACATTATACTTTATCAGTGATTTTATTTTCTAATATTATTTATTGATTAAGGTATTACATATGTCTCCTTTTCCCCACATTGCCCCCCCAGCACATACCCGTGTGTCTGTGTCCATTGATTATGCATATATGCATTAACACAAGCCCTTTGGTTGATCTCTAACCCACTCCACTTACCCTCTCCTGCCTTCCCTCTGAGATTTGATAGTCTGTTAGATGCTTGTCTGTTTCTGGATCTATTTTTGTTCATCAGTTTATGTTGTTCATTATATTCCACAAATGAGTGAAATCACCTGATATTTATCTTTCTCCAACCGGCTTATTTCTCTTAGCATAATGTTCTCCAGGTCCATCATGCTGTTGTGAATGGTAGGAGTTCCTTCATTTTTACAGCAGCGTAGTATTCCATTGTGTAGATGTCATACAGTTTTCTAATCCACTCATCTGCTGATGGGCACTTAGGCTGTTTCCAAATCTTAGCTATGGTAAATTGTGCTGCTTGAACATAGGGGTGCATATATCCTTTCTGACTGGTGTTTCTGATTTCTTGGGATATATTACTAGAAGTGGGATTATTCGGTCAAATGGGAGTTCCATTTTTAACTTTTTGAGGAAACCCCATACTGTTTCCCACAGTGGTTGCACCAGTCTGCATTCCCACCCAGTGCAAGAGGGTCCCTTTTTCTCCACATAGGCCTTCCTATGTCCTCTTTCAAAAAATGTCTACGGCAACAGATACTTTTGATTGGATTGTTTATCTTCCCTTTATTAAGTTGTATGAGTTCCCTGTAAATTTTGGAGATTAAACCTTTATCAGAGATAACATTGGGAAATGTGTTCTCTCAGCAGTAGGCTTTCTTATTGTTTTGTTGATGGATTCTTTTGCTGTGCAGAAGCTTTTTATTTTGATGTAGTCCCATTTGTTTATTTTCTCCTTAGTTTCCATTGCCCTAGTAGCTGTATCAGTAAAGATATTGCTACATGTCTGAATTTTGCTGCCTATGGATTCCTGTAATATTTTTATGGATTCCTGTCTTATGGTTAAATCCTTTATCCATTTTGAATTTCTTTTTGTGTATGGTGTAAGTTGGTGATCTAGTTTCATATTATTGCATGCGTCTGTCCAATTTTCCCAGCATCATTTACTGAAGAGACTGTCTTGACTCCATTGTATGTCATGCCTCCTTTGTCAAATATTAATTGAGCATAGTGGCTTGGGTAGATTTCTGGGTTATCTGTCCTGTTCCATTGGTCAATATGTCTGATCTTGTGCCAGTACCAGGCAGTATTGAGGGCAGTGGCTTGATATCTGGTATTGAGATCCTTCCTACTTTGTTCTTCTTTCTCAGGATTACTGAAGCTATTCATGGTCTTTTTTATGACATATGAATTTTTGGAGAGTTTATTCTAGGTCTGTGAAATATGCCATTGGTATTTTAATGCAGAGTGCTTTGAAACTATAGCTTGCTTTGGGTGGTATGGACATTTTAATGATGTTGATTCTACCAATTCATGAACACAGTATATTCTTCCATTTGTTTATGTCTTCCTCTATGTCTTTTTGCACTGTCCTATAGTTTTCCAACTATAGGTCTTTAGTTTATTCCTAGGTATCTTAATTTTTTTTGTTGCGATGGTAAATGGGATTTTTTTAAATCTCTCTTTCTGTAAATTCACTATCCTATATAATAAAAGGCTAATATGCAAATTGATCAAACAGCAAAACAACCAGTTGCTATGACACGCACTGATCACCAGGGGGCAGACACTCAATGCAGGGGCTGTCCCATGGTGGTCAGTATACTCCCACAGGGGGAGCACTGCTCAGCCACAAGCTGGGCTGATGGCTGATGAGTCCAGCAATAGTGGTGGGAGCCACCCACCTCCATTGCAGCACTGAGGATGTCCAACTGTGGATTAGGTTCACTCCCCAGGGCTCTCGGACTGCTAAAAATATATATAAATGGCTAAGGTGATGTTGTGCACCAGGCCTCTAGTCTATATATATAAAAGGCTAATATGCTAAGTGTCTCTCTGACTGGTCACTATGACATACATTGACCGCCAGGGGGCAGACACTCAACCAGGAGCTGCTGTGACGCACACTGGCCATTTACAAAGAGACGGCACAGCAGGCCTGACATGAACAAAATAACACTAAACTTCTCCCACGTGGAATATAGGCCCTGCCACCATCCCAGAGCAGCGGACCACCCAGTCCCAGTCAATGGTGCTGCAACCCCATGTCCTAAAATGTGGCCCACATCCCAGACTAGTCCAGAAATAGTGGCCGTGGGTGCCAGGTAACAACATCACAGAGCAATGCCCAGCTGATTTTCCCTAGCAACTAGCCTCCTTGGAGTTTCTTCAGCCCAGGAACACAACCTGCTTTATAGCCAGGTGCAAACATTTTACACTTTAACCAAATGTCTGTGAAGTGTTTTCCCATACCTCATTTGATCCTCACAGAAGTCCTGGAATAGGTAAATAGGAGACTTGGTAGAATCCTATTTTATTTTTATTAGCTGGAAAATGGAGTATAGAAACTTGACCTGACTGAAAAGAAATAAGAAATGGTGGATCTTAAAAATGACCAGGTTTGCTCATTGTGCAGAATATAGTCAAACACTGTTGCAATTAAATATTTTACCCTTTCTTCTCCCTGCGTGATCTACAATAATAATCTGCTTTGTTTTCATATTTACTGCTGTATTGCTGACAATTACCTGAAAAGAAGTTGGGGTGCTTCACTGGGCTGGAAAAGGTTTGGCTACATCAGAAGGCAGGTCTAATTAAGCAAGTTTATATTATAGAATAAACTTGCTTAATTACATATAAAATATACATATAAAAGTCTAAGTTGACTCACATGTGTGATACATATAAAGCTCTCACTGGCACAAATCTCACGTGTTTCTATCTGTCATTGTTGATCATGAATTTGGTTGACACTTCTATTATAGAGAAAGGGAAAATAGCAATATTAGAGTATTTCTTCTAATTTCCTTTCAATGTGCATAAATCCATGCACTGGCCAACTAATGGGCCAATGAAATTTTATAAATTTTATAATTTATAAAAATGCCATAGATTTCTGATTGTTAATTTTGTATCCTGCTACATTGCCAAAATCATTTATTAAGTGTAATAATTTTTTGATGGAGTCTTTGGGGTTTTCTATGTAGAGTATCATGCCATCTGTGATGCATCCATCTTCTTTTCCAATTTGGATACCTTTTATTTCTTCTTCTTATCTAATCACTATGGCTAGCACTTCCAGTAATATGTTGAACAGGAGTGGTGAAAGTGGGCATCCCTGTCTTGTTCCTATTCTTAGGTTAAATGGTTTTAGTTTTTACCCACTGAGTATGTTGGCTGTAGGTTTGTTATACAAGGCTTTTATTATGTTGAGATATGACTCCCTCTATTCCCACTTTGCTGAGGTTTTTAACAGGAATGGGTGTTGGATTTTGTCAAATGCTTTTTCTGCATCAATTGATATGACTTTGTGATTTCTCTCTCTCAATTTGTTTATGTGATTGATCACACTTTTTTTATTCTTTTGTTCTTTAAAAACAAAACAAATATATATATATATATATGCAACCACATGACCGGAACAACCAGTCACTATGATGCACAACAACCACCAGGTGACAGATGCTCAACACAGGAGCTGCCCCCTTGGTGGTAAATGCACTCCCCCAGTGGGCAGGACCCTATCATCCCTGATAGCTGACAAGGCCTAGGGACCCCACCCATGCATGAATTTCGTCCACTGAGCCTCTAGTGAGTGTGTGTGTGTGTGTGTGTGTGTGTGTGTGTGTATTGTATTGATTTCAGAGAGAAAAGGAGATAGAGAGATAGAAACATCAATGATGAGAGAGAAACATTGACTGGCTGCCTTCTGCCCATCCCTTACTGGGGGAGATCAAGCCCGCAACCCTGGCATGTGCCCTTGGCTGGAGTCAAACTTGGGACCCTTTAGTCTACAGGCCAACGCTCTATCCACTGAGCTGAACAATCTATGGTTGTATCACATTTATTGATTTGCAGATATTGTGCCATCCTTGCATCCCTGGAATAAATCCCACTTGGTTATGGTGTATAATCTTTCCAATGTTGAGGACTCTGGCATCTATGTTCATGAGGGATATTTGCCAGTAATTCTTTCTTTGTATTATCTTTATCTTTTTTTGGGATTAGGGTACCCCTGGCTTCATAGGAAGAGCTTGGAAGTGTTTCTTCCACTTGAATTTTTTGCAATAATCTGAGATGGCAAGGCTTTAGTTCTTCTTTGAATGTTTGGTAAAACTCCCCTGTACTCAGGCTTTGGTTTGCTGGAAGTTTTTTCATGACTGCTTCAATTTCTTCCTTAGTTATTAGCCTATTGAGGTTTTTTGATTCTTCCTAATTGAGTTTTGGAAGGTCATATTTTTCTAGGAATGTGTCCATTTCCTCTAGGTTGTTGAGTTTGTTGGAATAGAGTTGTTCATAGTATTTTTTTTTTTACAACCCCTTAGGTTTCTATAGGGTTTGTTATTTCTGATTTCGTTTATTTGGGTCCTTTCTCTATGCTTCTTGGTGAGTCTGGCTAGAGATTCATCAATCTTGTCTATCCTTCCAAAGAATCAGCTCTTAGTTTCATTGATCTTTGCATTTTTTTTTTTTGGTCTCTATGTAATTTTTTCTGCTCTGATCTTTATTATCTTTTTCCTTCTGCTCACTCTGAACTTCCTTTGTTGCTCTCTTTCTAATTCTTTAAGTTGCAGAGTTAGAGAAATTATTACAAATTTTTCTTGTTTTTTTGAGGTAGACCTGTAATGCTATGAACTTCCCTCTCAGGATTGCTTTTTAAAATCATTTTAATGGGATTAACAGAATCAACTGAAGTAACTTTTTCAAGATGTACATACCCAGAGCCAATATCCAGAGATTCACTAGGTCTGGAGTAGGATTTATTTCATCTCTCTCTTTTTTTTTTAATCAGATAGTGCCTTGATAAACACTCCTGATTAAGAACACTATTCTAAGCACAAGCTCATTATAAAATTCATTTGGAACTTAAAAATCAGAAAAAGGCCAAAAACACTGAAAAAAGACAATTGTTGGGAGTGCTGGGATCCATCATGTCAGATATTAAAATATGCTATAAAGCCTTTATAATTTAATATTTGGTATTGGCATGTGAATAAAAGACCAATAGACTACAGAAGAAAGTTGAGAAATTGACCCAACTGCATATAGAAATTTAACGTAAGTCAAAGAAGTGAGGAAGAGATAGACTCTTCCTTTTTAACACATGGTGGGAGAACTAGGTAGTCATTAGGAAAAATGAATTTGAATCTGTTTCCAAAATAAATTTTAAAGAGATCAGATATTTTAATATAAAAATTTGAATCATACAAGTACTAAGATAAATTATGGGTCAATTCTGTAATTGGAGGGTAGGGAAATTTTTTCTAGTAATCGTCAAAACTAAATGCAATAAAGTGAAATATTGATAATTCTCAATATCTCAAAATGAAAAGCTGTTGTATGGCCAAAAATAATATAAAACATACCTCAAGCGAAGTATGAAGTCAAATGAAAAACTGTGAAAAAAATATTTATAATTTATATGAGACATGTAATACCTTATATATAAAGATTTCCTAAAAAAGAATAAAAGATCAACACCCTGATAGAAAAATGGCAAGAGATGAACAGATATTTTACAGAAAAATAAACACAAATGCATTTTAAATACACAAACATTCTCAGTGTTACACATAAGAGAAATGCAAATTAAGAATCACTGAGATACTATTTTTCACCCAACAAATAGGCAAAAATCCAAAAGTTTTACAACACACCCTGCCACTGAGGCACTTTTGAAGAAAAGTGACACTCTCATATATTGCTCGTTGGAGTGAAAAATAAAAAACCCCAACAAGAGAATTTGACAGTATTTAGTAAAGTTACATATGCATTTATTTTTCAACTAGCAAATCTCACTTCCAAGAATGTGACCAACACTAAAAAATATATAAAATAGGTATATAAGAAGTTATTCATTTAAGCATTGTTGGTTATAGCAAAAGTTTGGAAATACCCAAGTTTCCTTTGTAGGAAAATGGTTAAATTAGTTATGGTACACATACACAGTGGAGTACTATGAAAGTATTAACAAGGATTGAAGAATGTAAGTACTATACACTCAAACAAAGTATATATTGTTAAATAAAAAGGAAGATGGAAATGCCTGGCTAGTTTGGGTCAGCGGTTGAGTGTTGATCTATGAGCCTGATCAGGGCATATGCCTGGGTTGTGGGCTCCATCTCCAGTAGGGGCATGCAGGAGGCATGTGTAGGTATGTATATACTATGTACACATGTATATATTATTGAAATAACTGTGCATGTTCTTTTTAAAAATTGTGTTAAATGTGACTTGGAATATTCTTCTCTGAATACTTATGCCACCAACTCCATATATAATTAAGTTCATGTATTTTATTTAGCTTTCATTTTTAAAGGCATGTTTTTAAATATTAAATTTGTTCTACAATTATGCAAATGATTTTATATGGTTCCAACTTTTTATATATTTATATTATATATATATGTGTGTATATATATATATATATACAGCCAAATCATTCATCATTGATATTTCTATCTCTCCCTCTCCCTTTATCTCTGAAATCAATAAAAAAAACTTATTTTTTTAAAAAAGGAAGGTGGAGAAAAACATCAATAGTATGCTTTCATTCATATGCATACTTGTCTAATTTTTAAATCAAAGGAAAACTCAAAACCTTAAAAAAAAAAAAAAAGCCAGGGTCCTAGCTGGTTTGCTCAGTGAATAGAGCATCTGCCTGTGGATTGAAGGGTTCTGGGTTGGATTCTGGGTTGTAGGTTCCATCCCCAATAGGGAGCATGCAGGAGGCAGACAACCAATGATTCTCCTCATCATTGATGTATCTCTCTCTCCCTCTCTCTTCCTCTCTGAAATCAATATAAAAATACATTCACACACACACACACACACACACACACACACACACACACACATCCTGGCTAGTGTCTAGTGTAGCTCAGTTGGTTCGGTGTGGTACTGTGCACCTAAGGGTTACCAGTTTGATTCCAGGTTCAGGCAAGAGCCAGGAGTATAGGCTCTTCTCCTAGTGGGGGGCATGCAGGAGGCAGCTGATCAATGTGTTGCTCTCACATCAATGTTTTTCTCTCCCTCTTCCTTCCTCTCTCTGTAAAAATCAATAAAAAAATATATTTAAGCCGAGACCGGTTTGGCTCAGTGGATAGAGCATCGGCCTGCGGACTGAAAGGTCCCAGGTTCGATTCCGGTCAGGGGCATGTACCTTGCTTGCGGGCACAACTCCAGTAGCGGATATGCAGGAGGCGGCTGATCGATGTCTCTCATCGATGTTTCTGACTTTCTATTCCTCTCCCTTCCTCTCTGTAAAAAGTCAATAAAAATATATTTAAATATATTTAAACTTAAAAAATAAACAAAACTTGAGAATTCAAGATGGTGGCATAGATAAACACCTACACTGCTGCCTCGCACAACAATTTCAAAACTACAACTAAAAGAGAACATACAGCATCCAGAACCACAGGAAAGTTGACTGAGTAGAAATTCTACAACTAGAAGGAAAGAGAGGACCTCACAGAGATCCAGAGTAGCTGCAAAAAGCTGAGGTACAGAAATGCATGCATGGAGAGAACAGGTGCTGGAATACCTGGCTTGCTTTCTCTGGCAGGAGGGAGATGGAGACTCCAAACTGCATTGAACTCCAGGTCACCCTCATACGGGGGGAGTTTGGACTCTGAAAAGAGAGAAGTGCACGGAAATTTAGGGGAGTCACAAAAGGGCAGAATTCTAGTGGCATGCACAGCACTGTGTGCAAAAGACCGACTGCTGATTGTGCCGCTGGCTTTCATGAGTGGGCGGGAGACAGAGCCTCCCAATTGCACCACTTCTAACTCCACTAAACCCCAGTTTTGGGCGAAACCCTGGAGACCCAGACTCATATGGTCCCAGAGCGCAGGGGAGCCAGAAAGGCAGCAGTCTAGAGGCACTGCGCACGCATGCACAAAGGGACTGCTCCAGTGATTACCCAGTGTCACGTGAGACCCAGGGGCCGTGGAGGGTGGGGCCGACTGAAAGGCAAGGTGGTCCCTTAAGCCCTGAGACTCCACCCAGCCCAAGATCAACAGAGAGGCTTTTGCAGTTTTGCAAGTCTGGTATCTTAAGGCTGAATCCAACACGGAAGTTCTCCCGGCATAGTGAAAATGCCAAGACAAGGGAAGGGATCACAAACAAAATAAATGGAGGAAAATAAATGACTGGATATAGAGTTCAAAAATACACTTATAAGGTTTTTCAAGAAAATCCTAGAAAAGATGGATAAAGTTAGCGGAGACCCAAGAGGAGATGAAAAAGGACCAACCAGAGATGAAAAATGACCAACTAGAGATGAAGAAGGACCAACTAGAAATTAAACATACACTGACTCAAATAAAAAATATTATACAGAGACCTAACAGCAGACTAGAGGAATGCAAGAATCAAGTAAAAAATTAGAAATATAAAGAATCAGAAAACACTCAACTGGAAAAGCAAGAAGAAAAAAGAATCCAAAAATGTGAAGATAATGTAAGGAGACTCTGGAACAATTTCAAGCGTACCAACATCAGAATTGTTGGGGTGCCAGAAGAAGAGAGAGAACAAATACTGAAAACCTATTTAAAGAAATAATGACTGAAAACTTCCCACATCTGTGAAAGAAATAGACTTACAAGTCCAGGAAGCACACAGAACCCCATATAAAAGGAATCCAAAGAGGACTACACCAAGACACATCATAATTAAAATGCCAAGAGCAAAAGACAAAGAGAGAATATTAAAAGCAGCAAGAGAAAAACAGTTAGTTACCTACAAGGGAGCATCCATACGATTGTCAGCTGATTTTTCAACAGAAACTATGCAGGCCAGATGGGAGTGGCAAGAAATATTCAACATTATGAATAGCAAGAACCTACAACCAAGAATACTCTATAGCAAAGCTATCATTCAGAATTGAAGGGCAGATAAAGAGCTTCACAGATAAGAAAAAGCTAAAGGAGTTCATCAACTCCAAACCAGTATTATATGAAATGCTGAAAGGTACTCTTTAAGAAGAGGAAGAAGAAAAAGGTAAAAAATAAAAAATTATGAACAACAAATACAGATCTATCAACAAGTGAATCTAAAAATTTAAGAATAAACTGGTGAATATAATAGAATCAGGAGCACAGAAAGGGAGTGGACTGATAATTCTCTGGGTGAAAGGGATGAGTGAGGTGCAGGGAGAGACTGGACAAAAATCATACACCTATGGATGAGGTCAATGGTGGGGAAGTAAGGGTTGAGGGAGGGGTGGGAGCTGGGTGGAGGGGAGCTATGGAGGGGAAAAAAAAGAAACAAATATAATAATCTGAATAATAAAGATTTAATAAAAATAAAACACACAAAAAATAAAAAATTAAAAATACTATTACCTATAAGGAGGAAGAAAGCAGGGTGGTAAAGTTAAAATAGTAGGAAGATTTCTCATTAAAATTGTGTTAAATGTCACAATCTATATATTTTTTCTAGAACAAACTCTGGATTCTACTGGATTTCCTATCCAATGTACCTTAGGTTACCTAATTTGAAATTATGTTTGTATGTACATATATATGTTTACATGTATATGTGTGTTCTATGTAGTATATATCTTAAGATTTCATGTTTCATTTTTTAAAAAAATAATTTTTAGCCGAAACTGATTTGGCTCAGTGGATAGAGCGTCAGCCAGTTTATAGAGTGTGTTCTATAAAATATATATAATATAAATATATACAAAGTTGGAACCATTAAAATCATTTGCATAATTATAAAACAAATTTAATATTAAAAATGCCATAAAAATGAAAGCTAAATAAAATAAATTAACTTAATTATGAAATTGGTGGCATAAGCATTCAGAGAAGAATATTCCAAGTGACACTTAACACAATTTTTAAAAAGAACATGCATAGTTATTTCAACAGTATATCCTTTATAGTATATACACTAAGAAAAAGAAATTTAAAGTCAGAACAACAAAACAGGAACTTAAATTTTTTTGGTATTGATTGGTAGTGGTATAATTTTTTTGCATATATAGTATGAGAAAAAGCAAATAAGTTGGTGTTTTTGGAAGTCTATTTTACTATGGGTCAAAAAAGAAACATAAAATCAATGTTACATAAAAACACTGTGATCCTGAATTTGAACTGGGTATAACAGAATGAACATATTTTACATTTAAAAATATCTATTTCTTCATTTAGCCCACTATAAATGCCAAAAAAAGGGTGGGGGAATCATTGCAATAGCAAGAAGCAGACATTTGTGTACCCAGATTATGGTCACTAAACACCATTTGTCTTTGAAAAGAATTCTTGAAGCAAAAGCTGAGTCCAGGTTTGGAACAGGCAATGTCCAAAATAAGCTTAGAATATTCTGACACACCATTAAGTGTGAAAACTATCAAAGATTATTGGGGTCACATTGAGAGCCTATTTGAAAAGGCCAAATTGAAGTGGCTCCTACTGGTCAAAGATGAATAACAACAATGGAATGAAATATAATAAATATACCTTAATATATGAGTTCATAATAAGACTTAGAAAAATTCACTGTTCATCTCTGAAGGATTCTCTGAAATAATGTTATTATTTTGAAAACTGGTAAAGGAAAGAAATTAAGAATTTATTCAATATTTCCTATCCAATGTCCCTTAGGTTACCTAATTTGAAATTATGTTTGTATGTACATATATATGTTTATATGTATATGTGTGTTCTATATAGTATATATACATATATCTTAAGATTTCAACTTAATGTTTCATTTTTTAAAAAATAATTTTTAGCTGAAACCGGTTTGGCTCAGTGGATAGAGTGTTGTCCTGCCAACTGAAAGGTCCCAGCTTTGATTCCGATCAAGGGCATGTATCTTGGTTGCAGTCACATCCCCAGTAGGGGGCATGCAGGAGATGGCTGATCAATGTCTCTCTCATCAATGTTTCTAACTCTCTATTCCTTTCCCTTCCTCTCTCTAAAAAAAAAATCAATAAAATATATATTTAAAAAAAATAAATAATAATTTTTAAAATGTTACTGGTCTATAACAGTTATTGTGATCAAGTATACAATTTGTGAATTACAAGGCAGACAAAACAAAGAAGGAATATGATACCATTCTCCTTATCTATCTATCTATATAAAAAGCCAGCAACCAGAACACCAGAAATACTGGAACGATCGGTTGCTATGATGCTCACTGTGGCCAGCAAACTGGCCCAATCGGCTGGCCAACCTCCCATGGCCCCTCCTCCCAGCTGTTCTGCCCCTATTCAGCCACTCCCACTCCAATCGAGGACAGGGTGGCCAGCCAACCACCCCCCACAATCCTTCTCCCCAGGTGGCCCGCCACCCCCTATTGGTCTGCCCCACCCCTACCAGCCCACAGCCCCTCCCCCACTGGTCCTGTCCCTGATCACTCCCCCTATCCCAATAAGAAGGAGAGCCAGACAGCCAACCCCCTGCAGCCTCTCCCTGCAGCTGGCTCCACCCCTGATGGGTCCCCATCAGGGGGGCCCATCAGGGGTGGAGCCAGCCAACCGCCCCTCCCCCTGCCTGGCCCTACCCATGATGGGCCTCCAACACCCTAATCGGCCTGTGGCCCTCCCTCCAGCCAGCTCTGTTCTCAGCCAACCACCCATGGAACTCCCCCAGACTGCTGGCCCCAATAAGCCCCCCACCCACCTCACGGCCCCTTTCCCAACAGGCTATCCAGCCAACATCACTGTCTCCTCCCGACAGAGCCAGCCCTGATCCACCAATTGGGGCCGGGCCAGCTGAACCCCTCCTGTGCATGAATTCGTGCACTGGGCTTTTAGTCTAATAAATAAGAGACATACCAAATCAATAAGAAAACTTAAAACATTAGAGTAACATACAGTTTTTTTAAGTAATTGTATTGCAACTGTATAGACATCATTTTTATGGTCTTTTGCTTAGCAAGCCTCCATGAAAATCAGGGGTAATAATCTATAATAATAAAAGTGTAATATGCTAATTAGATAGGATGTCCTTCCTTCTGGACAAAGCGACAGTGGGTGGGGGCCATGGCAGAGGCAGCAGAGGCCCCTGGCCACCATGGGCGGGGGCCAATGCCAAGGCCCTTGCACAAATTTCATGCATCGGGCCTCTAGTAATGAGTATATTTAACTTGATTGAGTTAACTCCATTACCAGACTGTTGCTCACCCAAGGCAATCTTATAATGCTGTGTAGATCATACACAGCACCACTCCATGGACAGCAATATACTGAATCCAGGTCATATCAGTTCCTGAAAGTCAAAAGTTAAATTTTCAGGAATTTTACAAGCTGGTTATTAAACATAGTCATTTCCATAAACAAATATTTTCGAATTTAAGTAAAATATATTAAAAAAAAATACATGAAACTTATCATACATTTTATTATGCTTTACTATCATCTATGCACTTGAAGTTATTTATATCCATTGTACTAGTATGGCAAAACAAAATTATACAGTATTTTAGCTGAATGCTACTGACTGTTTCTTCCCAACATTGTGATCAGTAATGTCACATTGGTAGCTTGAAAGAGGACTGTGGGAATGTTTACAGGTTGGAAACTGGCAAATACTACACATCAAGGAATAACAATATTTTGTCAATAGTCTAGATTTAAGAAAGTGATGGGGAAAATGTTAACACAAATTGAAATAGTACAAAAAATGAAAAAAGAAAAAATTTCCAATTTTTAAAAACTATTAATTAGCAAGAAGTCATAACAATGATGAAAAGCATACATTTGCCCTATCTGGTTTGGCTCAGGGAATTAGAGCAATGGCTTGTGGACTGAAGGGTCCTAGGTTCAATTCTGGTCAAGAGCACATGCCCGAATAGGGGGTGCACAGGAGGCAGCATATCAATGATTCTTATCATTGATGTTTCTATCTTTCCCTCTCCCTTTCTCTCTGAAATCCATAAAAATATTTTTTAAGAAAGAAAGTATACATTTTTTTAAAATATATTTTATTGATTTTTTACCGAGAGGAAGGGAGAGAGACAGAAAGTCAGAAACATCGATGAGAGAGACATCGATCAGCCGCCTCCTGCACGCCCCACAGTGGAGATGTGCCCGCAAGCAAGGTACATGCCCTCAACCGGAATCGAACCTGGGACCTTTCAGTCCGCAAGCCGACGCTCTATCCACTGAGCCAAACCAGTCTTGGCAAAAGTATACATTTTTATTACCAGAAAGATTTACCTGCACACCTCTGTTGTTGGGGAGAACCACAATTACTAACCCATGAATAGTGGTGCACAATCACTGAACCAAATCAGCTGGGTAAGTTGCTGAATTTGATACATGTAAGCTGAAATTATTCTCTTACTAGCCTTTTATGTTCATAGGATCTACAGTGAAAAACCCTTTTCAATCTTATTATTGGTGGTGTTTATTTTTTATTTTTTCTGATCGTCTATGTACAGACATAGCAATTTTGTTTCTTTTTTAAAAATCAGCTTTTGGTGTTGTCAATTTTCTCTATTTTTTCTTTTTTGTTCTGTGTTTCTGGTAATTTCTTTTATCTTTATTCTTTCCTATTGTACTTTACTTTGGACTTACTTTTCTTTTTCTACCTTCTTAGTGTGGAATCTTAGGCCACTGATTTTAGAACTTTCTGACTTTCCAATTTAAGGAAATAAATCTGTGTTGCCCAATAAGCACCATTTCATCTGCTTGCCCCAAATTTTGATATGTTGCATTTTCACTATTATTCACTTCAAATTATATTCTAATTTTCCTAGTCATTTCTATTTTTGCCTTGTGATTTGTTTAGAAGTATGTTGTCATCCTAGCTGGTTTGGCTCAGTGGCTATAGCATCAGCATGCAGATTGAAGGGTCCCAGGTTCAGTTCTTGTCAGGGGCACATACCCAGGTTTTGGGCTTGATCCCCAGTGGGGGGCATACAAATCAATGATTCTCTCTCATAACTGAAGTTTCTGTATCTCTCTCTCCCTCTCTGAAATCAATAAAAATATAGATATAAGGGGGATCCAAGATGGCTGACAATGGTATGGCAGGCTGCAAAATAGTGGGAGAGTGAAAAAACGAAGAGAGAATGTGTGGACATGCAGGGAATGTCAGTATTCGTGAGGGAAAGTATATTTCAAGGGGTTGTTGGGAACTGGAAGACTGGCGCCCCTGACCAGGCAGCCTCTACTGGGGTTGAAATCTCTCCCAGAGTGGTTGGCTCTTCTACGGAGGCTGTACCATCTTGAAGGGGAGATTGCAGTAACTGGAATCACAGCCTTACCTTCAACAGGGGAGTCTTGGATACCTCCAAGGACCTTACAACCTCATAGTCCAAAATCCAACCTCCCTGACCACGGGCACCTAAGAGGTCTGCTCAAGAGGAAACAAAGCAGAGCGAATTTGTGGACGAGGCTTCTGCCTTCTCACAGAGCAGAAGGAAAAGCTGAATCAAAGAGCACCCATCAGGAATTGACAGATTAAGCACAACTGGCAATCCGCAGATGGAAAGGTCAGATATTGCCTGGAGAAAGTCAGCCCAGGAGAGAGAGAGCTTACCAGAAACTCTGAGAGGAGAGATCATGGGGAGACAAAGAAACAGTCTGCATAGGAAAGAAAAGGAGGAATTGCCAGAAAAGGAAGTGATTGAAATGGAGGCAATCAATATGACAGAGAAAATATTCAGAGCAATGGTCATAAGATAGCTGAAAAGGATGGAAGACAAATTCAACAATATGTGTAAGAACCAAGAGGAAATGAAGAAGAACCAAGAAGAAATGAAAAAATGACATCGCTGCAATAAAGAACTCAATAGAAAGCATCAGTAATAGACTAAAAGAAATGGAGGACCACATTAGTGAGCTAGAAAGCATCTAGAAAAAAAATTTTTTTTAAAACAGGAGAGCCTTAAGGAACTTTGGGACAACACAAAACGAAACAACATCCACACAATAGAGATACATGAAGGAGAGGAAACTGAGCAAGGAATAGAAAACATGTTTGAAGAAATAACGACAGAAAACTTCCCGGATAATGGGAAGAAAAAACTCACGCAGTCCAAGAATCCCAAACAAGATGAACCCCAAAAGATTGGCACCAAGCCACATTATCATCAAATTGGCAAACACCAACGACAAAGTAAGAATCTTAAAGGTTGCCAGAGAGAGACAGAAAATTACCTACAAAGGATCTCCCATTAGATTTGTAACTGATTTCTCAACAGAAACACATCAGGCCAGAAGGGAATGGGATGAAATATACAAAGTCATGCAAAGAAGGATCTTAATCCAAGAATACTGTACCCAGCAAGGCTATCAATAAAAATTGAGGGTGAAATCAGCAGCTTCACAGACAAAAAGGGACTAAGGGAGTTTATTACCACCAAATCAGCAATGCAAAAAAATGCTAAAGGGCCGAGACCGGTTTGGCTCAGTGGATAGACGTCGGCTTGAGGACTGAAAAGTCCCAGATTCAATTCCAATCGGGGGCATGTACCTTGCTTGCGGGCACATCTCCACTGTGGGGCATGCAGGGGGTGGCTGATCGATGTCTCTCTCATCGATGTTTCTGACTTTCTATCTCTCTCCCTTCCTCTCTGTAAAAAATCAATAAAACATATTTTAAAAAATGCTAAAGGGCATGCTCTAAAAAGAAGAAATAGGAAGGGAAGAAGGAATTCAGCCATAAAAAATAAAAATGGTGACAAACAAGTACATATCAATAATAATTTTAAATATAAATGAACTAAATGCCCCAATCAAAAGACATAGGGTAGCTGAGTGGATAAGAAAACATGATCCATATATCAGCTGTCTACAGGAAACCCATCTTAGAACAAAGGACTCACATAGACTGATAGTGAAGGGATGGAAAAAGGTTTTTCAGGTGAATGCAAATGAAAAAAAAAAAAGCTGGGTAACAATATTTATATTCAATAAATTAGACCTAAAAGTGAAGGCCATCACAAGAGGTAAGGAAGGCCATGTCATAATACTAAACGGAGCAATTCAACAAGAAGATATAACTATGGTAAACATATATGCATCTAATGTAGGATCACCCAACTACATAAAAAAAAATATTCTGGAGGATATCAAGGGAGAGATGGACAGCAATACAGTCATAGTAGGGGACTGTAACACCCCTGGACAAATACTCTAAACAAAAAATCAGCAAAGAAACATCAATCCTAAATGACTCACTAGATCAGATGGAATTAATTGACAACTTCAGAACATTCCACCCTAAAGCCACAGAATATATATTCTTCTCTAGTGCATATGGGTCATTTTCAAAAATAGACCACACGTTGGGGCACAGGCAAAGTCTCTTCAAATTCAAGAAGATAGAAATTATATCAAGCATCTTCTCAGATCACAATGGCAAAAAACTAGAAATCAACTACAATAAAAAAAATCAAACACCTGGAGGCTAAATAGCATGTTATTAAACAATGATTGGGTTACCAAAGAGATCAACATAGAAATAAAAAGCATCATGGCAACAAATGACAATAAAAAAACAACAATCCAAAATCTATGGGACACAGAGCAAAAAAAATTTTAAGAGGGACGTTCATAGCTCTGCAGGCCTATCTCAAAAAAACAAGAAAAAATGGTAATAAATTATCTATCCCTACAACTCAAAAGAGTTAGAAAGAGAGCAACAAGAAAAGCCCAGTGTAAGCAGATGGAAGGAAATAATAAAGTTCAGAGCAGACATACACGACAGAGACCAAAAAAAACAATACAAAAGATCAATAAAACCAATAGCTGGTTCTTTGAAAGGATAAGCAAAATTAATGAACCTCTAGCCAGGCTCACCAAGAAGCAAAGAGAGAAATGACCCAAATAAACAAAATCAGATATGAAAAGGGCAAAGTAACAACTGATCCCACAGAAATACAAATGATTATGTAAAAATACTATGAACAACTCTATTCCAACAAAATTGACAACTTAGATAAAATGGAAATATTCTTAGAAAAATACATGCTCCCAAAACTCAATCAAAAAGAATAAAAAAACTTGAATAGGCTGATAATTACTAAAGAAATTGAAGCAGCAATAAAAAGTTTTCCAACAAACAAGCCTTAATCTGGACAGAGTTACAGGGGAGTTCTACCAAACATTCAAAGAAGAACTAAAACCTATTCTCCCCAAAGTATTGCAAAAAAATTCAAGAGGAAGTCACACTTCCAAGCTTTTTCTTTGAAGCCAGCATTATCCTAATTCCAAAACCAGATAAAGACACCACAAAAAAAAAAAAAAAAAAGAGAGAACTGCAGGTCAATATCCTTGATGAACATAGATGCTAAAATACTCAATAAAATTCTAGCACACTGGATCTAGCATTACATGAGAAATATCATACACCATGACCAAGTGGGATTTATTCCAGAAATGCAACATCTAGCAGTACATAGTTTGGTCTTCCTGTTTTTTTTATCTACTTCCTCTGCCTTTTAATTGCAGTGTTTAGTTCTTGAAGATTTAATATAATTATAATTTTATTGGATTTTATTTAACCATTTATTATTTTTTTGTTCTCTCTGCTGTTATGTTACTGCTGTTCCTTCTTTTGTGTCTTTTAAAATTTAAATAATTTTTAGTATTTCATTTTACTATTACTACTGACTTATGAGCTACACCTCTTAGTATTTTTGTTAGTGATTTTTGTAAGGAATAGAATATACATCTCTAATCTTTCAAATTTCAACCAGAATACCTTTTCATGTAAAATATAAACATCTCACAAGCACATAGGTCCCTTTAATCACCCCCTCAACACACACCATACTTTGTTATAGTTTTGTATATTTCCTAGTAGTTTTATATATTTACTAAAGGCTCATGAAATTCGTGCACTGGGCGGGGGGAGGGGAGGGCCCCAGCCTGGCCTGTACCCTCTCACAGTGCGGGAGCCTGTGATCGATCACCCCAAAGAGATAGGCCCACCCACCCCTCTGGGGCTACTCAATGGATTGCCCCAAAGAGGTAGGCCGTAGCTGCGGGACCCCCGGTCTTGCCTGTGAAGCCACAGGACCTGCCTCTGCGCTGCATAGGCAGCATCAAGTCCCTGCTCACCCGCGTGTAACCACTGCACACGCAGCCTCCTAGTGATTGCTTGTTATGGCATGATAGTGTCACGACTACATAGGCTTTTATTAATAGGATTTTTTTATTCATTTACATATTACATTTGCATATATTGAAAATACCAAGGGCAATGTTGTAATTTTATTTTAAACATCCATGTCCTTTTAAAGAACTTGAGGATAAAAATACTTTTTAATTTTTATCCAGATACTTACCATTTCTTATTCTCTCCAGTTGCACCTGAATATCCAAGTTTTCTGTAATATTATTTCTGTTCCTTTTGAAGAACTACCATCACCATTTCTTGTAGTACAGTTCTACTGGAGATAGATTTCTCTTAGTTTTCCATTAATAAAATTATCTTAATTTTGCCATCATTTCTGAAGAATATTTTCACTGGCCACAGAATTTGGAGCTGACCAATTTACTGTTTTAGCTTTAAAGTCTGGCTGCTATGATTTCTGATAAAAAATCTGTTGGTGTTTGAATCATTGTTCTTTTGTATGTGAAGCATCACTTTTCTCCTGTGTGCCTTCATGATTTTTTCTTTATCTTAGGGTGTCATATTATAATATGTCTAGGTATAGTTTTCATCAAATAGTCCTCATGGTTCTAAACTGCACTTTAACATGCCACATCCCTTGATTTTCTGTTATATCCAATATATCAGTTCTCTAATTCTGGCTCTCCCTTACTATACACTTTCTTCACTTATCAGCTGTCAATGTTGGAATGGCCAGAACTACTGATTTACAAGTTTATAGTTTATCATTCAATTGAGACATTAGAGCTTTTTAGCAATACAATAATTCTCTCAGAGGACTGTTCCAAGTAAAAGCATGCATGCATTAAAAGAGAAAATACATAGCAACACATTACACAAGACATTAAAAACTAGCCTCCTTCTAGAAGGCATGATGTCAAATTCTTGTTAAAATTAATATTTTTAAATAAGTTCAAAAATAAAAGTTTACACTTTTGAAAGCAGAGAACAGATCAGATAAGATAGTTATACTTTTCGGGATGATTTTACCAATTACACAAAAGAGAATTGTCCAGTCTTTCTGAAGTTTTCAGAGGTCTACTGAATCAGTAACATGAACTCTTTTTCTAAGAAATACTCAAGGTATTGGTTAAACTAGTAGAAACAACATGTTCACATATTCTTAATAAATAACCTCATATACTTTTGACACTGAGATCAAAGACCAGAAATGCTTATGCTAATTGCCTTTCGGCATGTATTTTCCCTGCTAAATGGCTCCTTCTCAGGGATATATGGTTTATAAACATATGAGTAAGTCCTTTTATAAAACAACTAATATATTTAATATGGTTAAACTACTCTTACAATGGTTCTCTCATTAGCTGCCCAAGTATATAGTCATGCTGTCAGACTTCAGAGAGAATTGAAAATTCTTCAATTCATTTTCATTTCAGGAACCCTACTCCTCCGTTTTTTCTTTGTGCATATATTGTTAATATGGTATAGTCAACATTATTTAACTTTTCATATAAATAAACAGTCTATATTTTTGTATGTAAGAATAGTGCTCGAGTGGCAAGAAAATAGTAATTTTGCTTAAAAAGACTTCTCATAATCATGTCCTAACTGGTTTGAGTCAGTGGATAGAGCGTCAGCCTGCGTACTGAGGGGTCCCAGGTTCGATTCCAGTCAAGGGCATGTACCTTGGTTGCAGGCACATCCCCAGTAGGAGGTGTGCAGGAGGCAGCTGATTGATATTTCTCTCTCATCAATGTTTCTAATTCTCTATCCCTCTCCCTTCCTCTCTGTAAAAAATCAATAAAAAATATTTTTAAAAAAGGACTTCTCATAATCAACAGGAAAAAATAAAGATTTGTGGAATTAAAAATAAAGATGAAATAGTATAACAATTATGAATGTACTTGAGGATTATAATTTAAATAATTTATACTATCCTACTTGTTAAATACACGAATTGTAACCTTGTAATCACTATTCCAAGGGGTCGCATTCTACATAAATAATCTTCAACCACTGTCAATACTGTCTACTTTTCCTTTCTTATAATTCTCTCAATTTGAAAAGATAAACCATAAAAATAGAATTGTGTGTTCATTAAAATGAGATAGAAATTAGATAACACTGCATCTTGTGCAGCATCTTGAGTCCCTAGAATCCTTACTGAAATACACAGTTGGCAGTGATACTAACCCAAGTGAAGATTTTCCTGGGATAAGCAGCACCTACTTTATTTTTTCTGGAGGAAGGAGACTGTTGTGACTCCTCCTATTGCTTAATATTCTGGGTAGGTTTTGCCAGCTATCCTTATAAGTACACAGCATACACTTAGCATACTTCTGGGAATTTATTGGGAGGCAGGTGAGTTACAGGTCAAACCCCAAGCTTTATCTAAAAGCAGGCCACAAACTTCTTTGAAGGTTCCTCGATATACTTGTAACCACTTTTGTAAGTTCTTATATCAAACACTAGAGGCCCAGTGCATGAAAATTCATACACTGCAGGTGTGGTCCCTCAGCCCAGACTGCCTCCTCTCAGAGTCTGGGACCTCTCAAGGCAGGAGGCGACCCAGCAATCAGTGGGAGGCAATGCTCCATCACAACTGACAGTCGGACATGACTTTCACAATGTTGCTGCTGCTGCTGCTGCTGCTGCTGCTGCTGCTGCTGCTGCTGTTGCTACGTGGCATCTCTATACTGTGGTTCATACTTGCGATGCTGGGGTTGTGCTCCAGGTTCATGATGTTCAAGGCCTGGCTCTGGGGTTCAGGACTCCCATTGCTTGCTGCTGCAGAGGTCATGGCCTGCTGGCTTGCATGGCATTCAGATTCAGCAAGCTGGGCTAGAGCTGAAGGCTGGGCCAGCTGGCCACTTACTTGGCTGTGTGCTATTTGATGAGAGCTGCCATTGCTGAGGTTTTGACTTGAGGATGTTAAGCATGTGTTGCTGCTGGGGGAGCTGGGAGACTTCAGGGTCCGCAGTAGGTCCTGCAGGGCACCTGGAGAAACGTTCTAAGGTGGGTGCACCTTGGGTCTGCATAGACATCATGGGTCTGGGCATGCCTTACATTGACTATTGCTGGGGGATGGGTGCTGGTTGCCACTGCTGAGACTTGGGGGGGCAGAATAACAGGCCCACTGACCTGGTTTGGTCACATTCAGGCCCATGGAGGCCATCTGGTTCTCAGGGGTCACTGTGCCTCAGGGGCATACTGTTGTTGGTTCTTACCCAGTACAGATGCTGCTGCAGCTGTGCCTCACATGTAATCTGCTGGGTACCTCAACTACTGCAGGTGGGCCTGGGCAGGGGGAAGTGGGTCTGGCACCTGGTTAGTGGGCTTCCCAGTACAAACTATAGTTGGGGGGCTGAGTTCTGGCCATGCTGGAGAAGCCAGCTAGTGATATGCTCATAGGTGAGGTTTGGGGCAGACTTGGGGGCTGTGGTGTCCAGGGTGTGCTGGGATGCAGTGTGGGGGCCAAGGTGGTGCTGAAGGAGGGGAAGGGAGACTCGGTTGAGGCGTGGTGCAGGAGTTGATGGTGGCATCCTCTGGTGCATGAGCTATGTGTGCCTGCCGGCAGTGATGTGTCTTCTGCGGTGGAGCTTCTGCTTGATGTAGAGGTAGTAGGGAATAGGATATGTGTTTTCTTGGCAGTGTTTTGCATGGTAGCAGCAAAGGACTATGAACTGCTTGCTCACTCAGCAACCTCCATTGGTCTTGCGCTGGCAGCCCTTGGTGTGCTACACAACACACCTCATCTCTGGCAGGACGGCTGCGGGCAGTTGGCAATGTGGTACTTGCGGGCATGCCTCAGGGACTGAATGCAGCACTGGATGCCTGGCACCGCCACTCCTATAAGCTCCTGAACTGTGGCTCACCCGCCACCCCTATGGGAGCAGAGGCAGCTCCGCCTCCTCTGCTTTGGCTCCCCTACCTCCTCCACTCTGGCTCCGCAGCAGTGGTTACCGTCTCCTCCCCAACAGCTCCCTTGGCAGCGGCAGCACTTTTTCCTGAGCAACCAGCAGAAGAGCTCTCAGGACCCCCTCCTGCCTGGATATGCCAAGAAACAGGCTGTTTGGAGCCAACTTTTATTGTACTTGCTGCGGCAATGAAGCAAGCATTCTGCCAGGCCACTCACACTGCCTGCTCTCAGCACCCGCCTCCCCCTATCCCCGCTCCCCCGGGACTAGAGGACTCCAGTGGGGCTGAGAGGACTGGGCGCCGCCACCTTGTGGCTATGGGTGCCAACATATTTGTGATGGAATGACAGTTAATTTGCATATTACCCTTTTATTAGATAGGATTCTAAGGACTAGCAAACCATTTCTCCAAAGTCCATTCCTTGATTCTTAGTGAGTTATCATTTATACAGTAGCCATGAATTATACACTTTTGCTATATACATCGTCACTGTGTTTCATAATTTCTAATTTGGAATAATAGATTCTGATACATTTATAGGTATAACTTTACTGAGCATAATTTGTTCCTTTTTAAAAATATGTATGTATTTTATCGATTTTTTACAGAGAGGAAGGGACAGGGATAGAGAGCCAGAAACATGGATGAGAAAGAAACATCAATCAGCTGCCTCCTGCACACCCCCCACTGGGGATGTGCCCACAACCAAGGTACATGCCCTTGACCAGAATCTAACCTGGGACCTTTCAGTCCGCAGGCCAACACTCTATCCACTGAGCCCAACTGGTTTCAGCACAATTTGTTCCTTTTGAACATCATCTTGAACTTAAGAGCTTTTCACAAATTTAACTGGTTCCAGTTTTATTATAACCATGGTCTTTTTTTTCATGTTTGAATTATCAAAATTTAGCCAATAAAAGATCTTTGAAGTTGGCATCTTTGTCAGTACTTCCAGGCATCTTGGAGAGTATTCTTGCTTCTCACAATAATATATTCCAGAACACTATTATTTTTCCTGACTGCAAACATGAAATAAGTTTTCTCCAAAGAATGCTGGCTCATTTCAGTGGACAATAGTATTAGCAGAAAGTCAACAAACAAGGTATTTAAACTCCAATGGCTTTAGTTTCCTTTCTAAAATGAGTATTTTTAGATCATACTGATAATCCAGGGTTCCTTGGAGAAATGGTTCATATTAAGGCTGAGAAAGAAAATATACAAGACAAGCATAAAATATCTGATAATGGGAAAGAAAAAAAGTGCTAAAAAATGAGATACCAAGAAACAAATTTAACAAAAGAAATATAAGACTTATGTGCCTGAAACAACAAATCATTGTTGAAAGAAATTAAAGAAGCTCTAAATAAATGGAAAAATATCCCATGTTCATGGCTTCAAATGCTTAACATTAATAAAATGGCAAAATTCCCCAAATTGATAGAGATTCAGGACAATTCCCATTCAACTCAGAGATACATCCCCCAATCCAGAAAGCTGATTCCTGTATCCATATGAAACCCACAAGGGAACTGAGAAAACCAAAACCATGCTGTAAAAAAAGAGAACAAGATTGGAGGACTAACACTTCCAAAATTCAAAACTTACTACACAGCAACAGTAATCAAGACAATGTGGTACTGGCATGAGGAAAGACATGCAGATCAATGGAAAGAATTTAAGAGACCAAAAATAAATATTAACATCTATGGTAAATTTTTTACAAGAGTACCAAGATAATTCAATGAGAAAAGAAAAGAATGGCACTGATAAAACTGGATATCCACATACGAAAGAATTAGTTGGACTTCTACCTCACACCATACACAAAAATTAACTCAAAAATGGATCATGGACCTAAAAAGAAAAGCAGAAACTATAAAACTTCTAAAAGAAAACATAAGAGTGAATCCTCATGACCTTGGGTTAGGCAATGGCTTCTTAGATATAACCACAAAAAGCACAAGCAGTAAAGAAAAAAAATAAATTAAACCTCATTAAAATTAGAAACTTTTATGTTTCAAAGGAAGCAAACAAGAAAGTGAAAAGACAACTTACAAAGTAGAATAAAATATTTGCAAATAATATATCTAACAAGGGACTTTTGTTCAGAATATATAAAGAACTTACTGTTAAAAAAATAGGCAAAGGATATAAATAGATATTTCTCAAAAAAGAAAATATATAAATGACCAATAAGCACATAAACAGATGATCAATATCATAAGTTATTAGGGAAATCAAAGTCAAAACCAGTAAGATATCATTTCACACCCACTAGGATAGCTAAAGTAAAAATGGTAGTTAATAACAAGTTTTGGTGAAGATGTAGAGAAATGGGAACCTTCATACATTGCTGGTGGGTAGATAAAATGGTACCAGTATTCAATTCATCAAATGCTAAACATAAATTATGTGACCCAGAAATTCCACCTCAAGGTATATACTCAGAAGAATTAAAAACATATGCGCACACAAAATCATCCTCATGAATGCTCACAGAAACACTAATCACAATAGTCAAAATATGGAAACTACATGTTAATCAAATGATGAACTGATAAACAAAATGGGGTATTCTCCATACAATGGGATATTATTTGGTAATAAAAATGACATACCAATATTTGTTTCAATAAGGATGAACCTTAAAAACATTAAGTGAAAGAAACCACTAAAAAACAATAACATATGCTGCCCTGGCAGGTGTGCCTCAGTTGATTGGCCATCATCCAATGCATTCAAAAGTTGTGGGTTTAATTCCTGGTCAGGGTACATGCTTGGGTTGCTGGCTTGTTTCCTGGTAGGGAGCATGCAGGAGGCAGCCAGTCAATGTTTCACTCTCACATTACTATTTCTTTCCCTATCTCCTTTCCTCTTCCTCTGAAAAAAAATCAGTTGAGCATCCCCAGAGGGCTCCTGGACTGTGCAAGAGGGCACAGACCAGGCTGAAGGACCCCCCACCCCCAAATGCACAAATGTCATGCACTGGGCCTCTAGTCTATATATATATAAAAGCCTAAGTGATCAAACAACTGGTCAACCAATCACTATAATGCTCACTGACCACCAGGGGGAAGATGCTCAATGTAGGAGTTGCCCCTTGGTGGTCAATGCACGCATACAGTGGGAGTGCCACTCAACTGACTGATGGGTGCCAGATACCGGGCTCATGGCTGGCAAGTGCAACTGCAGCAGTGTGAGCTTCTCCTGCCTCCACAGTAGTGCTACTGAACGGCATCTGCAGTAGGCACAGTGGGGCTAAGAAGAGCAGGCGTGGTGCGGTGCCCAGCCCAGGCTTGGGCTCCTCCCAAACCACCTTCACACACTACTACATCCCCCAAGAGGTCCCGGATTGTGAGAGGTCACAGGCCAGGCTGAGGAACCCCACCAGTGCACAAATCTGTGCACCAGGCCTCTAGTATGCATATAAGCATAATCCATGGACATAGATAATAGTGAGGTAAGCCTGGAGGGGGTGGAGGAGGTCAATGAGGGAAAAAAGGAGACATCTGTAATATTTGCAATAATAAAGATAAATTTTAAAAATCAAATACTTATTATTAAACCAAAAGTTAACTTTTTGTTTTTCTATAGTCAATCTTATCAAGTTTATTTTATTAATGTGGTTAAAAATTTCCCCTCTCTTAGATAATACAAGAATTCTTCCATGTTTTTTTCTAGCACCTATACGGTTTCATTTTGACATTTTCATTTTCCACAGTTCAATTCAGAATTTATTCTGGTGTATGGTGTGAGAAATATTTCATTTATAGCTTTCCCTATATGCCTGTCTAGTTTATCCCAATAATACTTATTTAAAAGTCTTTCTTTCCCCATTGATCTTAAATGCTATTTTTACAAATATGCTTGAGTCTAATAATGGACTTTTAAATTGTATTTTAGTTGGCTGGAACTACTATTTCAATTATAGTAGGTGTATTATGTATTTTAATATCCGAAAATACTAGCCTCCCCTTATTGCTCTTCTTTTTCATTATATTCATAGTTATTCTTGCTTTTTTGGTTCTCCCTAATAAACTTTATAGTCCATTTTTTCTTGCTATCAACAAACAAAAAACCCAGAAGGTGTCTGTATTGAGGCTTAAATTTCAATTTATAAATTAACTTAAGCATAGCGATTATGGCTCAGTGATTGACATTCAACCTATGAAACAGGAGGTCACGTTCAATTCCCGGTGAGGGCGAATTTCCCAGTTGCAGGCTTGATCCCCAGTGTGGGGCATGCAAAAGGCAACCAATCAATGATTCTCTCTTATCATTGATCTCTCCTTTTCTCTCCTTCTCACTTCCTCTCTGAAATCAATAAAAAATATTTTTTTAAAAAAAGAATAGTTTAGGAGAATCCAAGATGGCGGCATAGGTAAACACCTATACTGCTGCCTCGCACAACAATTTCAAAACTACAACTAAAAGACAGAACGGACATCATCCAGAACCACAGGAAAGCTGGCTGAGTGGAAGTTCTACAACTAGAGGGAAAGAGAGGGGCTCACGGAGACCCAGAGGAGCTGCAAAAAGCTGAAGTACGGAGACGCGCGCTGAGAGAGCGGGTGCCAGAGTACCTGGCTGGCTTTCTCTGGCGGGAGGGAAACGGAGACACCCAACAGCATTGAACCCCTTATCCTACTACACTAAACCCCAGATCCAGCCGAAACTCATACGGGGGGAGTTTGGACTGTGAAAAGGGAGAAGTGCACGGAAATTTAGGGGAGTTGCAAAGGATCGGAGGTCTGGTCGCGCACGGCACCACGCGGAGGACGCATTGCTGATTGTGCCGCTGGCTTTCGCGAGTGGGCGGGAGACAGACCCTCCCAACTGCGCCACTTCTGAGTCCACTGGGCCCCTGTTTTGGGCGAAACCCTGGGGACCTAGACTCGTGTGGTCCTGGTTCGCAGGGGAGCCGGAAAGGCAGCGGTTGGAGGCGCTGTGGGTGCGCGAGCACAAGGACCGCTCCAGCCATTACCCAGTCACGGGAGACTCAGGGGCCGTGGAGGGCGGGGCCGACTGGAAGGCAAGGCGGTCCCTTAAGCCCTGAGACTCCACCTCCCAAGCTCAGCAGAGGCTTCTGGGGCTGAATCCAGCACAGAAGTTTCCCTGGCACAGTGAAAATGCCGAGGCAAGGGAAGGGATTACAAGCAAAAGAAATGGAGGAAAAAAAACGACTGGATATAGAGTTCAAAACCACGCTTATAAGGTTTTGCAAGAATATGCTAGAAAAGATGGATAAATTTAGTGAGACCCAAGAGAAGATGATAAAGACACTGACTGAAATGAATACTATTACGCAGAGTACTAACAGCAGACTAGAGAAAGGCAAAGATCAAGTCAAAAATTTGAAATATAAAGAAGCAGAAAACATTCAACTGGAAAAGCAAGAAGAGAAAAGAATCCAAAAATGTGAACATAATGTAAGGAGCCTCTGGGACAGCTTCAAGCGTACCAACATCAGAATTGTGGGGGTGCCAGAAGAAGAGAGAGAGCAAGATACTGAAAACCTGTTTAAAGAAATAATGACTGAAAACTTCCCACATCTGGTAAAAGAAATAGACTTACAAGTCGAGGAAGCACACAGAACCCCAAAGAAAAGGAACCCAAAGAGGACTACACCAAGACACATCATAATTAAAATGCCAAGAGCAAAAGAGAAAGAGAGAATATTAAAAGCAGCAAGAGAAAAACAGTTTATTACCTACAAGGGAGCACCCATACGACTGTCAGCTGATTTCTCAACAGAAACGATGCAGGCCAGACGGGAGTGGCAAGAAATATTCAACGTGATGAACAACAAGAACCTACAATCAAGAATAATCTATCCAGCAAAGCTATCATTCAGAATTGAAGGGCAGATAAAGACCTTCACAGAGAAGAAAAAGCTAAAGGAGTTCATCAACTCCAAACCAGTATTATATGAAATGCTGAAAGGTACCCTTTTAGAAGAGGAAGAAGAAAAGGGTAAAAGACAAAAAATTATGAACAACAAATATACATCTGTCAACAAGTGAATCTAAAAATTAAGTGAATTAAAAATCTGATCAACAGAATAAACTGGCGAATATAATAGAATCAGGAGCACAGAAAGGGAGTAGACTGATAATTCTCAGGAGGACAAAAATCATAAAGCATCAAACAGACTGTGAAATTATAGCAGAAAGATTAAAGTTAGGTGAGGTAAATAAGTGATCAATCAAAGGACTTGTATGCATGCTTATAAACATAACCAATGATCACAGACACTGGGGGGTCGGGGTATGCCTGGGAGGGAGGGGGGGCAATGGGGAGATATGTATAAAAAATTAATAAAAATTAAAAAAAAAAGAATAGTTTACCTTCTGATAAGGTTTATATAAAAAAATAACATGTCTTTATATTGAGTCATATCTTCTTTAAAATATTTTGTTTCATGTGATTTTAGGCATTTTGTATTTGATTTATGCTTAGATCTTTTTTTGCTGTATTTTTCTTTTGCATTCAAAAATTTATTCTTCTCTTACCATTACATCTCTTCTCATTTCTATATCCATGTGATGTTAATTTTTTTGTTAAGTTTATAACCTGCTATTTAAATGCTCTTACTGCTTTTACTAGTTTTCCCATTTACTTTACATTTTGGGGTTTATGAATGTAGAATTATATCATCTGCAAACAAATAGTTACCTCTCTTCCTTTCCAATATTTATGCCTATAAATTCTTTGTGTTGTGTAAAAATTGCATGACAATATTAGTCATCCTTATCTTTTCCTGGACTTACTGGCAATGCTTCTATTGTTTCCCTATTTTTAAAAAAACATTAAACACCGGAAATTTGATGAATACAAAACTGTAGGGAAGGCTGGAGGAATAGGTTCTAAGAAGACTCTTTAAAAATTACTTCCAGAACATCTTGAACCTGATGGCTAGCAACAACAGCCAAGAGGAGCAGAAAGGTAGCCTTCATTTCATTTCTGCCTTCCAAATTTTGCAGGAATGCATCTTATTGGAGAAACTTAATGTGCTATCCTAGCAGCATGAGATTTAGCAGATGAAAGAAACCACTAAAAAACAATAACATGTGCTGCCCTGGCTGATGTGTCTCAGTTGATTGGCCATCATCCAAAGCATTGAAAGGTTGTGGGTTTAGTTCTTGGTCAGGGTACATGCCTGGGTTGCTGGCTTGTTCACTGGTAGGGAGCATGCAGGAGGCAGCCAATGTTTCACTCTCACATTGCTGTTTCTTTCTCCTTTCCTCCTCCTCTGAAAAAAATCAATAACTATTATGTGTTTATTTTACTCTGATAATTAGCTTATGTTTTTGATATCATTATTTGTGTATTTTTGTACTGTGCACCCTTTAATAAATTATAAAAGTTTTGATGCTTTAACCTTTATAATACCTAGAATTAAGAAGTTAACACATCACCATATTGCAGTATTAGGGTATTCTGAATCTGGCTGTATGCTTATTACCTTTACCAGTGTGTTGTCTATGTTCCTATGCTTTCATGTTATCAAGTAGTGCCCCATCCCCCTCCTCCCTCTCAACCCCTCCTACTGAAGACACCTTTCATCATTTCTTGTTAGGCAGGTTTAGTGGTAATGAACTCTCAGCTTTTGTTTACTAGGGAAAGTATTTCATCTTCAATTCTGAAGGATACATTTACTGGGTAAAGTTTCATGGTTGGCAGTTTCTTTCTTTTAGTACTTTGAATATATCATCCCATTCTACTCTGGCCTGCAAAGTCTGTGCTGAGAAACCCATTGTTGATCACTTTATGTGAGTTCACTTTTAAGAGAGAATTTTTGTCTTTTATTGCTTTTAAAATTCTCTCTGTTTTTGGTTTTAGACAGTTTTATAATATATTGGAGAAGATTGTTTTGTTTTGAAATTTAACATTGCAAACTTGAATGTCTAAATATCTACCCAGATTTGGGGAGTTTGTATCCATTATTTCTTTACATAAGCTTTCCTGTCTTCCTCTTTTAGGACTCCTGTTTTGCATACATTATTATTTTTAAAAAATATATATTTTATTGATTTTTTTACAGAGCGGAAGGGAGATAGAAAGTCAGAAACATGGATGAGAGAGAGACATCGATCAGCCGCCTCCTGCATGCCCCACAGTGGAGATGTGCCCGCAAGCAAGGTACATGCCCCCAACTGGAATCGAACCTGGGACCTTTCAGTCTGCAAGCCAATGCTCTATCCACTGAGCCAAACCGGTCTCGGCCATACATTATTTTACTTGGTGATGTCCCATAATTACCATAGTCTTTCTTCATTCCTTTACATTCCATCTTCTTGCTACTATGATTGAAATAATTCAATTGGTCTGTCTTCTTGATTGATGTTCTCCTTGTTCAAGTCTACTGTTGAAGCTCTCTACTGAATTCTTTAGTGTTGTCATTGTATTCTTCATTTTCCAAACTTTTGTTTGATACTTTTTATGTTTTGATTATGTTGAACTTTTGTTCTCCTATTAGATTGAAATTGTTTATCTGAGTTTCCTTGTAGCACTCAAAGCATCTGTGGAACAATAATTGTGAATTCTGTGTTGGGTAATTTCTGAGGTTTATTTACTGGAGGTTTATCGTATTCATTTGGTGGAGAAATTTTCCTGATTCATGATCCCTGTAGCCTTGCATAGATAGCTACATATTTGGAGAAGCAACATCTTCCAGATATTATAGACTGACTTTGGTAAGGCAAGCCTTTCACCTGTGAGTGGGAACTCACTGGATCATGCTGTAACCTTGGTTCTAGAGGTACAGAATGCCAAGTGTGGGGCATGTGGAAGTACTAAGTCCAGTGAGGGCATGCTATCTCCTTGGCACAGGCTACTGGGGTCCATAGTATTGAGAACTGTGTTGTCCTGATGAGCACTATAGGTTTTCAGTGGCAGCAAGGGCTTCTAGCAATCTCAGTGGCTTTTTCAGGTCTGGTAGCTAGGAACCAAGGCAAGCAGTGGTGGAGGCTGGAGCCAGTGGTGTACACACATACATACATTTGGATGCAGGGATCAGCTACAGGTGATTTTGTAGTAGCAGGGCCAGTTATAAACATACACATATTTATTGGGCCAGAGCAGGTAGCAAGGACTGGGGCCAATTATAGGCTTACAGACAAGTGCAGAGGCCCTGTCAGTGTGCTCTCCTATGGCTGCCCACTCTTATCCTGGCTTCACATTGCAGTGGAGGCTAGTGAAGGGGATAGGACGGGGACATGCAGGTGCACAGCTGGAGTGGCTAGCTGCAGGTGAGCACCATGATGCCAGCTAGCAATAGGAGGCAGGCTCAGAACTGGTCCCACAGCAGCTGCAGGATCCTATCTGTGCATTCCTCTCTAGATGCACATACTCCTCCAGCCATGGGATTATAGTGGAAGCTGATGATGAGTGCAGGCCAGTCGCATTCAGAATCATAGTGGAGGGGCTAGCCCTGAACATAGCAGTCTAGGCTGACATCTTCCACTCATACAGCTGCAAAAGCCCCAGCTGCCTGTGGTTGTGACTACTGGGCTCCAGCAGGGATGGGGAGAGACTCAAGAAACTATTATCTTATACTTGTACACGTGCAGTGGTCTATTGTTAGCTATTTCCTGAAAGCATAATCTGGTGAAATCTGCTGCAGAGATCCTTGGAGGAGGTGTTGGCTGTTGGCTTTGTAAAACAAAATCTGCTGAGTTTGTTTGCAGAGCTGGAGGTCTCTGTAAACCTGTATCATTCTAGCTGCATGTCTATTAGTAATAGCCTTTGCTTTTCTTCCTTATACCCAACTGTCTCTATACATCTCAGGTTTGCTTTAATGGGCAGGGTGAAAATGAAGCAGTACCTTCATGCAGTGCACCTGGAGAAGCTGGTCACTTGTCTGCTCTTCCTTTCCTAGTGAGAGGAACTCTTATCTGGAAAGTTCCTTCTTAATGCTGAACAATGCCAGATTGAGGGATGGGATGATGCAGGCAAAATAAAATTGTTTTCATTCTCTTCTTGTTTGAAACTTCCTAAGTGAACCTCAGAGGTCTCACAGAGTTGATTTGATGCATGGATAGCTGTCCAAATCCTTGATCTTTCTGGATGGATGGGGAATCTGGGTTCTCATATGCCAACATTTTCCCCACAACCTCTCCGAAAAGTTTATCCATTTTTAATGTGTTTGAAATATAGAAAAGGAGTCCAAGTATGTACTTAATAAAGCATAGACTTATCAAATTGGCACCTGACACTAGGCTGGAAGAATTAGCTTAATACAAAGTGACAAAAGCGATTTTAATAGTTTTTTAAATGACTAATCTTACCCTCCTCCTCATTCTACATCTTTCTCTTCTTCCTTCTCATCCTTTATCTAAGATTATTTAAGTCTATAGGCCCCATGCATGAAATTCGTGCATTCAGGAGGGTCCCTCAGCCGGGCCTGCTCCCTCTCACAGTCTTGCAACCTCTCACAGTCCGGAAGCCCTAGGGGGATGTCCAACTGCTGCAGGGGCAGGAGAGGCTCCTGCCAACACTGCTGCGCTCACCAGCTGTGAGCCTGGCTCAGGGTTTCTGGCTGAGCAGCATTCCCCCTGTGGGAGTGCAATGACCACCAGAGGGCAGCTCCTGCGCTGAGCATCTGCCCCCTCAGTAGTCAGTGTGCATCATAGTGACTGGTCATTCTGCCATTCAGTCAATTTGCATATTAGCCTTTTATTACGTAAGAGGATTAGGCCCCCTTTACTCATATACTTCCGATTTTTTTTATCATATTAAGACTGTCTGGAACTACCCTATCTTTCTTTCTCTTGCTCTATGAAAAATCACACATTTGTAAGGCAATAGGCTTAGGATTAAGACTGCTACAGATCACAAACAAAAAGTATTGGTGAAGATGTGGAGGAAAGGGAAACATTGTGCATTGTTGGTGGGGTTGTAAATTGGTGTAGCCATTGTGGAAAATGGTATGGAGGTTCCTCAAAAATTAAAAATGGAACTACCATATATCCCAGCAATTCCACTTCTGAGTATTTATCCAAAGAAAACAAAAACACACATTCAAAATGATACATGTACTCTATGTTTACCTGAACCATTATTTACAATAACTAAGATATGGAAGCTACCTAGGCATCCATCTTTTAGTTAATGAAATATTACTCAGCCATAAAAAAGAATGAATTCTTGCCATTTGTGAAAACATGGCATGTGCCCTGATTGGGATGAAATCAGCAACCTTTTGGTATGTGGGACAATGCCAGATCATGGAGCCACACCAGCCAGGGCTGATGTATAGTTTCTTTTTTGTGAACATTAGTTTTCATTTCGTTTCTCTTGGGTAAATAACTGGGAACAGGATAGTTAAGTTGCATGGAAGTGCATATTTAACTTTCTAAGAAACTGCCAAATTGTATTCCAATGAACCTGTACTTTTTACATCCTTTTTGAAGCACAGTTACCCACCATTTAAACAAAGAAAAAAAGTGTTCATAAAAAATGGAAGAGCTCTGGCCAGTGTGGCCCAATTGGTTGGAGCATTATCCTGAACACCAAAAAATGGCAGGTTTGATTCCGGGTCAGGGCTAATACTCAGGTGATGAATTCAATCCCTATTCGGGGCATGTGCAGTAGGCAACCGATTGATGTTTCTCTCTCACATCTGATATTTCTCTCTCACCTCTTTCTCTTTTTCTCTTTCCCTCCCTCCCTCCTTCTCCCATTTTCTTTCCCTCTCTCCCTCCCTCTCTAAAATCTATAAAAATAAAATAAAAAATATTGAGGAAGAGATAGTTTTAGGTTAGACAATACTGTTTACCAAAATTATAGGATAAATTATTAATAAAGACAGAAATAAAAACAGAAAAACCTATTTAAGAGTCCACATAGTTTTATAGACTCCTAGATATATTTAATAATTCTAGAAATCACTTAGTAAATAATGGAGGACCAATATTTAATAGATAATAGTTGAAAAATTCTCAGAATTAAGGATATATTTAAATCCACAGATTGATAATGCATAAGTAGAATAGGCACACCCAGATATATCATGATGAAAATGTAGAATATTAAAGATAAAGTCTTAAATCTATCAGAAAAAAATAAACAGATTACTAAAAAAATGAAAATTAAGACTGAGACCAGGCATTTCATCAACAATAGCAGAAGCCAGACAAGAATTTAAAAAATATACAACTTATTTTATATAAGAAATATTAGGATAAAAAATATTCCAGAATTTGTATTTTATGAGGGCATGAAGGATGTGAGAAAATTAATAGGGCACATATTATATAGTACTCCCAATAGCACATTTAACCAGCTCTGAAGAATAAGGCATATGTAGTGAGGCAAGAATACGGGAATTCAGGTTAGTTCCAGAATCTTTCACAGAAAAAATGATGAGATAGGGACATCAGAGTAGAGAAGACCTGACAGAATTGTACTTTGGAAGCTGCAAATTACATCACCACTTTACATGCTTTACCTTGTTTCTTTGTACTGCTTGTGAAAAAGTATAAAGAATTTCCAGATAAAGAAGTTAGTTTCCAGATCTTTTCTCCCAAAACCCCACTCCTACAAACAAATCCTTCTCCTTCTGCCCAAGGTCCACTCTTAACTGTTTTTTGGTCTACAATTGTATAACAGAATTTTTTAAATTTGACACATACTCAAAATAAGAAATGTATTTTACAACCCAGAAATCACTCACACACATAAATATCTGAAATAAATGTTTCAGTAATAGCAATTACACTATTATGTGCCAAACACTGACATTTTCTGTTGTTTTAACTCGAAAAATGTTCATTGTGACTTACTTAACTGATTTCATAACACACTAATTGGTATCAACCTACAGACTCACAATGATCCAGAAATTTTCTATGCTTATATAAACATGTTTACATAAATGAAATTAGACCATACAAATTATATCTTTGTTACAACTGTCTTTATTTCATACTCCTTTTTACTGTACATTATTTGTTAACTAGAGGGCTGATGCATGAAATTTGTGCATGGATAGGATACCTAAGCCTGGCTGGCGATCAGAGCTGATCAGAGCCTTCCAACTGCTGGCTGGGGTCTTCCTTCTGGCTGTTGGCCGGAGCCTCTTTTCCCTGACTGCCAGCCAGGGCCTCCCTTCCCTGCCTGCCCAGCTGCTGGCCAGGGCCTTCATCCATTCCACACTACCTCCTGGTGGTCAACACACATCATAGCAAGTACTCAAATTCCCAGTCTCCCGGTCAAATTCCAGAGGGGACACTTTGCATATTAGGCATTTATATATATAGATACTTTTAGTGTCACTAAAATTAAAGCATATATTCTGATTTGCACACTTTTATAATTCATTATTCTATCCCTCCCAAAAAATTATTTTCTAAAATACAGAATAGAATCATCTGTATTAGTAACCTTTTTATATGTCACAGATCAAAGAGGTATTTTTAAAACCTCCCCTAAGAAATACGACATTTTTATATACAGAATTTCCTGTCAAACAGGCCAAGCTGTCCACATCATAAATAGTTACTAAAGTGGATTTTGAGGGTGGAGGTATCACTGCTTGAAAGAGTTATGAGTAATGTCAAGATCTCCTTTCTTTATGCCTATGCTATCTATGTCCCTTTTATGCATGCTTGTTGAACCAGACTGCTTACTTATTAGTTTTGTTATGTGAAGTTTTATGAATTTAATAATAGATGTTTTTCATAAAAGGAAAAATATGACAAAGTGTTTCCACTCTACTTAAAGGATGCAAATAAAATATACAAAAATGTTCTGAGGTTACAGTATAATTTTATTAATAATTTCCAGATTCCAAGTAAAACATAAATATAATTTTTATAAAAAATAAGCACTTGTGAATTAAAAAATGTAACATTTGCTAACTGACAAAACAGTTTAACTAAGGTAGAACACTTAAGAAGAACAAATAAGATTGTATCTTACAACATTTAACTTTTTTTTTACTTTTTATTTTAAAAATTATTTCAGACTTACAGAAAAATTACAAAATACTACTACAAACCACTCAATTCCAAGATCCTAATTTCTAAATATCATTCTCCAATAAAAGGAACAGGGGCTCTAGAAAAATAATCAATTGTAGGGTTAGGGCAGAGTAAATACAGACGAGATAAGAAGCAAGGAACTACAGTACTAGAAAGCAAGGAAATGCTCAGAAACCAAAACAATGGAGATATGTCAAAAGGCCATAGGAGTCTACCAGAACTCCAAGTGGTCAAAGTTGGAATTATTTGAATGACAAAATAAAAAATTTACTAGATTATAACCCAAAGAATAAAAATACACAATGAGTCCAGACAAATATGAGTAAATGATACATAAATAAAGAGGGGAGCCCTTGCGGATTTGACTCTGTGTTGTCCTGCCGCCTGAAGGGTCCTGGATTCCATTCTGGTCAAGGACATATGCCCGGGTTGCTGGCTCTATCCCCAGTTGGGGACATGCAGAAGGCAGCTAATCAATGATTCCCTCTCATCACTGATGTTTCTCTCCCTCTCTCCCTCTCCCTTCTTCTCTGAAATCAATAACAAAATATTTTTTTTTTTAAAAGAAGGGAGATGGGTCAAATTTTCCCTTCAGATGAATCTAAATACAGTCAACCTTCTTTTTTCACACACCTCCTATATGGAATAATTCAGTTCTCCACCAAGTTATCCACACACACACAAAAATGTCTGGATTATTGAAGCAAACTTCAGTTATCAAACTGACAACACTTTCAAGCTGATATTTCAGTATGACAAAAAGTGTCTCTCAGGCAACAAAGAATGGGAAATCAATTATTAGCACAATTTTAAAAGTTAAAGAGGCAACCAAGAGTACTAATGTTGTGAAAGAAACAATGATCACAGGCAACTGAAGAGGTAGAAAAACTGTCGTTGACTTGGATAAAGGAAAAACAGCCAGTGACAGCACTTTGAAGGCAGTAATACATGAACAAGCAAAGATGCTGCATGCTGACCTGAAAGACATCCCTGGAACAAGTGTTAACAGTGGTTCCTTTAAGATTCAGAGAGGGTGGTTCAATAAATGTAATAACTGTTTATTTATAGATTAAACAGTACATTAGACCTGTACTGTAGGAGAAGCTTCCTCCATGTTGTTGCTCAGAAATTTGGGAGACATCTCCCTCTGGGCCCGCTGCGTTAATAAAGACTCCTAATTAATTGGCTTGTTAATGCATTCTACCTTTTGCTCACTGATTTACGATACAACATTGTATATAAGAAAGATTAAAACAGGGAATCTTTTGGCAGTCTGGAACAGATTACTTCAATTTACATTATTTGTAATGCTAAAAAACAATTCAGTTTTCAAACAAATGCTTCTCGAATAGCCTTCCTGAAAGAACTGAGTTGGAGAACCGAGGATTCACTGTAATATATGTAGAAACTATCCCATCCAGGAGGTAAGCTTCCAACTTTAACCTGTCTCCCCGCCACCAGCCATGCTTTAGAGCAGCTGAATTTAGTGACTCCCTTCCCAACAGAGTAGGAAAAACTGGAACTTTAAGGAAAAGAAACTTGACAGATACCACCTTCACCAAGATATCAAGGTTGGCATCCCCTGAGATAACTCTGTTGATAGCATTTACTCCCTGATATATGGTGATGAGAAAGATACTTCATCTCTATAGTATTATTTCAAAAAACTCATTACCACTGTCTAATCATGAGAAATACATAAGACAAACTAAAATTGAGGGACATCCTAAAAATATTTTACCAAGTACTCCTCAAAACTGTCAAAATCATGAAAAGTAAGGAAAGACTGAAAAACTGTCACAGAACACAGGGGATTGGAGAGAGATGACGAATACAGTATAAACACAATGGGGTACCCTGGTTTGGATCTTGCAGCAGAAAAGGAACACTAAGGGGAAAAAAAAATAGTAAAATTCAATTCAAGTCTGAAGTTTATAGGTACACTCTAGGTACACTCACAGAAAAATCAGTGAAATCTGAATAAAGCTTGGGGCTTACTTGATAATAATGTTCTAATGGTAGTGTCTTAGTTTTAAAAAATATACCGTAGCAATTTAAATAGGCAACATTCAAGGAAACTAAAACTGGGTCAGTACAAAGAATGTCCTCACACCACTTCAGTCAGATTCCCGAAACTTAACATTTTACTATATTTGCTTTATTAGTTTCTTTTTCCTCCCTTGATCTTTTCTGAATTTGATAACTTGCAGACATCATTCCCCTTTACTTCTAATTGTTTTAATGTAGTCCCTTAAGAAGATGTTTATCAAAATAAGGAAATTATCACTAATACAATACAATCTAGAAAGCCTCACATTTTGCCAATTGTTCCACTAATGTCCTTTATAACAAAAATGGAATAAAATAAAAATGAAATAATTGTTTCTATCTTAGCCCATGATCCATCCCAGGGTCATACATTATATTTAATTATCCTATCTCTTTAGTCATCTTTGATCTGGAACAAATTCCTTTCTTTTTTATTTTGACCATGACATTTTTAGAGTACAAGCCACTTACTTTGTTAAATGTGCTGCAATTTGAGTTTGAATGAGGTTTCTTCATGCTTAAGTTCTAGTTATTTATATATTTGTGCAGGAATACCACAGAAGTGATGTTAATCTCTTCTTAGTGCATTCATGAAGTCTATTTGACCCATTAGCAAGAGTGCTAACTTTAGTGACTTGATAAGATAGAGAGTCAAATTTAATAAAATTGCTACTTTCTTCCATTAGTGATTAGTATTTGTGGAGAGGTGTTTTGAGGCTGCAAAAAATATCTTTTTTTTTTAATTCTTCATGTATTAGTTGTAAGATCCATTGATAATTCCTGTCTGAAATATTAGTAATTCCTGGTAATTCTTACATATTTGTATTTCCAAATGAAGTCTGTATCAACTTGTCTAGTTCTATAAAAAACATGTTGGTATTTTTATTGAAATCATGCTAAACTATTTGGTGCTTTTTTATAGAGTAGTTTGTTCAAAATCATAAATTAGGGGAGAACTGTCTTTTCACTGGTTCAAATCTAGTTTTGTCTTTCAAAATCATAAAATCATAAATTAGGAGAGAACTATCTTTTCACTGGTTCAAATCTAGTTTTGTCTTTCAGAAGTCTTTTAAAGTTTCTCTCAAATAGTTTTTGTACACTTCTTGTTACATTTACTCCTAAGTATTTTATCTTCTTTGTTGTTATTGGGGTTTTCCCTACCATTATCCATTATCTCCTCTAACTTGCATATATGTAAAGGATATTGAGATTTGAATGCTAAATTTATAGCTATTTTAACAATTTTAAAATTTGTAACTATATTTTAACTATTCAGAAAAATAGTTACTGAAGTATTTTGTCACCTAAGTTAGTTTTAGCATAGATTCTCTAGGGCAGGAATCCGCATTTTCTGTAAAATGTCAAACAATATTTTCAGCTTTGTGGGCCAAATCATTTCTATCACAACTATAACCATCCAACTTGGACAGTATAGGGCAGTGGTCAGCAAACTCATTAGTCAACAAAGCAGCAAATCTTGGCTCGCGAGCCATGCCGCAGTTTGCCAACCACTGGTGTAGCAAAAGGAGCTACAAGCAATTCGCAAACAAAATGATGTGACCAGATTAGGCTCCGGTCTTGTTGCTGATTTCTGTTCTAGAGTTTCCAAATATACTATTGTCATTTGCAAATAGAAATAATTTAAATTTTTTTTACCTCTACTAATTTCTCCTTTTATTGGACTGCAGCATATTCCAGTCAAATGTTGAATAGTACTTAGGTATCCTTGCCTTGTTCCTGATAGTAGTAGTGAAAATATCTCCATTGTTTCCCATTAAGCAACATATTAAGAAAATACCTGTTAATTCTTATTTTGTTAAAATTTTTATTAGATATTGAAGTTTGCTGATGGTCATTTTAGCATCTATATATATGATTAGTCTCCTTATATTCACTAACTAGAGGCCCAGTGCACGAAATTCATATATTCAGGGGAGAGGGGTTCTCCCAGCCTGGCCTATGGCCTCTCAGTGTGGGAGCCCCGAAATCGATCTTCCCAAAGAGGTAGGCCCCGCCCATCCATCCAGACTCCTCAATGGATTGCCCCAAAGAGGTAAGCCAGAGCCAGGGGTCCTGCCCCTGGCATCACTGCATGGAGCCATGGAACCCATGTCAATGCCACACATGCAGCTTCAAGTCCTGCCCCACCCACCTGCGCCTGCTGCGCACACAGCCTCTTGGTGATGGATTGTTACGGCATGAGAGCATAAGGGCATCACAGCATGAGGGTGTGATGACCACATGGGCTTTTATTTTATTTTATTATTATTATTATTAAAATATATTTTATTGATTTTTTACAGAGAGAAAGGGAGAGGGATAGAGAGTTAGAAAAATCAATGAGAGAGAAACATCGATCATCTGCTCCCTGAACACTCACCACTGGGTATGTGCCCGCAACCAAGGTACATGCTCTTAACCAGAATCGAACCTGGGACCCTTGAGCCCGCAGGCTGACACTTTATCCACTGAACCAAACTAGTTAGGGCCACAAGGGCTTTTATTAGCATAGATATGAGGGCCAAATATTGAACTAAACTTGTGTTCTTAAAATAAATCTCACATGGTCATATATGATTTTCTTAATACGGCATTGTAACTTGTTAGCTAATATTTACTTTGCATCAGTATAATTGGTATTAGTGTGTAATTTCTTGTCTGTACTGGCTTTAGGAATTGATATTATCCATTTGCAATACTCTAAAACAATTTATAGAGCATTGAAACTAGTGCTTTTTTATAGTTTGTTCACTTTCTCAATTTTTGTATAGAAGTTGGACTATTTCAAATATGGTTAATTTTTATAAACTATATTTGCCTCAGAAATATCTTTTTCATCTATGTTTTCAATTGTTTTTGCAAAGGTGTTTGCAAAGTAAGGTCTTTTGTTTTTATAAATTGAAATATAATTCACATATAAAATCCACCTATTTTACAGTTTATGATGGAACTGCATCCCCTCTCCCAAGTTCATATGCTAAAGTTCTAACCTCTAGTACCTCAGAATGAGACTGTATTTAGAGACAAGGTCTTTAAAGACCTTGCAATTAAGGTGAACCTGCCCAGTGTGGCTGCTCAGTTGGTTGACTGTCATTTGTGTATTAAAGGTCATCAGTTTGATGTTCAGGGCACATGCTAGATTTTAGGCTCCATCCCTGATCAAGAAGAGCATGAGGCAGCCAATTTATGTTTCTCCCTAAAAATAAATAGAAACGTATTTTTTAAAAAACTAATTAAGGTAAAATGAAGACATTTGGATGGGCCTGATTATGACTAGTGTCCTTATTAAGAAGGGATTAAACATAGACAACACACAAACCAAAGGATAACTCTGAAAGAATATGGAGAATATAGCCATCTACAGCCTCAAGAAGAGAGGCTTCAGAATGAAATCAACCCTGCCAACACCTTGATCTCAGACTTCTAGCCTCTAGAACTTTGAGAAAGAAATGCTATTTAATTTTTTTTTATTGATGAAAGAAACATAGATTTGTTATTTCACTTATTTTTAGGTATTCATTGGTTGATACTGACCAGGGACAGAACTTGAAACTTTGGCACACCAGGATGACACTCCCAACAAACTGAGCTACCCAACCAGGGCAGAAATGATATTGTTAAGTCACCCAGTATATGGTATCTATTATGGCAGTCCCAGCAAACTAATAAAATGTACAATTCAGTGTTTTTTAGTATATTCACAAGTTTATGCAACAATTATCATAATCTAATTACAGAACATTTTCATCACTGTAAGATGAAACCCTGTACCATTAGCTGTCACTCCTAATTCCTATTTTCCTTGATCATTGACAACTATTTTATAGCTCTATGAATTTTTTTATTCTGCACACTTTATATAAATGGAATTATATAATATGTGACTTTTTTCTTGTTTCTTTAACTTAGCATGGTATTTTCAAGGTTCATCCATATTGTTCTAGATAGCTGAATTACACTACTTCATATGGCTGAATAATAGTCCATTGAATGGATGTAGCACATTTTACTTACTAATTCATGCACTGATAGACATCTAGGTTGTTTTCACACTTTGGCTATCCTATCTAATAAAAGAGTATACACAAATTGACCATCACCCCCATGTAGATATAAGATGGCTGCCACAAGATGGCCAGCAGGGAAGGGCAGTTGGGAGGGACCAGGCCTGCAAGAAAGGCAGTCGGAAGCAATCAAGCCTGCATGACAGGGCAGTTAGGGGTGACCAGGCCGGCAGAGGAGAGAAGTTGAAGGCAACCAGGCCTGCAGGAAAGGGCAGCTGGGGTGGGGGGGGGAACCCAAGCCTGTAGGGGTTAGGAAGGACCAGGCCTGCAGGGGAGGGCAGTTAAGGGCAACCAGGCTGGCAGGGGAGCAGTTAGGTACCAATGAGGCTGGCAGGGGAGTGGATAGGGAATGATCAGGCTGGCAGGCAGAGGTGGTTAGGGGCAATCAGAAAGGCAGGCAGGTGAGCAGTTGGGAGCCAGCAGCCCTGGACTGTGAGAGGTATGTCCGACTGCCCATGTCGGGCCTAAATGGCAGTTGGACAACCCTCGAGGGGTCCCAGATTGGAGAGGGTGCAGGCTGGGCTCAGGACACCCCACTGTGCAAAAATTCCGTGCACGAGGACTCTAGTTATGAATAATGATGCCATGAACATTCATGCACAGAATCTTATATGACACTAGAAGCCTGGTGCATGAAATTCATTCACAGGAAAGGGGAGGTCCTCTCAGCCCAGCCTTCATCCTCTCCAACCCAGGATACCTCTGGGGATTGTCTGACTGCCACTTTAGGCCTGATCATGGGGATTGGGTCTAAACCAGCAGTTGGATATCCCTCTCACAATCTGGGACCACTGGCTCCTAACTGCTCACCTGCCTGCCTGCCGGATCGTCCCTAACTGCCCCTCTGCCAGCCTGATCACCTCTAATTGCCTCTGCCTGCTGGCCTGGTCACCCCCAACTACTCCCTCTGCCAGCTTGGTCGCCCCAACGCCCCCCTCTTCCAGCATTTCAAGCTTTAGTCAGTGTAGATTATTTCTTCACTTGTACAATTTTTATGTTGCTATCAGAGGTCTTCTTGGCTTTGAACTAGTTTTAGTACATCATGGTGATTTGATATACATAGAGAACTACTCTGTATATCTTTTTATTGCCTTATTGCATTAGCAAGAAGTTCCATGGCAATGTTGAAAAGGACTGGTGAGAGGAGACAACCTTGCCCTCTAATGGACAGGAAAGCTTCAAGTTTAACATCATTAAGTATCACATTAGCTGTAGGTTTTTTGTAGTCTTTATCAAGTTCCCCTTAAGAATGTTCCCCTCTATTCCTAATTAGCTGAGCGTTTTTCTCATGAATGTGTGATTAGGCTTGTCTTTTAGTGAGCCAAAGCCTCTGGACTCACAAGAGTTTTTCTGTTTTGCTTGTTTTCCCTATTAGTTTAGGTGAAAAAAAAAATGGCTAGAGTTAGATGGAGTTGGGTATTTCCCATCTATATGGAAGGCCAGAGCTGGTTAGAGTTGGGTATTTCTCTTTTCCAGAATCTGATAAAACCTCAGCAGGTTAGATTGTGGTTAACTAGTTTTCCCTGAAGGCAGGATTTTTTAGGGACAAGATGTATTTCAAAATGGTTCCTTTTCCCTTCCCCCTGCCGAAGTCCAATGGGATTTTTCTCTAATATTTACTGTGAGAAAATATTGGTGGAGTTCTTGGAGTTGAATCTCACAATATTGTGTGGTCCCCCTATGACTGGGTCTCATTGGAGTTCTTTAAAAAAAAAAATTCTTTGATTTCAGAGAGGAAGGGAGAAGGAGGGAGAGATAGAAATATCTATGATGAGAGAGAATCATTGATCGGCTGCCTCCTGCACACCCCCACTGAGGATCGAGCCCACAACCCGGGCATGTGCCTTTGGCCAGAATCAAACCTGAGGCCCTTCAGTCCGCAGGCCAACACTCTATCCACTAAGCCAAACCAGCTAGGGCTCCCTGGAGTTCTTAACCAAGTCTCCAGCAACTCATCAATTATAGATCTATTGGTTTCTGCTCTTGAAACTCTGCTCCTGGAAGAAGCAACTCCCTGTATGTCTCCATTTTGGAGGTTAGTAATTTGCCTTATATCCTGCCCTCCCTTATGGTGCCAAGAAGACTTGTTGCTTTTTCAGTCTGTTCAGCTTTTCACTTGTTGTTAGGATGGAATGGAGGCTCCCAAGCTCCTTCTATGTAAATCTAGAAACCAGATTTTTAACAAGAAAATATGACCCATTCTTAAGGACTGAGGATAGTATCATCGCTTTCCTATACATAAAGATAATTTACAAAAAAAAATAAAATAATAATAATAAAAAGATAATTTACTCATTCATCTGTTTGAATTGATGGGAAGCCAAACTCAAAAATATTTAAAACTTCAGGCAAAAAGAGAAAGAGTCTCTTTTCTGCTACTTTAAATATTATAATGTAATTTTAATAGTGTTTAATGGTTGTGTATGTATTTTTAAAATGTACTTTACATTCTATTCTTCTGAAAAGTATGGTTCTTTTTCACCTACCTTGTATTAATTTTTGTTTATTTCTTTTCCACTATGCATTATTTTACTGCATAAAATAAATTAGGAAAATTGCAGGTAGTCTGTGCCAATTTTGCGGTGAGAAAAATAAAAAAGTACCACCTGTGGTTTTGCCAGAAAGAAAACAAGTCTTCTAAATAGCATGAAAAAATATCTATTCAATGTCTAAGAGTTGCTTTTCTCTCATTTTTGTTTATTTATTTCTGCTTTTGCTTTTTAAAATGTTTTCTTTTTTTTCATATTGGTTGATTTAGAAGCTAAGTGTTGTCATATATAATTCTTTCCATACATTTTCAATATCCTATCTAATGAAAGGATAATATGCAAATTAACCACCACTCCATTATACCCACAAGCCACACCCACTAACCAATCAGGAGCAAGTATGCAAATTAACCCAACCAATGTGGCTGTGGCCATGAAGAGAGGAGGAAGGAGGCATGGGTTTCCCCAGCAATGGAGGTAGCCAAGCTTTCCGCACACCCTGGTGGGCCCAGGCCTCCATTCCAGGCTTCAAAGTTTCAATTATAATAGAAGATAAATAAACCCCAACAAAAATGGTGGCAGCCACAGAGCTGGAGAGAGCAGGAGGCTAGAGTTGGCCCTGGCGATGGAGGAAGCCAAGCTTTCTACAGCCCTGGCCTGCCTTGGCCTCCACTTAAGGCTACAAAGTTTCAATTATAGAAGATAAATAAATTCCAACAGAAATGGCTGCTGCCACAAAGCGAGCAGAAGGTTTGGGACTCTGTTCCAAGCTACAAAGCTTCAATTATAGAAGATAAATAAATCCTAGATATCAGGGCCTCCACTTGGGTTGCCGGGGGGCATGGCCAGCCTTCAAACCACCACAGGCCCCTTGCCCAGGCCACCCCATACCTCTGAGAACTCCCACCCTGATCCGGGACACCCTTCAGGGCAAACCAGCTGGCCCCCTACCCATGCACAGGCTTCTATCCTATCTAATAAAAGAGTAATATGCAGACTGACCATCACTCCAACACACAAGATGGCTGCCCCCAAGTGGTCAAAGGTTTTACCCCCGTATGGACACAAGATGGCCACCACAAGATGGCCAGTAGGGGAGGATAGTTGAGAGGGACTAGGCCAGCAGAGGAGGGAAGCTGGGAGTGACTGGGCCTACAGGGAAGGGCAGTTGGGGCGACCCAGGCCTGCAGGGGAAGACAGTTATGGGCAAATGGGCTGGCAGGGGAGCAGTTAGGCATCAATCAGCTGGCAGGCAGAAGCGATTAGGGGCAATCAGGAAGGCATGCAGACAAGCAGTTGGGAGCCAGCAGTCCTGGATTGTGAGAGGGATATCTGACTGCTCATTTAGGCCCGATCCCACTGGGCAGTCAGATATCCCTTGAGGAGTCCCAGATTGGAGAGGTTGCAAGCTGGGCTGAGGGACACCTCCTTATGCACAAATTTCATGCACCAGGCCTTGAGTAAAGAATAAATGCTAATCTACACTAATAAAAGAAATATGCAAATTGACCGTCACTTTGCAACATCCACCAGACTACTGGTAGTGAGTATGCAAATTAACCTTATTGCCTCCATGGAGTCTGACAGCAGGAAGGAGGCAGCTCCCAACACAGCCTGCTTGGTTGTCGCTGCAGCGACTGGGGAGCATGGAAGTGTGGCCACAGGCAGCACCCAGCATGGACTCAGATTGCAGAGGGTGCAGGTAAGGCTGAGGGACCCCCCCCCCCCACCTACTCTGTGCACCAATTTTATGCACCGGGCCACTAATAAATAGCACTAATAGAATAATTTCTATGTGGTTTTCTTCCAAGCATAGGTAAAACTAAATACTAACATTTTTTATTTTTGGAATTATCAAGAAGAATTATTAAAATTTAACTTTAAATTCTTTAACCAAACATTTTAGATATAAATTTTCATCTAATCAATTAACTCTTTAATGCTATAATTTGGATGATGTCATATTTATTCAATTTTAAAATATTATAAAGCTTCTTAAAATCCTGATATACAATATTACAAAAATAATTGTATTTTAGAAGTACTTTAGCTATCTGTTTTACTATGCCTAGTCGCACAATTGACATACTGGGAAAATATTTGGCTATCAACCCAAGGAAGTAAAGTCTAACACAAAACAGTTAAATCAATATATTTATAAAACTGTTAAAATACATAAATGGAGCCCAGCAGGTGTGGCTCATAGGTTGAGCATTGACCTATGAACCAGGAGGTCACCGTTCAATTCCCAGGTTGCAGGTTCGATCCTCAGTAGGGAGCATGCAGGAGACAGCCAATCAAGGATTCTCTCTCATCATTAATGTTTCTATCTCTCCCTCTCCTTTCCTCTCTGAAATCAATAAAAATATATTTTAAAAAAATAAAAGAAATAAAAGACATAAAAGAGAAACAAATATTCATTATAACTATGCATCATACTTTCATTCCTATTCTGGGACCCTAATATCTAACCATATTAAAAAATTTCAATTCAAGTTAGTATTTGAAATAAAGTTCATATGATTAAAAAAATATCTTAATAAATGGATTTGAAAACAATGAAATAATTACTTCTGAGAAAATCCTTCCTACAAATTTACGCATAATTAACTATATACAAACAAAAAATGAATTAATATTCTCTAAAAATTGAATTAAAATATAATGTTTTAAAGTGCACAATTCTTAGCTTGGAAGAGACAAATATTCAAACCACAACAAAATCAACAACCAGCAACATGTTTACATGTTGTGCTAACGCTAAGAATTACAAACATTAAACGTAAATGAGAAACATTTAAAGCATGTCACCATTCTTATATCATTTATGATGACATAATAGAGAAAATGTAGGATTTCTTTTTTTTGGTCCATTGTAGAAATGGCTAACTTGTCAAGAGTGGCTAAGGTTCCATGATGAAAAACTTACACTGGGCCATAAGATAGCAAACAGGGTTATTTAAGAAACTAAGTAGTATGTATGTGTGTATATGTATAGTTTTGTTTAAATTATTATGATATACAAAGTATTGATGAGGTATTTTTAAATAACTGAAGTATATTTAATGGTTGTAGCAAACTTCTGAGAAAGAAAAATAAGACTAGCGGGGTGGGGAGAAGAAATTAAACTAAGTCTGAGACAGGCTGCTAGTATAAGATGCAAAGCCAGTAAAATTTATTGGTGATCCTGAAGAAAATAATTACCATTGCTATAATTGAATAGGTAGGTGACAGAAATACAGAACAGTATTAATAATACAAGAGTAACATTCAAAATATTATTAAAATAATATTTAGTTTTCTGCAAAGTTTATAGTTCTGAATAAATTAGTTTTCAAAATTTAAAATAATCCAGAAATAAATCCAATATAAATCTGAAAATTCAGTATATGACAAAGGGAGCTTTTCTAATCACAAATAACAAATTAAGAAATGTTACTGTTACAACTGGCTATGCACTAAGAAGAAAACAAATTGGATCCTATTATTGTATTCCACATACAAAAATTCATTAGAGTTTAATTTTTACAATCCAGGAGTAGGTAAGACTTTTTAAGCTAAGCTAGAAACCCAAAAGTGATAAAAGAAATTGTAGACAATTTTATTATATGAAGATACCTGTGGCAAAAGATATTAAATGATAAGTCAACAGACAAATGAGAGTTGAAAAACTGGGATAATGTTACAAATTGAAAAGAAAGGATAACCAACCAATATAAATTGGTATTTAAAGTAAAACTTTTGATTGAAAAAAATATGATGAATATGCATGTTGAAATTTGATGCTGATTTATAAAATAAATGGTAAAAAATAATCCTTATATAATAAAGAGCTAATATGCTAATTAGACCAAACAGCAGAATGACCATCCAGGCGACTGTCTGGGCAACCTTCTGGACAGAGCTGGGGCTGTGAGGGCTGAGTCCTTGCACAAATCTCACGCATCGGGCCTCTAATTTATATGTGTGTGTGTGTGTGTGTGTGTGTGTGTGTGTGTATACGTATATATATATATATATATGTGTGTGTGTGTGTGTGTGTGTATGTGTGTGTGTGATATAACTATTCTGGTATGCATGTGTGTGTGATATAACTATTCTTTTAAAAATGTATGGCCATGCAGCCCTAACAATTATGGTTCAGTGGATAGAATGTTGGCCTGTAGACTGAAAGGTGCCAGGTTCGATTCTGGTCAAGGGCATTCTTCCAGGTTGCGAGCTCCCTCACCAGCAGGGGTGTGCAAGAGCCAGCCAATCAATGACTCTCATCACTGATGTTTCTATCTCTCTCTCCCCCTCTCCCTTCTTCTCTGAAATCAATCCTATATAATAAAGAAGTAATATACAAATTGACCATCATATGGTCATAAAATGGCCACCATAAGCTGGCCAGCAGGAGAGGGCAGTTGTGGATGATCAGAACCCCAGGGAAGGGCAGTAAGGGGTGACCAGACCAGCAGGAGAGGGCAGTTGGGGGCAACCAGGCCAGCAGGGGAGAACAGTTGGGGCAACCAAGTATGCAGAAAAGGGCAGTTGGGGGCAAACGGGCCAACAGGGGAGGGCAATTGAGGGCGACCAGGCTGGCAGGGGAGGACAGTTTGGGGCAGTGGTTGGCAAACTGTGGCTCACAAGCCACATGCAGCTCTTTGGCCACTAGAGTGTGGCTCTTCCACAAAATACCACGTGCAGGCGCGCACGTACAGTGCAATTGAAACTTAGTGTTCCATGCACAGAAGTCAGTTTTTGGCTCTCAAAAGAAACTTCAATTGTTGTACTGTTGATATTTGGCTTTGTTGACTAATGAATTTGCTGACCATTGGTTTGGGGGGACCAGGCCTGCAGGGGAGTGCAGTTAAGGACATCCAGGCTGGCAGGGGAGGGCAGTTAGGGGTGACCAGGCCTGCAGGGGTGGGCGGTTAAGGGCATCCAGGCCAACAGGGGAGGGGCAACCAGGTCTGCAGGGGAGGGCAGTTGGAGTTGACCAGGCCTACAGGGAAGGGCAGTTAGGGGAAACCAGGCTGGCAGGAGAGGGCAGTTAGGGGCAATGAGCCTTCAGGGAAGGCCAGTTTGGGGTGATTGGGCCAGCAGGGGAGGGCAGTTAGGGGCAACTGGAACAGCAGGGGAGCAGTTAGGTGTTGATCAGGCTGGCAAGGGAGTGGTTAGGGGGTGATCAGACTGGCAGGCAAAAGCCATTAGGGGCAATTAGGCAGGTAGGCAGACAAGTGGTTGGGAGTCAGCAGTCCTGGATTGTGAGAGGGATATCTGACTGCCGGTTTTGGCCCGATCCCAAATCGGGCCAAAACCGGCAGTCAGATATCCCTCAAGGGGTCCCAGATTGGAGAGAGTGCAGGCTGGGCTGAGGATCCCCCCTTCCCCAGTGCACAAATTTCATGTACCAAGCCTCTATTACAATTATATTTTTTTTAAAAAAAGGATGTATGACCATGCAGAAAATAAATGCAGAAGGATGCTCACTAATTTTGCAAGAATGTTGTAAAGTAGTAAATAGAGACAAGAGAGCCAAATTTAAAAGGAAAAGAGAAGGGGGGGAAGGGAGATTTTAAAAAGTGAAATAAAAGGACTATACTAGAAGTAGAAGCCCAGTACAGTCCCTTAGCCTGACCTGGGGGATTGGGTCAAAACTGGGTCTCCAACATCCCCGGAGGGGTCCTGGATAGCAAGAGGGCGCAGGCCAAGCTGAGAGACCCCATTGGTGCATGATCAGGGCAGAGAGGGACCATGGGAAGGCTCCAGGACTTGTCTGACCCATCTCGCCCAGTCACAATTGGGGCTATCTTGCCCAGTCCTGATTGGGGCCAATTGGGGCTGGCTGGCTGGGGAGGGGTTATGGGAAGGCTCTAGGATGTGTCTGGCTCATCTCGTCCAGTCTTGGTCAGCCAGACCCCAGAAGCAAGCTAACCTACCTTTTGGAGTGACTGTCCCCTGGTGGTCAGTGTGTGACACAGTGACTGGTCAAATGGTCAGACACTTAGCACATTAGGCTTTTATTATATAGGATAGCCTATACAATGTTATAAAGTTGTACATATATGTGGACATGAAATATATTTAAGATAAAAATGGGGCTGTAATCAAACTTGCCCAAGAAAATACCCAAAAACTTTATATCAGTAGTTGGATGCTTTTCTGCTTGTATTGTCATAAAATATAGTCTGAAATGACCATGGAGGCTGAGGACAGTCTTGAATTATTATGATTCTGAAATTGTGTATTTGAGTTTAGCTTGACTGTATTAAAGGAATAGGAAGAATTTCCCTCTTGGGAGCATACCCTCACCTTTGCTTTCCTTCTCCCCACCCAGGTACATTACCATTAGTTCCCACACTAGGCACTCCAAAGCTTCAAGGGCCCTTCCTTTACCTCCACAATTATTTCCTAAGCCCATTTGTTCTATGAATTGTGCCTAACTCTGCGTGATTTCCAAATAAATATTCTCTTATTAAAAAAAAAAAAAGGAACAGGGTCAGTTCAATATTTAAGAAGATGTTTAAGAAACTTATATAATATTAAATAATAAATACTATATATTAAAGTTACCTATAACTAAATAGTAGATCCTCAAGGTGGTTGAAGTTCCCTTCTCCAGGGATCAATGATATTCCTATATGAGAAAAAAATTGGTATCCTTGTAAGCACTCTTCCTATAAGCACTCTCCTTTCATCCTAAATATTACCTCCTGTTCCTCAAAAGTTTAAGAAATAACCAACTTTCAAAAACAATTTGATTTACAAAAAGCAAATATAACCATACTTTTTCAAGATCACACCATTTACACAAAGTAAAGAATGTCTATAAGATTGTCCTTGCCGCTCTAGCCAGTTTGGCTCAGATAGAGCATCAGCCTGCGAACTGAAAGGTCCCAGGTTCAATTTCAGTCAAGGGCACATGCCCAGGTTGTGGGCTCGATTCCCAGTGGGGGACTTATAGGAGGCAGCTTATCCATGATTCTCTCTCATCATGGATGTTTCTCTCTCTCTCTCCCTCTTCTACTCTAAAATCAATAAAAAGATTGCCCTTACTAAAGAGAGGCTTTTTAGAAAGTTAGGATAAGTTAGGATGAGGGTTGATAAAAAGTGAGGAAGTCCTGGCCAGTATGACTCAGTTGATTGGGTGTCATCTTCTGCTCCAAAAGGTTGCTGTTTCGATTCCGGGTCAGGGCACATGGCCCAGTCGTGGCTCGATCTCCAGTGGGGACCGTGTTGGAGGCAGGTAATCATGCTTCACTCTCACATCAATGTTTCTCTTTCTCTCTCCCTTTCTTTCTCTCTAAAAATAAAAATATTTAAAAAGCGGGAAAAACAGGGACTCTGGAATTTAATATATGGAAAAGAACTCTAAACTATGAAGTAGTTGAAGAAATAGTTAAATATAAAAGTAAAGGGCTGTTATGACCATGACCAAATGACAAATTTGTACAGTAGAAAGGGAAAAAATGAGTAATAATAGTATGACCCTAATTTAGAGAAAAAGCCAAGTTAAAAAATGTAAACTAATGTGAGTAGTGTGGGCAAATGGTGAAAAAGATTTAGATACTGAAAGGTATGTCATAAGGAGAAAAAGTTCAGCAAAGGAAGGACATGTGGAGGAACTTTTAAGTAAAAAAGCAACCATGGAATCTAACTTGGTCATAACAATTCTGATTTCAAACATTTTGCATATCAAATCATTTTGTTCTGATTTTTCATTCAGAAAATACAGTCACTATTGTACCTATTTGTATCCACAACTCCTACAAAGTTGTCTTTAACACGGGAAAGGCTCAATTATTTGTTGGTAATGATAATTTCAAATAAAAGAAAGTGCACTATAAAAACAATAAAAATTAACCATTCTCAAAGACTAAAAATTTGTAAGTGGTCTTTACTTATTTACTAGTATCAAAAGAAACTAGAGTCTGGAAGGTCTGTTTAGCTTAGAAAATTGGTATCACACTCACCTCTGCTGATAACATCAGTGCTGGGTGGGGATGAAGCCATAATCTGCCAACATCTGAATCATCCTTGTCAGGTTAGGAGGTTCTGCAGAGAAGTTACTGCTACCAGGTCTGACTGCCATAGCTCAGGAAAATGGTGCAGTCATTCCTCTTAGTGCAGAATACACTTGAGAAGAAGTTTAAGAGACCTATGTAATATTAAGCCCCAGAAAGATAGCGTTAGTCATGGTTTGGACAAGGAATGTAAGAGCTAACCATTGTGGAATGCTTACTGTTGCAGGAACTGATGTATTATTTTATTTAATGCTTTCAACAACCCTATGGGGTACAGCCATTGTTATTAATCCCATTTTATAGGAAACGTAGGCTTAGCAAAGTTAGGAAATTGTTCAAGATAAGTAGCAAAGTAAATGGCAGAGCTGGGATATGAACCCATGCAGTCTGGTTCTTAGGGTGCGTAGATTCATAACCACAATGCTACAAGTACATTCAAACAGGATGGAAGGAAAAACCAGTTTTCTAAAAAGGGCACACTGATTCTCTCAAAAGTGATCTGTGTTCATTTTATAAGTGGTCTTTTCTTATTTACTAGTAAGTAAATATATTAGCTGCTTAATCTTAAACTCACATTCCAAAAAGCTAGACTGGCATTTATGTGCCAACTTTAAATCTTTAACATCCATAATATTTTACAACTTACAATAGTGAAAACGGACAGTCTCTTAGTCTCCAAGACAGCAAAAAAATGGGGATGGCAGTAATAGTGCATTCCCTCCAGATTAAATGACAAAGAAATACATAGAAGCGTCATCATTCATTTATTAGAATTACTTGAATTCAACGAATTGCTTAAAACAGTCTAGTGAAAGAGGTCACTTTAAAAATCAAGCGCTGTCAGCACATGGGCGGGTTTTGATACATTACTCAGAATCACCTAAATCCATGTGACATTATCAAGTCCACATAAATTGTGGTTTTTCCTCTAACCTACTCGTGTATGTATTAGTATTCATTTACATGTTAGTCTATCACTTCGTTTTTGGGGGGTGAAAGTTTCGTCTAATTTCATCAGACGATTAAAAAAAATTCATCAGGTCATTTGCCTTAGTTTTCCTTCCTCTTTTTAAATGGATGAAATTTTTACTACGAAATCTGTTGCTACAACTACCAAATATCGGTGTCACTATTTAAAAGTATCACCACCAAAACGGCATTCCCAGTGAAAAACGCCAGGTTTGGACCGGCTCCCCCCCGGAGAGCGGAGGGCCGGCGGCGGGGAGGAGGGAACGGCAGCGTTTGACTCCAGTCGTAGCTACACGTCCCCTGCGCCACTTACCCGGCGCCGAAGAAGAAGAAGAGGAAGAAGAAGAAGAAGAAGAAGAGGAAGAGGAGGAAGAAGAGGAAGAAGAAAAGGGAAGGGGTGGGGTGGGTGGTGGGGGAGGCTGGACTGTATGTGGAGCCGTGGGGACCTGCGGGTCAGCGGGAGGGGTGGAGAGCCTGTAACCGGGACTCGGGCGCCAGGGAGCGCAGGGCTGGATCAGAGCCCCTCGCCAGCCCGGCGGCGGCGGCCGAGCAGGGCCAGGCCTTCAGCGCCCGTCTCCGGACGCCCGCACGCTCGCTGGCCCGGCCGCCAGCCGAGCGGACGACCGGCCGCAGCCGCTTACCGGTGGCGCCTCGCCGCCTCCTCCGGGGCAGCCCTCCAACGGTTGCCGCAGTCAGAGCACCACCCCGCGGTGGGGCACGTCGAGTCCGCCGAGCGCTCTCCGATTCCTGCAGCGCCGCCACTCTCGCGAGAAGCCGGCCGAGCCCGAGAACTGGGAGGAGGAGGAGGAGGAGGAGGAGGAGGAGAAGGGAGGGGCATTTAACGGTGGCAGCTGGTTCTGCGCCGGATCCGGGAGAGGGGCGGGCGCCATTGTGCTTCGCCGCCGACTGCTCTGCCTCCGAGTCCTCGCGCTCCGAGGAGGAAGGCGGCGGAGAGGGCGCAGTGAGCGGGTCGCGCCCTGTTCAGTACCAGCCCCGGAGCGGAGGTAAGGGGCTGCGGAGCTGGGGCTTCCCTGCGGGGCGGTGGTTTGGGCCCGGCCGCGGTGGGGGAGGGGAGGGATCGAAGTGCAGGCCGGAGGCCGCGGAGGCCGCTTCCTCCTCAGCACGACGGGGCGGACGCGCCGGATGCGGGTGCGAAGGGATGCCGGTGGCCTTGAGGAAGTTTATGACGGATGCAGGGGAGCAGATTGGACGCCTTTCAGGCGCACGGTGGCTCGGGCCAAGGGGTGGAGCAGCCTCTTGGACTGGGTAGGGAGCGTCCCCCCGCGCCCCGCGGGCCGCGAGGATCACGAGGGGCGGTGTTGCCGCGAGGGTGGCGGTGGGGAGCTCGGGGCTCTGCCCAGCCAGCCCGCATCGAAGGGGCTTCCCCCTGCCCCTCGGGGGCTGCCAGGATTTTCTTAGGGATCTTGGCCGTTCTTGAATATCGTGATACTTGGGGGCAGTTCTTTTTGTGCTGTGGTAAATGGTGTGTATTTCCAATGGAAATAGGTGATGATATGTATGTTAAAAAAAAAAAAACAAACAAACAACCACCACCGGACCTAATGGCGTAAGAATTAAAAATATGGACGCCACCAGTAGTAGAACACTCCCTCATTTTGATGAAACTGCGTAGCGAGGACTGGAGGACGTGTGCGAACACGCACCAAAAAAATACTAAAATACTTTTTTTCTTACGTGTTGCTGTAGATAATATGTGCGGAAACTCTGGGTAATAAATTCGTCACGACTCTGCGTCGTTTGGCGTTTTCAAAAGTAAACGTGCCAAGTGAAATAGAATTTGGTAAGATACCTTTCCCCACTCCCCCAGTTTTGGTAGAATTTTTAATATTTTAGATCTCCCCTTTTCTAATCCTGTCCATCCATAATCTGTGGAGGGCTAGGCGGTGAAGTTAAAAATGAAGTTTTGACTTAAAACAGTGTAGGTTTCTTTTCTCATGGGATGGGGACCGTGTTTTATTTACAGCTCTACAGCGTTGTGTGAAAAGAACGGTGGTGTGTCAGAGGGTCTGGTCTTGCTTTTGCAGCAGATTGCTTCACCTCTTCCTTGGAAATAACAGCAGTTAATTCCTAGACTTGATGTGAGGTTTAATTTAGATGAGACAGACAACAATACTGTGGGACCTAGTGCTTGCAGAGTTCATTTTTAATGGATACAAACAATTTGAATTGGTACCTAACGCCCATTTGTTCAGGAATTGTTGTCCAAATAACCTTAAAATTCTACTTTTGCCTGTAATGTTCCCCACAGATTGCTCATAGTGTCACACAATATATATGTATATAAGTTCTCTAATACAAATGTGTTTAGATAAGAACTTTTACAACTCGTATTTTGCCTTACGTTATACCACAGATATTATAAGCATAGTTGGGGTGGTTTTCAACCTCTTGCATGCTAGGTAGATGTCTTGAACAAAATTTAAATTCCTACTTATTTAAGTACAAGTGATTTATCTTTCTGCAACATTAGCAAGAGAGCTTCTTTTCCTAGATAAAGCACAAAGATGCCCCTATTTAGACATGCCACATATATTTTATTGGAAGTTCTCAAATAATCGACTTGGATATAAAAAGTCATCCTTGGCACTCATGCAGCCAGTGAGTTTTAATCAGCCCTGTAGTCACTTCACAAAACTCTCCATCTGCTCTGTGTTCAAGAATTACCCACACTTTACTATTGTATTTTAGGAAAATAATTGTAATAGTGAAAAATTATCAAATAATGTAAAACATTTTTTGATAATTTGTTATCTGTTGTTTACTGGTTTCCAGATGAGGGCTTCACGTTTCAAGAATGAGCTTGACACACAGCGTCTGCCCTCCAACACCTCACAGTTTAGTCATCAGACTAATATATAAACAACTACTCCTATTATCTTAGTGTAAGTACATAATAGTATCTTGGGAGTACAGAGGATGGGTGTTTATTCTTGGGGAAAATTTTATAGGAAGTATTGCTTTAACAAAGATGTGAAGGATGATGATTTAAGAGTTTGATACTGAAACTGCAAAGTCATGGTATCATGGTTTTAGGAATGGACAGTTTTCCCCCATAGCTAAAACAAATTGAATGGAAATTAGAGCAAGCCATGAAAGACCTGTATTGTTTTACAAAGTTAGTGCTCTGCTGTTGGGAATGAAGAGCTAGTGCATCCCTGAACTAAATAAAAATGATTTTTAGATTATCTTTGCTGATACATACTTCTTTACTACAGATAATTAAGTGCCAGTGCCAAAAATAAACTGGGAAATGCACAGGCTTTCTTCAAACCTCATTTTCAACCAACAAATTAAACTTAAGAAGTAATGAGTCAAAAGAATTAACAGCTGATCATATTAAGATGATTACCAGTTAAAATGAATAAGATTTTGAGTTCTAAGACCTACTTGAATTCATTAATGCAGAATTCTATTACAGCGAAATAATTTATCTTCTCACAAATCATTATTTTACAAGAAAACATACCTGTAATACAGTTGCTAATTATAAAATGAACCCAAAAGCAGGGGCATAAACTAACAATTTGAGAGTTATTTAGCTGGAGTTTAATTTTTATTGACTTGAATTTTTAACTTTTCTACTCTGGTCTGAACTCATGGTCAAAGCTGGTTTTTCTCGTTCTCTTGTGACTATACTGGTTAGACTAGATAAGTTGGACACCTAGTTTTCAAATCACCTACTGATCTACTATAAAACCCACTTTTGTCAACAGCTTTAAAAAGAGGGCATATTTTTTTTTATCTTAAAAGTTCTCATCTTTCCATTATAATTATTGCACTTGAACGTAATGTATTTCTCACTTTCCAGAAAAAGCCCTAAAATGGTTTCCACTTACTGAATGAAGATTGAAACTTTAGACATGGATTTTAAATACACTTCAAAGGAGAAGAGATTATCTCAAAGTACTATGTGTAAGCTTAACATCATAGTCGAATTTTCTCATGGGGATATTGTTATTTTTTAAAGATGGATTTATCTTGGTGTCTTAAATATTTGTAAGACCCAAAAAATTCTATGCTTTCCTCCTGTGACCTCCCTTGGCTTCCATGTCTCCATGTTCACTAGGAAAAATAAGACACTAGAATTTCTTATTGGAAAAAAAAAAAACTTTCCCAGAGCAGATTTAAAAAAAAAAAGAATATACCAAGTAGGGATAAGAAGTAGAAACTTAACTATGTTTGTAGTTAATAATTGGTACATTGTTATTGTCTTTTATAACTCTGGCCTTCATGACATGTATGTGTTGTGTGGTAATGTTGTGCTTTGGTAATCCAACTCACTTGGATATTTAAAGCAAATTCTCGGTTACCCCCTGAAATAGAATCATGTTTTTCTTAGAAACTGAAATGATAAGGGTAGCAAAGTAAAAATTAGGTTTAGATTTTGAAGCTTTATAGCTGCATAGCAACCCACCTCACAGTCTGTTGGATTAAAGCTACTGTCATTGTAAGAAAACATCCAAACCTCTGAAGAATCTTTTGTGAGTTTGAGCCAAACTGTCAACAAATATCGGGAAACAGAATCTCAGAGGATTGACAAGCTCTGGAGAATGGCAGTTTTTGTACTTTATTATATACGTTACAATCAAAAGAGATGTAAGTGGATTACATGAAATTCATTGGTGATAGATGAGGGAGGGAGGAGAAAGCAAAGCTGGGGGAAACTAGGTTGGGTAAAAAGTAAAATGATATACACAGGCTTCTTTTATTTAGGTGGGTGCAGGATAGTTAATAATCAACAATTAACTCAATCACAGTGAGTCAAGAACCTGTCTGCCTAGGTAGGACATGACTATCCACCATAAACTGCTTTTAGTTTAAAAAGTTTTAATTTCAGACCATCCTTTGTGGTTACTTTAGTTCTCCAAGATTGCAGGGCTGCCACACAGGCCTTCTCTGAGCTAGTCAGATTAGCATGGTCCCTTTTTGGACACTAATGTTTACTGTTTTTTTACACTTCTGTATGCCTTTTCGGCAGGTATAATAGTTTTGCCCAGTTTACTCATATTTCTCAGGCTGGAAGGTCCAAGATGGCATCACTCACATGACTGACAGTGGTGTTGCTTTTATGATATGGGGGATTTCAAGATCAATCTGAGAGAAGGAAAGCAGAAGCTATAAGACTACTTACAGCTTGACAAACCATATGTCATGTAACGTGATACATTTTATTTTTTTAATCTTTATTGTTGAAAGTATTAATGTATGTCCCCCTTTCCTCACCTCCCCCTCCCATTAACCCCTTTGCGCCCACTCCATGCTGCTCATTCTTTTAAAGTAAATCTCACAAGACTTACTGGGCAGACCAGCAACATCACAATACAAAGGGGCCTGTGTGCTCCGATGGGAGGGATTTGTAATTTATCACAGGTTGCTTCCACATTCTAATAACAGGCATCTTTAATGTCATGATTGGGATTTGCTTTAAAATAAAAGGTGGTAAAAACAAGGTAGGTTAATTGTTGAAGATTATTGATTGGTACATAGAGGTTCATTATTGTCTCTACATATATTTGAAATTTTTCATATTAAAAAATACCTGGTGCATACTCACCTATCTAAACCACATTTATTGAAGTGATTTTTAAAAAAATATATTTTTTATTGATTTTTTTTTTTAACAGAGAGGAAGGGAAAAGGATAGAAACGTTGATGAAAGAGAAATAGATCAGCTGCCTCCTGCACACCCCCTACTGGGGATGTGCCTGCAACCAAGGTACATGCCCTTGATTGGAATCGAACCTGGAACCTTTGAGTCCACAGGCTAACACTCTAACCCTGAGCCAAACCACTTAGGACTAGTGAAGTGATTTTAACCTTTTCTTCCTCTTAGTATTTACTAGACTAGTACTTGTTTTATATTTCCTATTTCCTTTGTAGTATGTAGCTACTAAGGAGTGTAAACTTGCAATACAGCAATTTTGAAAGAGAATTATTTTTAGGAGTTCTTTATAGAGTTTATTGTGATATAAGTTGTAAAAAAAAAAAACCCTACATCTTTTCATTTGCAAATAAATTTCCCTTATTTATCAAAATAAGACCAAGTACATTAAATACATTTTTGGAAAACTATAAAGGAGGAAACAAAACCCACCCAGGGACATAGTAGCATGTTAATAATGGCTATTTCCAAATTTATATTCCTGTGTTTATATAAGTAAAATCTATAAGTTTCTTTACCTTTTAGAAATTATCTTCCTGTATATAAATCTGATATACTTTAAGTAAAAAGTCTTTATTTTGCCCTGGCCAGCAAGCTCAGTGGTTAGAGCATCAGCTTGCACACCAAACGGTCTCGAGTTTGATTCAGTTCTCAGTCAAGGGCACGTATCTGGGTTGTAGGTCCGATTGCTGATATGTAACCAATCTCTCCCTCTTCCCCCCCCCCCTCCTTTCCACTCTCTGCAAATCAATGGGTAAAATATCCTCCGGAGAGGATTATTTTTTTAAGTCTTTTTTTTTTTACTGTTAAAATCTAGCTCAAATAATGAAAATACTAATAGAATGTCTACTAAACTGTTGTTCAGATGAAAATCTTTTTTGACGTTGGTGGTATTACTTGATAATAACTAGTGTTTGCTGAATACATACTATGTGCCAGCAAAGTTCATAATATACCTGTGAAGTTGATACTATTATAATTCCCCTTTTGTGGGTGAAGAAATTAAGCATAGAAATTACATCTAGAGGCACAACCAAGTAAAGGACAGATTTCAAAGCTTGTACTCATAACTATCATATTTCTACTGTAATCTGTTTTTCCATGTTTCATTCTGGATGATTGGTTTCTAGCCTATTTCCCAGTTCCCTAGTTTTCCAATTTTGCCAAGTTAATTCATTAGTTCCCACTTTTTTAAACATTGGGGCTGGGCTGTCTCTTCTGGTTTCATTGATTTTATCTCTTGGCATTGTGTTGTAAGTTTTTACCAATTATCAAACATTTTAAATAAAACAAGAGACTTTAATTATTAATGACTGGATATGGACACTCTACTTCTGTCAGTGTGGTGGGTTTCATTGGTTTAGTCTGAGGTTGAGCTGGTTTGGGCTTTATTATTGCTTTTTTTTACCTTCAAAGTACTACAATAGTGGACTGCCACTATGTAGTACTTAATGTGAGGCCAGGAGTGGAGGAGTATTTCTTTCAGTATTCTTTCACTAGCTCAACTTCCATGTAGGTCTTGCATATCTGTATCACAATGGGGTCAGATTGTCTTAAGTCTCAATAGACTGCTGTTGCTTCTTAATTTGGAGCAAAACTCATGGTGATTGGGGGTGGTTCCTAGTTTTATGCATCTTCCTCTAGTTTTAGGCAGGGTCTGTGTACCTTATTCTCACAGGTGGTGCTGTCCCAAAATTTCTGCCCTTCTCCCTGCTTTCTAGAATTTAGAATACAGGCAGTCCCTTGCCACTTACATCTCTTTATTACGTTAAGAGTGGGAATGATGTTGTCTTGTGGCTGTCTATGTACTAAGAAGAGATGGAGTATTCTCCCTTCTTCCCCAATTGTGATTTATTTTGCTTAAAAATATTCAAATAGAGAAGAGTTGGGAGAATAGTAAAATTAATATTTGGATGACCTCATCTACATTCAGTAGTTGATAATTTGCCACATTTACTTTATATACTAGAGACCCAGTAAAACGAATTCATGCACCAGTGTGGTCCCTTGACCTGGCCTGCGGGATCTGGCCAAAACCGGCTCTCTGACATTCTCTGAGGGGTCTTGGATTGCAAAAGGGCACAGACCAGGCCGAGGGACCCCACTGGTGCAGGATCAGGGGCAGGGAAGAACATGGGATGTTGGCCATCTGGGGAGGGGCCATAGGAGGGCTCCAAGGTGTGTCCAGCCCAACTCAGCTAGACCCTACCAGCAAGCTAACCTACTGGTCAGAGCATTTACCTACTGGTGATCAGTGCATGTCACAGCAAGCGATTAAGTGGCCTTATCATATCATTAACATTTTATGCTTTGATTGGTTGAACAGCCAACCAGTTGATCAGATTTAACATATTAGGCTTTTTATTACATAGGATGTTCTATGTAGTCATCACATAGTACTTCCTAAAATATGTAATGTTATTTTGAAGTATTTATTAGTAACACTAAGTTGCAAACATCATGACACTTGACTAAAATTCAGTCTTCATTCAAACTTTTGTTTTATGAATTAGGATTCAGCCAAGGTTTGTGCATTGCATTGGGTTTTGTTTCTTTAGTCTCAAACTAAAAGAGTACAATACTTTTGTATTTTTTTCTTTGTGACGTGGTTATTTGTGTAGCTTGTTTGTTCTCTATTAGGTTATAACTTCTTGATAATCACTATCCTAGTATGTGCGATGTTGTCCCCTCAACTCAAACCCTTGTTTACTATTAATTTTAATGTGTCTATCACATACTAAGCACCTAAAAAACCTATCTGTTAAATGAATGAAAAAAAACTTAAGATGCCTCGTAGTGCCTTGCAAGTGACAGGTAGAAGTTTTTCAAGGACTATGCATTTAAATTTTTTACTATTTTTTGTGCTTCTGACCTACAACTTATGTAACCATATTATATAAGCTCTCTGGTAACACCTACATTGTTGAAATTCCATCAGTTTATGTAGAGAAGTTGCCCAAAATAGTTTCATATAATATCTCTCAGAGGACTCTGCCTCTTTGTCTTCTCTCAAGAGGTTTGTTTTAAGTAGATTTCCTACTAGGTTAGTTTCATTCTGCAGGTATGCAAGTAAGTATTGGATATAAATATAGTCAAAGTAAATTGCAAGAAGTATGGTTAAGAAGCATCATTGTTATTGAAAACCATCTATAGGCCTGCATCTTTTAAAAAGCACTTTGTCTACCTGTTTAAAATCTTCGAGTTACAAATACAGTTCCTTGTTTGTGTTTTCATAGATTTTTTTTTATAAAATAATAAATCTTGTTAAATCATTTATGGGCTTTTTGCCTGTCAATGTTTAACCATTAATACTCTTTGTACTAATGTATGCTTTTTTAAAAAGTCTAATTCATAATACACATCTTTTTAGTTTAAAAAAATTGTACAGCCGAAGCCAGTTTGGCTCAATGGATGGAGCTTCAGCCTGCGGACTGAGAGTCCCGGGTTTGATTCCGGTCAAGGGCATGTATCCTGGTTGCAGGCACATCCCCAGTGGGGGGCGTGCAGGAGGCGGCTGATCGATGTCTCTCTCTCATCGATGTTTCTAACTCTCTATCCCTCTCCCTTCCTCTCTGTAAAAAATCAATAAAATATATTTTTTTAAAAATTGTGCAGACATGCATATATAGCTTATAAAAAGCTAAAGCTTTCATATGCTTTATCAACCAAATCAGGCCAGAGAGACAGCACAAGCACTATTAATAATTGTCCTGAGATAATGAGCACAAATTAGGACTTTTCTGGCCATAAACTGGGACTGGTCTAAGCAAACCAGAAAATATGGTCATCCTGCTTTAAAGGAAAACAATAATTTTTTGCCCCATTCTTTACCTCATTCCCAGTTCCATTTTCCAAAGGCAGCAACCCTTAACTTTTTAGTTCTAGGATTTACTTTTATATATTTCCAAATGATGTATTTAAACTGTTTATGACTTTTCAATATTCTTTGTGTTTTATTCACCATTGTCTTTATTTTCCTTACCCATCTTCATCCCACATATTTGTCACAAAATCAATAGATTGCTTATATAATTAAACTGTAAATATTAAGTGTGCACCCTGAAACAATACTTTCTTTCTTGTACAATAGCTCTGTTTTCCCAACTTAGAAAATTAATTTATTAAACTGCCATTTGTTTAGCATTTTTCCAATTGTATCATCTTTGACAGAATAGTTTCTGTTTGATTTTTTTTTTCCTTTTTCTTAGAACTTTGCTTCCATTATTAATGATCCTGCTCCAGTCTCAATAAGTTGTACCCTATGATTTCTTTATACCTTTGTAAACTTTCCTGGGTATTGTGTTTGGTTCTTTAGTTCCTTACACTCCTATTTTTCTACCACATGCTCTTTTAGCTTTCTTTGGTTTTTGTTTTGTGATTGCTTTCTTAAAAAATATTTTTAAGGTTTTTTTTTTGTTTGTTTGTTTTTATTTCAGGGAAAGAGAAAGAGAGACAGAAACATCAGTGATGAGAGACAATCATTGATCCGCTGCCTCCTGCACACCTCCCTACTGGGGGGTGTCCTGACCAGGAATCTGAATCCTGGTCTCCTGGTTCATAGGTCGAAGCTCAACTGCTGAATCACACCAGCTGGGCATGTGATTGATTTTTTTTTAAAGATCTTGATGTCTCAGAATGTGTCCTCTTCATGTCACATTTAGTTGTCAGATTGAAATTCAAGGCTAAACACCCTTCTCAGTTATTGCTTCATTGTCTTAAAAGTTTTTAAAATTGTAATGAAGAAGCCATTCTAATTGCTTTTGTATATGACCTGCTTTTTCACTCTTGTAACTTGTATCTGGTGTTCTGAAATTTCAAGATGATAGATTGTGCTCAGTGTTAGTTTCTCTTTGATTTGCTGAGTATGCTAGTCCTTTCATTGTGTGAAGATTTATATCCTTTAATCCTTGAAAGGTTCTTTGCTAACTTTTTCATTTTCTTTCCTCTCCTGTATCCATATTACAGTCTGATCATAACTGCCCTTGACAATTCTCCTATTTTTTATTTACTAGTACATTTTCTACTTCAGGGAAGTTCACTCAATTTGTTTATGTTGATTATTTCAATATATCACACTTTTAAAAATACCACATTTTGAAAATGCACTAGCACATTGTAGTCTGATTGCTTTCGCAAGCATCCTGTTATTTTACTAGAGGCTTGGTGCACGAAATCGTCCGTGGGGGAGTGAGGGGAGTCCCTCAGCCCGTCTTGCACCCTCTTCAAACCGGAACCCCTTGTGGGATAACCGACAGTTGAACATCTTTCTCACAATCCAAGACTGCTGGCTCCTAACCACTTACCTGCCTGCTGGCCTGATCCCCCTAACTACTCTCCCCTGGCGGCCTGATCCCCCTAACTGCACTCCTCTTGTTGGCCTGATCCCCCTAACTGCTCTTCCTTGCCATCCAAATTCCCCTAACTGCTCTCCCCTGCTGGCCTAATTCCCCCTAACTGCTCTCCCCTGCTGGCCTGATCTCCCCTAACCACCTCTTCCTTGGCCCCACCACCATGGCTTTGTCCAGAAAATGTCCAGTCTAATTAGCATATTACCCTTTTATTAGTATAGATAACTGAATATCATCCCTTTGAGGGCAGTAATTAGCTCCTTTCCTCAAATTGTCTCTAAATTTTTGTTGTTTACTTTGATCATTCATATTAGAGGCCTTCCTTGGATGCCTAGTGATGCTTAATGTTTGTGTATTAGAGGGAAGTACTAAAAAAGCTGATTAGAAACTCCGGGTGACTTTGTTGTAGGGTAGGATGATCAAATGACTTGCTAGCTACTTTATAATTGGAAGCAATCCAGAGGTTGGTATCCAGAAATCTTATCTCTAATGTTGGCTTTGGTGATCCAAAAGTAAAATCTCTAAGTCTTCCAATAGCATTGTAGGAACAACCAGGAAAGAGTCTTAGCATCATATGTAGATATTCTTTTATTCCTTACTAGAGGCCTGGTGTATGAAAATTCATGCACTGGAGGGAGGGTCCCTCAGCCTGGCCTGCCCCCTCTCACATTCCAGGACACCTCAGGGGAAGGAAGCGACCCGGCAATCAGGGGAAGGTGATGCCGCCATCACACCTCTGCTACTGAGGCTTGCCTGCACCGTGGGCTGGCCCTGGGTGGCTGGGGGCCTGAGGGGACTGGGGGATTCCGGAGGCAGGTGCGCAGAATGGCCAGACCCGTCTGGGGGCGGGGCGGGCCCAGCTGTGCTGCCTGCCTGCCGCTTCAAGGGGGGCTGAGGGGATTCGGTATTGCCATTTTGTGACTCTGGGTGCCACCATCTTTGAGGGCGTGACAGTAAATTAGCAAATTTACTCCTTATTGGCTGTGGGCACCACCATCTTTGTGAGGGGTGACAGTCAATTAGCATATTCCCTCTTTATTAGATAGGATATTTAATTCCCACATATTTAGGGAAAACTATTGCCTGTGAGATTCTTATTTCCAGAGAATATTTACCCTGTTTTTGGAAGAATGGAGCTAAGGGAAGAATTTGGGGTTTTACTGCTTCAACTATAGATTTTATTTCAGCAACTCATTTTTCAACCCTTTTTATGGTACTTTGTACCTCCAGGTCTTGATTCTTTCTAGTTCCAGCTCTTTTTATTATTTTATTTTTTAAAATATATTTACTGAATGAAGGGTGAGACAGAGATAAAAACATCAATGGTGAGAGAGAATTATTGACCTCCCTCCAACCCCCCACTGGGGATTGGGCCTGTAAGCTGGGCAAGTAACTTGACCAGGAATCAAACCATGACCTCCTGGTTCATAGGTCAATGCTCAATCACTGAGCCATGCTGACCGGCTCCACTGTTTTTTAAATACCTAGGGTATAGCTTTCATTCTCTCTGCTGACTTATTCTACTTCTCCTATTTGGGATTTTAAAAATATACATTGAAATCTCTTGCCTCTGGTGTACTCCTTTTCATGATTGAAGCTTTGAATTGATTTACTGTCATTTTATAGGGATTTTGGAAAGTGGGGGGCAAAATAGGTGCTTAAAGGTAAACTGGCATGTTTAGCTAAAAATTAAAAACTAACCTTTTTCCTGATAGGCTTTATTTAGTCATATCTCATATCCCATAGTATAACTTTGACTCTGACTTACTATTAGCTAGATGTTCTTAGCTGAATCATTTTAATTGATATTCTATATAATAAAAGCATAGTATGCAAGTTGTCCCCTTCACTGATATTTCAACCAGGGGGCAGGGCTGGCCAGGGAAGGGAGGGAGGACCTGGCCAGTTGCTAGGGACTGTACCAGTGCATTAATTTCATGCATTGGGCCTGTAGTTGATATATATTTGTTTTATGTCTCCTACTGCAATATAGACCATAGGTTTTGTTAATGTTTTTTGCCCTCTTTATCCTTTTTCTGTCATTCCTGATACCATGTTTTTATGACTGATACTGAAAAAGGAAATTTTTTTGTAGAGGTTTTTCAAGTAGAAAGATGTGATTGATCCAAGATTTAATTGATAATGAGGTTACATGCTGAAAACTAATTAGGTATTTTTAACTTAAATGTTTACATTTGAATGTTTTAATAAAGCAAATATACATTATCTAAGCTGCACATCAGGTAAGTGAAGTGCATCTGTTTCCACTTACAGGACAATCTTCCTATATAATAAAGATGTGATATGCAAATTTACCATCACTCCAACACAAAAGATGGCTACCCCCATGTGGACACAAATGGCTAGTATAGGAAGGCAGTTGTGGGCATCTAGGCCAGCAGGGGAGGGTAGTTGGGGGTGACCAGGTCTGCAGGGGAGGCAGTTGAGGGGGATCCAGACATGCAGGGGAGGGCAGTTGGGGGGTACCAGGCCTGCAGGGAAGGGCAGTTAGGGGCAATCGGGCTGGCCGAGGGGCAGTTAGGCATTGATCAGGCTATCAGGGGCGTGGTTAGGGGGTGATCAGGCAGGCAGAAGCAGTTAGGGGCAATCAGTTCGGAACAGTAGTCCTGGATTGTGAGAGGGATGTCCCAGATTGGAGAGGGCGCAGGCTGGGCTGAGGGACACATCACACACACACACACACACACACACACACACCCCTTGTGCACACATTTCATGCACCAGGCCTCTAGTAAGGGAATAATTTTTGATATTGAAAGTTGATAACTGGGAGAAGTTTAAGAGATTATTGTGATTTCTTTTTATTTGTACTTTCTTTTGTCTTTACTGTCTTTCTATTCTCAAGACTGGTGGCATTTCTCAGTTATCTAGAGGCCTCATTGTAAATCCTTTCTCTAGGACAGTGGTCGGCAAACCATGGCTCATGAGTCTCGGTTTGTCACTCTGTTGACTAGAGTTTGCCGACCACTGCCCTAGGAAAATTAAACATGATTGTTAATTTATAAAAGTAATCTTGATAACAGTACTATTGTAATAATTTTAAACTGGAAATAATCTAGTGTTTATCCACAGTAGATGAGGAAATAAATTGTATGTATTGGACTACTGTATAAACCATTTGGAGTGAACTTAAAACTGCATGAAACAACATGAATGAATCTCTCAAATACAATATTAAGCAAATAAAACCAAATATAATAGAGTACATATTGCATGATTTCCTTTATATTTAGTTAAAAAACAGGTGCAGCTATGGTGTCTCTTGGCATAGGTTAAGAGGAATGTTTAGTGAAGAAAACCTAGAAATTTTACTTTGAGAACGAGAGGTAGTCAGGAAAGCAAATTTCTATAGCATAAGGTAGTAGAATGTTCCTATATACTGATAATAAAACCCTAATATGTAAATTGATCGAATGGTGAAACGGCCGGTCGCTATGACGTGCACTGACCACCAGGGGCCAGATGCCCAATACATGAATGTCTGCATCATTGTTGTCGTTCCCCCCTTCCTCCCTTCACAGGGAGGCATGACCCGTGGCGGCGGGGCCAAGGCCACTAGCCAAGGTGGGTGTCAGCGGAGGCCCCTGATTGCCCTGCCTGCCAGTGAGTTGCCCCACAGATTGGCTCTGATCTCCAGGCCTAGGGACCCTATCCTATAAATTGGGAACAGTCTCTTAGATTTAAAAATTAAAACCTGGCAAGGCTACACTGAAAAAACACACAGGATGATGCAGCAATGACATACATGGACTCTGGCTTGCGCATTTTGTGGTCATTCCTGATTCTGACACCACTATGTGACAAAGCCAGTTAAGTTCTCTCTGCTTCAGTTTTTCCACCTATAAGATGGGGAGAATGGTACTACTGCCTCAGAAGGATCATGATATGTACTACTTTTTATAATCAGGGCACAAAAATGTAGCTACCCATAAAACAGCATGATGCTTTTCACCTGTATGGAAAGTATGGTCACTGGTGCATGCAGTGTCCCGGATTGTGAGAGGGATGTTCAAAACCGGCAATTGGACATCCCTGGATGGCACAGTCTGGCTGAAGGGATACTCCCCCACTCCCGCCCTCCATGAACTTTGTGCACCATGCCTGTAGTGTTTTAATAGAAGTATGTATAAAGTGGAGGAACAAAAAAGAAAAGTGCTTATTTGAAGACCTCATCCAGGAATTGAATGGGAACTGTGTAGACTTTTTCTAGACTCATATAAAGACCTGTGAGAGCAGTTTGTGTTAAGCTAATAGCTAATGTTTATGGTAAGAGTATTGAACACCAATAATAGGAATAGCAAGATAATCAAGGGCAAATTGATGTAGGATTTTATATGGAGAAAAAATTGAATAAGAAAAAGAGGCCAGGCTTTGGAAACAACAAACCTCAGTTCTTCATCTCACTTTTATTATGTGTGTCATATTATGGACAGAAGGAACCTTTGATAGACTTTGGACCTCTGCCTTATACAAGAGGAGTGGGGTGATTATAGTCTTATAATTTATCATCCTTCATACTAGAGTATAGTTAATTTGCATGGGTAATTCTTGATTTGAGCTGCATGCTTTCCCAAAGGCAATTCATCAAAATTTGTACCTCACAGGAAATCTTAAGAATGGAGTCTAAACCTTCAAGGATTCCAAGAAGAATTTCTGTTCAACCCCCCAGCTCTTTAAGTGCTAGGATGATGTCTGGAAATAGAGGAAGTAATTTAAATGATACCTATCACTCAAGAGACTCTTCATTTAGACTGGATTCTGATTACCAGGTAATTTTTTAATATGTGCAAGTCTCTCTTTCAGAATCCTTGGGGCCACGTTTTCTTGGATTTTAGGTAAGTAGTAGAATATGTTTAGAATACCCTCAGCTGAATTTGAGGCATCAAAACTTATGTCTGCAGCAAAATGAGTGATCATTCATAATAAGCAGCCAAAACTTAATGGTTTTCAAACTGCTTGGACTTCAGAATTATGACTGAGGGATTGTGATCTTATTAAAAATGATCATACTCTCCAAAGACTTGGGAACATTTTTACTTTAAAAAAGCAAGTATCAATGTAAGTATACATTTAATTAAGTTAATCAATGTAGGTGACTGTCAATGAAGTAGAAATGCATCCTTTTTCTTTAATGTTACATTCATTTACCTGACTTCTCTCTGAGTATACAAGGCAGTGGTGGAATAATCATTGTTAAGTGCATTTTTTTGCAATATGGACAAATTTTGGGACTTTTTGTGTTTAGTAATGACTGCACTGGGTGCTACTCTTAATGGAACTAATTTTCCTTCAAACTGATAGTTTTGGGAAAGGTTACTAGTGTTATAACATCGTAGTTGTATAAAGCTGTAAATCTTAGATGGCATAACTTGTAAATTTAGTGAAATTTATCTTGCCCTTTAAATTTTAAGTTATTGCATTATTCTCTGAACAGAATTAAATCACACTTAATTTGCTAGAGTCTGATGTTTTGGTAACTGAATCTTAAGAGTATCCTTTAGTGAAAATTTCTGTCAAGAATTTATATATCCTGTGATACAGTATATGACAGGCTTATGAAAATATTTCTACATAGTAAAAAGCATTTTATAAAATATGTAGAGAAAACAAGTAATTTTTCTAAAATGCCCATATTTAAATACACACTCATTAGCTTTATATGAACTATTTGCTTAGTCTCATTTTCATTGTTAATTGATACTGTGGGTTTTTGTTTTGTTTTTTAATTTTGTTGGTAGACAAACGTATACTTACCTGAAGCCCAGAATCACATCCTTTGTATTCTATAAAAACGTTGTAGACAAAGAGCACAGATTTGTTTTTGTTCTGGGCACAGGGAGATCACAGGGAAGATCAACCAGATTTATAAGGTGTTTTGTTCATAAGGAAAAGAAATAACCCATTTCTCAAAGGAAGCAATGCTGTGGCACTCTGGTCTGAAAGGGGACAGTGAATAATATAATGGACTGTTGATATGTAATATTCATACTATAAATATATATACCTAGTATAGTGAAACTGCTACCTTCTGTTCATTCTACCCTTTTCTGGGGATATTTCTAAGAAGTTGATCTGATAGTATTTCCTCCTTGAGTAGTTTCCAAAATCACATTTATTTGCAGGAGAAGTATTCAGTAACAATTTGTGTAGTCCATGCATAATTAGGACAAGTTATAGATTTTGTGCATAGAAAATGTGTTCACATTAAAAGTCTGTTTAATTCTATTATAACTCTCTTGTTTGGGGAGCAGATAAAATGCCCTTTTTAAAAATTTGTAGACAAGGCCTAGTTCAGTTGGTTGTAGCATCATCCCACACACGAAAAGGTGGTGGGTTCGATTTCCAGTCAGGGTACATACCCAGGTTTGATGATCCCCAATCAGGGTGTGTGGATGAGGCAACCTATTGATGTTTCTCTCTCTCTTCTCTTTTCTCTCCCTTTCTCCCTTCCTTTTTCTAAGATCAGTTCAAATGGGGATAAGATTAGATGTTATTTGCAATTTTAGATATACTTGTCAAAAGTGGCTCTTCATTTTAAATTTTAAATTAACATTTTTTTATTTTGTTCTCTGAAATTTAAAGGTGTTAAATCACTGGCATGCAGAATAATTTTCATAATACTCTGATAATGGCACATAAAATTACTTGATTTGGAAATTGCTAATGAATTTATCTCTTGTGGTAACACAGTTCGTGGATTGGGGGCAGAAAGCTTGTGATACCAAAGTTTGTGCTAAGCTAAAGAGTGCCCCATTCAACTAGCAAAATATTCTTGGGCAAGGGATGGATAAAATCCTGATCTAGCCTGTTCGTACTTTTTCAGTTTTGCATCTTCTGCTTTTCCATATATGTGAAGCTTATTCTGTAGAATTCCCTGAATGTATGTATATGCTTCTCATAATTTAAGCATAATGGAAGATCAAGTAATGTAGTAATGATTTAGAACAGCAGTAGCCAACCTTTTGGACCTCATGGACCACTGGTTGGCAACCACTGCTTTAGAAGAATGCCCATGGTAGAGAAGTTTATGCATATTTTTGTACTGTTTACAATACTCCTCATTTGCCTACAGGTGAACCGTCTCATTCTATGAATTCTGTTACTTTTCCCGGCATAGTTAGGCTTTCTCTTTTCTGTGAAACTTTAAACATACCTCCTATTATATCCTATCCTATCTAATAAAATAGTAATATGCAATTTGACCATACCTCCTCTGTACCCAAAAGCCACACCCACAAGCCAATTAGATAGAGTATGCAAATTAACTCAACCAAGATGGCTACTGCCACAGAGAGAGAGGGAGGGAGGCTTGGGTTGCCCCTGATGATGGAGGAAACGAAGCTTTCTGCACACCCTGGCCAGCCCAGGCCTCTGCTGAAGGCATCAAAGTTTCAGTGGCTATGGGAGCAAAAGGCTTGGCTCCATTCCAGGCTACAAAGTTTCAATTGTAGAAGATAAATAAATCCCAGATACCAGAACCTCTGCTTGGATTGCCAGGGGGTGTGGCCAGCCTGCAAACCACCATAGGCCCCTCATCCAGACCACCCCACACCCCAACAGAACACCCACTCTGATCCAGGACACACTTCAGTGCAAACCAGCTGACCCCCACTCATGCATCAGGCTTCTATCCTATCTAATAAAAGAGAATTTGCAGATTGACCATCACTCCAACACACAAAATGACTGCCCCATGGGGTCAAAAAATTCTGCCCCCATGTGGACACAAGATGGCCAGCAGGGGAGGGCAGTTGGGAGGGACCAGGCCTGCAAGGGAGGTAAGTTGGGGGTGATAAGCCTGCAGGGGAGGGCAGTTAGGGGTGACCAGGCCGGCAGAGGAGTGAAGTTGGGGGTGAAGGAGCCTGCAGGAAAGGGCAGTTGTGGGGGAACCCAGGCCTTAAGGGGAGGGCAGTTAGGGGTGACCAGGCCCACAGGAGAGGACAGATAGGGGCAAACAGGCTGGCAGGGGAGCAGTTAGGCATCAGTCAGGCTTGCAGGGAAGTGATTAGGGGTTGATCAGGAAGGCAGGGGTGATCTTATATGTACTCACAAAGCAGTCCTGGATTGTGAGAGGGATGTCCGACTGCCCATTTGGCCCGATCCTACTTGAATCAGGCCTAAACAGGCAGTCGGACATCCCTCTAGTGGTCCCAGATTGGAGAGGGAGCAGGCTGTGCTGAAGGAAGCATGTGCGTGCGTGCATGCGCGCGCACACACACACCCATGCATGAGTTTCATGCACCGGGCCTCTAGTTATAACTAGAGACCCATTGCAGGAAGATTCCTGCAAGAATAGGGCTTCCTGGGGCGATCTCTGCTGTCCTGCCTGCTTCCCCCCTTCTCTGCACCCTGCTTGCTTTCCTCCCTTCTCTGCAGCCCCACCTGCTTCCCACCCTGTCTGCTTCCCTTCCTTCTTTACCACCCCACCTGCTTCCCACCCCACCTGCTTCTCCACTGCCTCGCTTGCTTGCTTCTCCACAGCTTTCCTCTCTTCTGCAGTGGTTGGCTTCCTTCTACGCTGTCTTCAGTCTTCACTCTGCACTGGGATATGTAAATTAACCGCCATCTTGGGTTGGTTAATTTCCATATGCGCTACTGATTGGCTGGTGGGTGTAGCAGAGGTATGGTCAATTTGCATGTTTCTCTTATTAGATAGGACTAGAGGTCTGGTACACGAAATTCGTGCATGGGTACAGTCCCTATACCTGGCCTATGATCAGGGCCATCTTCCCTGGCCGCCACAGGCGGCCCCACCCCCACTGCCACCCACCTCCAGTTCCCTGTTTGCCATCGGACAATCAGAGCCTGATAGCTGAGGGAAGGACCAAGAGTTGGTCAGTGCACCTCATAGCAACTGGTCAAGCGGTCATTCTGCTGGTTGGTCGATTCACATATTACATTTTTATATACATACATATTTGATTGTTTCTTATATGTACTCTGGAACTCTTTGATGGTGCACATTATTTGGGGTTTATATTTATGTGAATGTTGGGTTAACAGACTGAATTTATGGTTTGTGTTATATTACATTTTTAACCCTTGTCAAGAAGTGTATCACTTTGTTTTTCTTTTTTTAAGATTCTTAAATAAAATGAACTGTTTATCACATACATATTAAAATTATTATAAAGTATTTTTCTATTTCCCCTAGAACTCATTTTTATTTTAGTCTTCAGTGTCTCCAATGAAGTTAGGACCATTTCTATAATTGAGGTTAAAATATTATGTTCTTATTTAAATCTATGTTTTTAAGGAGATAAACCAATCTTCTCTTTTTAGGCATTATGTTAGGTGTACTGCCTAGCCATTTAATGAATTGGGAAAAAGTCAAATAGTTTGTACATTGTGAATAACTTTTGTGTTTTGGGTTGTTTTATTTTGTTTTTGTCACTTTATACATTAATAGAAAAAACCTGGTTTTACTGATGAAGAGATTCCAGATAATAGGGTGTTTGTTGTTGTTGTTGTTTAGCATGTTAAGGGCCATGTCAGTCACTGGTGACTGACACTATACTTTCCATCCAGACTGGTCAGTCACTGGTGCTACCAGCATATTGGTGAAATCGGATATCACAGGCTAGAAGACAAAACAGGCTTGGCGCTTAACATGTTAAACATACTGTTTAATAGTGTATTACTATATGCTTAACAATGAGCATTATATTCAGGATAAATTTTTATTGAAAAATTTTATTTTCATAATAGAGTGTTCACAATCAGTTTTATATATTAGTGCTTTTATTGGCATTCTGTCCACCTCTAAGAACAGGAAACAGGTTCCCTCAGAAGGTTGAAATATTAAACCAGGAAAACGAAATGAATAGTTTTTGCTGTTGAGTATTTCCTAGCCAGATGTTTATATATAGTTACATAGGAGACTTAATATAGTTCAGTTTTAGTACTCAACAGTATACAATTTCAGTATAAAATATTGGGGCAGTAGATTAAAGGGAACAAAGATTATGAAAAACATACATGGTAGAAAAATTTGGTCCCTGGGAATGTGTTAGAATATTGTCGATTAAATTTAATATTGAATAGAAGCATTTTGTTCCTTAAAAAAAATTTTTTTTAAACTTAACAGTCTACATCTGCATCAGCAGCTGCATCTCCATTTCAGTCTACATGGTATAGTGAATCTGAGATAACTCAGGGTGCACGCTCAAGATCACAAAACCAGCTACGGGATCATGATTCAAAAAGACCTAAACTTTCCTGTACAAACTGTACATCTACCTCAGCTGGGAGAAATGTTGGACATGGTTTAAATGCAGTATCAGGTAAGAATTAAATTTATGTAAGAATCACACCATATATATATTATTTATTTATTTTTTTTTTTACACCATATATATTTTAGACTAAAGCCCTTTTCCTGAGACCTGGTATATATTAGGCAAATAGAGCCAGTAGAGTTTCCAACATCCTCCCTTACTAGTAAGTTAGTGCTGGAATTGAAATTAACTAGAATAGCTGAAAATGTATGGTGGTCAAATTGGTAAAAGTGATGTATATTCTTCTGTTGTTATAGGTGGTAAGTTTTTTGTTATTAGGAAAGCCAATTTTTCTGAAGTCGACAAATGTTTTCAAAGTTTATCTTCTATGTCTATAAAAGCCTAATGTGCAAAGTGTTCCCTCAGGAGTTCCACCGACTAGGAATTCGATTGCTTGCTGTGACGTGTGCTGACCACCACCAGAGGGTGATGTGGAATGAAGGGAGGTTCCCGGCTGGTGTCCGGCAGCTTCTAGGGACTCTACCCATGTACAAATTTCATGCACTAGGCCTCTAGTCTTTTATAAATGAGAAACATTGTGGCATATATTATAAAAAAATAATATAAAATTTTTATATTAGAAAATATAAAAATTCTTTATTTAAAAATGGTGGTATTCTACTAGTAATTAGAAAACCATGAGTCTAGCCCTCTGTTTAGATGTTGGCATTGTACAAGTTACTTAACCATTCTGGGATTTAGGTGGCTTATCTGTAAAGCTTTAAAAGCTTGGTATTTTGTACTCACTGACATACTTGTACAAATTGAAAAGGTCTTTTGTTGAGAGGCTAGGAGGCTCCCTCTTCACTTATACTCTTCAAATGAAACACTATCCAATGCTTAAAATCGTTTTAAGGTGGTGCAGAACTTGTGATGACACAACTGGATAATAAAATTTTTGAAATGCATATGTATTACCAATTGAATTAATGTGATTCCTTTATATACTTTTTAAAACATGTTTTCATTGGTTTTTAGAGAAAGGAAAGGAATAGAGAGAACATCCAGGTGAGAGAAATATTAATCAGCTGCCTCCTGCAAGCCCCCTACCTGGGGATCAAACCAAAACCTTGAGCAGGATAGAGTTTAGTGTTAGAGAAGAACGTGTTTTAATAAGAAATAATTTTGTAAGTGATGAGTTCATTTAGTGAATAATTTTATGTTTTGCTAAATTTTTTATATATTTTTATTGATTTCAGAGAGGAAAAGAGAGGGATAGATCAGTGATGATAGAATTATTGATCTGCTTGCTGCCTTCTGCACACCCCCTACTGGGGATCGAGCCTACAACCCAGGCATGTGCCCTGACCTGGAAAAGAACAGTGACTTCCTGGTTAACACTGAGCCATACCAGCCAGACTGTTTTGCTAAATTTTACTTCTGATTACAACCATATAACTATGGGGCTTTCTATAATTTTTTTTTTTTTTTTGTCATTAGAAACCTTAAAAGCTCTCTCTGAATTAAAACTTCTTTGATTATTTTAAGATTCTTGGAGACATAGTCAAGTTCCCAGATCTTCATCAGTGGTACTTGGATCATTTGGAAGTGACTTAATGAGAGAGAGGAGAGATTTAGAAAGGAGAGCAGATTCCTCCGTTAGTAATCTTATGGATTATAGTCACCGAAGTAGTGATTTCACAACTTCATCGTGTATGTATAAACTGTATTGTTACATATAACTTAATCTGATAATGTTGTTTTCCTCTTTATATCAATAAATAAAGTTGAAATCACTATTTTAAGACAATTTAAAATTACCTTAATTTAACACAAATGTGCTTTTGTTTTCATTTAGTGGAAATACCCACACTGCCAGTGCACATAAGCTTGAGCTTTTCAAACATAAATACCATAAAACAATAATACTAAGTAACTAAGACAAAAAGTGCTAAAGTAGAGAAATATAGCAGGCAAAGTGGAGCTTGATTTATGTAGAAGATACATTTGTTTTTAAAGGTTAAGTTTATTTTAAATAATCGTATTGGGGCAAATCTTTGCTTTATTTAAGACAAATAAAAACATCTTTTTATTTACTTGGCTTTGAATGGATGATCTTTAGTAGATGGTATCAGTAGCTTCTAGATTTGGGAATATAAAAGTACAGGATAGAATAGATTTATCCCTTAACAGTTCCTGTTTTCCTGAGGCTGCGTGTATTAGCATACTAGTAACCTAGCTTTTAAATTTGGTGTATGGGTAAGCATTCTTTATAAAGGAATGCTATAGATTTTCTCATCCCCATGAAATTTAGAACCACCAGTAGTGTACTTTTAAAATCTTAGATGTCAGGACTCAGTAGACTCATAGCTTTTAGTCAGTATTAAAAAGCAAAGGTATTTTAGATAAGTAACCAGGGATAAGAATCACTGCTGTTATATTGAGGTGTACGGAGGGGAATGGAGACATTTTTAACTGTTAGCAGAGTTTGCCATAAAATTACTAGGGTAATAATACTTCTATGAAATAACATTTATCCTTACTGCAGAGTAAGAAAAATTTCCCAAACACTGTCTCCTAGGGTTATTTTACTTTTGTTTGTTTTAATTTTTTAAAAAACTTTATTGTTGAAAGTATTACTTGTCCCTCATTCCCCCATTGATCCCTTCTAGCTTACTCCCCGCATCCCCTTGTGCTTTTATTTGTTACAGGAGTCATTTACATTGAATTATTTGACACATTTAAAATTCCTTATGTTTAAATGTTAGATATTCTACCATATCAATTTCTGATCAACAGATTCAGCTGTTTTACATTCATCAAGTTGGTAAATTGATGTTTGCCTCACATAAGTTTTCATTTCTTTTTAGATTCTATATAAAATATAATGACTTTATACAAAAGTGCTGGATTTCACCAAATGTATAGAAAAAGAAGCACATTTATGTTTTTTTCCTGTAATAATAGTTAAGCTGTGTAGTTATAATGTAGCACTATTAAGTTTCAAACCAGTGTTTCATTTTGGCAGTAATTAATAAATGCAAGTTTTACTAAAATAGTCAATTTATTTCATGTAATTGCCTGTTTTTCCTTTTTTTCAAAAACAGATGTTCAAGACAGAGTTCCTTCTTCATATTCACAGGGAGCGAGACCAAAAGAGAACTCAGTGAGCACTTTACAATTGAATACATCATCCACAAACCACCAAATGCCTTCTGAACGTCAGACTGTACTGTGCTCTAGGGATTCTAGTAGAAATTCTGTAAGATCAAATTTTTCTCCAAGGGAATTGGAGTCTCTCCAAAGCAATACACAGCCTGGATTTTCTTATATTTCAAATAGAGGTGAAACCTCAACCTTAAGCAATTCAGATAGGGTTGGTTCATCTCAAAGATCATTTCAAGAATCTTCTGACAATGAAGGTAGACGTACGACAAGAAGATTGCTGTCACGTATAGCTTCTAGTATGTCATCTACTTTTTTTTCACGAAGGTCTAGTCAGGAATCCTTAAATACAAGATCATTGAGTTCTGAAAATTCATACATTTCTCCAAGAATTTCTTCACAGTCTCGTAATGCAGCATCAACTTCTGATGTTCTTGATAATAGGGCATCTGAAGCTTCTCAGGGATTTCGATTTCTTAGGCGAAGATGGGGTTTGTCATCTCAAAATCATAGCACTGAGCCAGAAGAAAATTTTAACCAGGAATCTGAAGGAAGAAATACAGGACCTTGGTTATCTTCCTCAATTAGAAATAGATGCACACCTTTGTTCTCTAGAAGACGGCGAGAGGGACGAGATGAGTCTTCAAGGATATCCACCTCTGATACACAATCTCGATCTCATATTTTTAGAAGAGAATCAAATGAAGTAGTTCACCTGGAAGCACAGAGTGATCACCTTGGGGCTGCTGCCAACAGATCACAAGCACCTGCGGCATCCAGCAGTGTGGCTACAGGTGGCTCTATAACAGATTCAGCTCGCAGTGGAAGAAACACCGGAATGACAGGGATCCTTCCTGGTTCCTTGTTTCGATTTGCAGTCCCCCCAACACTTGGAAGTAATTTGACCGACAATGTCATGATCACTGTAGATATTATTCCTTCAGGTTGGAGTTCATCTGGTGGCAAAAGTGATAAAACTAAAAGTGCACCTTCAAGAGACCCAGAAAAACTGCAGAAAATAAAAGAGAGGTAAATTTAAATACCTGTTTTAAGCCCATAAAGCAAGAGCAGATTAGAGAAAATATTTCTAAAATTATAGGCTTCTTATAACAATATCTAAAATTTGTTCCCTTGAAATTTATAGTAAGATATGAGCATTGATAGAGATGAAATGGTTGAGAATTAATAATGGAAGTAGGCACTCTACTACATCAATAAATAATCTAAAGATTATTTTTAAACAGGTTTGGATATAGAAACACAAAGATAAAAACCTTTTAATACTAGTCCTTGATGGACTAGTGCTAAATTGGATTGGTAAGGAGACCTAAGTGGTCATGGATTATTAAGATGATTATTAAGATGATTTATGTACTATTTGTCATTCTCAATTTATCTTAAGCATAAAATTATTTACACATTTTAAATTTTGTTTTTGAAGTCCCAAATATATACTGAATATTCTTTATATATTGTAACTATTTGATAGACCAGTTTAAATTTCAGACTTTAAAGAATCTTTATACTAATCTTTTGTACAGTTGAAGTTTGCTTAGAAATGTCTGGTAAAAGTGGAAAGGTGAAAGATCAGAGATTGTAAAACCAATTGGATTATTTTGTTATATTAGCTTTTCCATCTAGTAAAGTAATTTTAATGATGAACTCGGTAGGGTAGTACATGTAAAATATATGTATAGGAAGAAAAGACTGTAAAGATAAGGTTATAGAGTTTTATTTTTGTTCATAAAAGCCTAATTTTAATGTAATTTTGGGGGAACATAGCTTTTATTATCATTTTAGATAATTTTTTTTTGTGTGTGTGCTTTTAAGGAATACATTCAGATCTAATTCTGGGGATAAAGGGAATTTCACATGCTTTCTGAGATGTTGGGACATTGGGCTACTATATTCCATTTTTCCTTATAAAGGACCACTTGTACCATGTGACTCTTCCTGCTTTTAAAATTTCTGAATTTTCCTTTTTTGGGGAAAGATTTACTCTGCCCTGATAGTATTAGTTGTAACATTATTGTAGCAGCTCCCTCTGATTGCAAGCTGTCTACTGAGGAATGTAGTTACCACACTATTATAGCTATTTTAACGAATAGTTATAAATATTTCATGTGCCCATGTTAGGTTAATTTGAGTGCAGTGGTGTAAGCAACAGATTAATTTAGTCTTTTCCAGGGAAACAGATTAAGCCGGCACCATCCTTCCTGGTTAGATTAAAAATTTAAAAATTTCTTGGTAATTTTGCCATAGAGTTGTGTGTGTGTGTGTGTGTAACTCTTTATTGTATTTGCTCATGAGGATTTTAAGACACTACATAAATTATAGTAGTTCCCTCTTACCTTCAGTTTCACTCTTTGTGGTTCTAGTTACTTGTAGTTAACTGTGTTCCAAAAATATTAAATGGAAAATTCTAGAAGTAAGCAAATTCATAAGTTTTATGTTGTATGCTTTTCTGAGTATCATAATGAAATCTTATTCCACCTGGCTTTGTCCTGTTAATGATGTGGCTCATTCCTTTGTCCAGCTTGTCCACCCTGTACAAACAGTACAATAAGATACTTGGAGAGAGAGACCACATTCATATTACTTTTATTAGAGTATGTTGTTATAATCACTGTTTCCTTAGTTGTTAATTTTTTATTGTGCCTAATTTATAAATTAAACTTTATGCTAGATGTGTGTGTAGAAAAAACATAAAAGATTTATAGGGTTTGGTACTGGAGATCTTGAAATGTATCCCCTGCATATTGGGGGTGGAGAGGCTATCCTAATAAGAGTAAAAAAATTAAATTTCCCCCAAGTAAAGAATAATTAAAACAATGAACTGTACAAAGTTAAATCTAAAGGTAAAGCAAAAATTGAAATCGTATACCTCTGGTTAAACCAGGGCATGAAAGTTACCTAGTAGCTGTATACCTTTACCTCTTCCCACACATCTATTAGTATTGCTAAATTTATTGTGAACCAATATAATCAGATTTTATTTCAGTAACAGTTTAGCATTAAGTATAATCAGTTTACTGAATACCTCTTTTATGCTAGCAGTGGACTAAGCCAATAGGGATTTTAACAAAATATTAATTTCTTATATAGCTATTATTCTACATTTAAATTATTTTACATGTCAGCCTGTTAAGTAGAGTACATAGGTTAATGGAAACTGCTCCACACTTAAAAGCCTACCCAAGAGGATTTAATAACATAACATTGTTGCGGATGGGGTAAATGGAGAATATTTTAAATCTATTTTTGTTTTTTCTGTATGCTTATTTTTCAACAAAGCTTATTTTGTTGTTTTGATAATAGTAAAAGGGAAGTCACTAGGCTGTATTTCTTCAAGGCATTCAAGATGTTTTGAAAGTTTTTGGGGAGATAGGGGCTGGAGTGGGATTGAAGTAGTCTATGATACTACAGAAATTAAAATCTCTCAGGGATACTTGTAAAGGGATTGAAAAATATGGAACTTAAAAATATAGTACCAAAGACAGAATTACTTAAATCATTTGAAGATAAGTAATAGGATAGTTGTTTTTTTTTTTACCTTTAAAATACTTATTTTAATTCTCAATGTTATGGTTTTTCATGGTGGTTGCTGTTTATTGTTACTGTTGTTTTTTCCTAATCAGAAAGTGGGTAGAAGTAAAAAAAATATATTATTTAGGATTATATATGACTGGAAGTGACCAATCAGGATTAGCTTTGATAGCTCTGTTTAGGAAATCTGCCTTTTTTTCCAGCCTCCTTTTAGAGGACTCTGAAGAAGAAGAAGGTGACTTATGTAGAATTTGTCAGATGGCAGCTGCATCATCATCTAACTTGCTAATAGAGCCATGCAAGTGCACAGGAAGTTTGCAATATGTCCATCAAGAGTGTATGAAAAAGTGGTTACAGGCAAAAATTAACTCTGGTAAGATTTAAACCTTTTTGTGTGTTTTGTTTCCACAATTTTTCCAAGAGATGTATGCATGAATGCATGTTAATTAACAAATCATTACAATTTATTGTCAGTTTTATATTCTTACCAAAGTGTCTTGATCATTTTTTGAAGCAAAAACATTAAAATGCATTAGTCTTATATCATAACTTTAATTTATACTACTATTTTTTATATTCCATTTACCCAATAGACAACTTCATAGTTATAATACACTATAATTTGTTAATGCTAGGTAACTATTATATTATGTAAGATTCTTTTGAAAAGATTTGTTTCTAATGCTATTGTCTAATATTGTATAGAAATAATGTTACTGTAGAGACTCATTTGTTTCTTGAGAAAGCGCCTGTTGTGAAACCAGGCACAGTTCTATATGTGAGGTATAGAGTGATAAGACAGAGGAGGTACTTGTCTTTTGGGCTAATATTGCATGTTATAGGGTACTATTGCATGTTAAAAGAATGACTTGTTGAAGTGATGGCACTTAAACTGAACTGAGAAGAACCAGCTAATCCAGAATTAGGGCAATAGCATTCCAGCAGAGGGAACAACTAGTGCAAAGATTTTAAAGTGGCAATGATGTAGAACTGAATGAAGCTTGCTTGGACTATAATTAGTGGGCAAGGAAAGGGGTGATACAGTTGAAATAAGGGAAATTACAATTTTGGGAACCATAAGCACATACGTAATATTTTTAGTATTGGGATTAAATTAGGTCATTTAGAATAAGAGCAGATATCCAAGAAATTGGCTCTAGACAGAGTCTTGGGACACCCAAGACTTAGTGGGAGCAGAAGAGATTTGAGGAGTGGTATCAGTCTAGTAAGAAAAAAAGCTTAAAAAAAATAAGAGTATTGTGCAAGCCAAGAAAAGGAAGTGTTTTAAGGAGAGTGTAATCAACCAGGTCAAATATACTACCAAGAGATATGAACAAAGAAATGACAGTTTGGGTTTGGTGGCTTGAATGTGCTTTGTAGCTTGTCTCTGAAGTGCTGGGGTCATACACATGGTTAAATTGGGATTGAGGAGAGAGAGAGGGGGGCAGGGAGGGAGAGAAGGACGGAGAGGAAGAGAGATGGGATTCAGGGCACAAGTCTAGTAGTTAGCTTCTAATAGGAAATAAGGTATTTAAAAAAATTACAAGAAGACTAGAAGGGTGTTGATCAGTTGTTTAGGTGAGAAGATGCTTGGATTGCTATATAATTGCTTCTGTTTTCTTAATTAAGGGAGGTAAGATCTTCAGATGGTTAGGGGACAGTTTTAGAGATTTTAATGTGTGTGGAAAATAGCTTTCTGTGGTGTTTTTAGGAAGTATCAGTTTCATAAAAATCAGTGACCATGAATATGCTTCTCAAGTGGGATAGATACATGTAATTTTATTGTTTTTCCCACTTATTTTACTTTATTTTTTTATTTATCTTTATTATTGAAAGTATTACAGATGTCCCCCCCCCATCCCCTCTTCTTATCCCGAATTGACACACTCCAGCCCCTCCAGGCCTTCACTATAATATTGTCTGTGTCCATGGGCTATGCATATATGCATATAAGTTCCTCAGTTAATCTCTCCCCTCCACCCGTAAGACCCGCTTTCCTCTGAGATTTGTCAATCTGTTCCATGCTTCTGTTCTTTTCATTAGTTTATTTTGTTCATTAGATCAGTGAGATCATGTGATACTAATTTTTCTCATTTCACTTAGCACAATACTCTCCAGGACCCTCCATGTTGTCTCAAAGGGTATAAGAGGTCCTTCTTTTTTTTACAGCTGCATAGTTTTACATGGTATAATTGTACCACAGCATTTTTATGCACTCATCTACGGATGGCCACTTGGGCTATTCCTAGATATTAGCTATTGTAAATTAATACTCTTATGAACATAGGGGTACATATATTCTTTCTGATTGGTGTTTTTGTTTCTTAGGATATATTCCTAGCAGTGGGATCATTGGGTCAAATGGCAGTTCCATTTTTAATATTTTGAGGCAATTCCATACTATTTTCATAGTAGCTATCCCAGTCTGCATTCCCTCCAGCAGTGTGTGAGGGTTCCCTTTTCTCCACATCTTTGACAGCATTTGTCATTTGTTGATTTGTTGATGATAGGCATAGCCATTCTAACAGGTGTGAGGTGATACCTTATTAGCATTTTAGTTTACATCTCTCATGATTAGTGACTTTGATAATTAGTGACGTTTTTCCTATGTCTCTTGACCATCTGTGTGTCCTCTTTAGAGAGGTATCTACTTAGGTTCTTTGCCCATTTTTAATTAGTTTGATTGTCTTCCTTTTGTAAAGTTGTATAAGTTCTTTATGTATTTTGGAAATTAACCCCTTATCAGATGTATCATTGGCAAATAATATTTTCTTTTTTTAAATTTTATTTTATTGTTTAAAGTATTACAAATAGTAGTATATATATCTCCTTTTTTCCCCCTACCCTCTGTTGCATGCCCTCATCCCACCCCACCCCCTCAGTGTCTTGTGTTGGCAAATATGTTTTTTCCATGCAGTGGGTTCCCTTTCCCTTTCCATTTTGTTGATGGTTTCTTGTGCAGAAAGGAGCTCTACTTTGATGTAGTCCATTTGTTTATTTTTTAAATATATTTTAAAAATTGATTTCTGAGAGGAAGGGAGAGAGAAAGAGATAGAAACATCAGTGATGAGAGGGAATCAATGATTGGCTGCCCCTGCATGCCCCACATTGGGGATCAAGCCTGAAACCCAGGCTTATGCCCTGTCCAGGAATCAAACCATGACCTCCTGTTCATAGGTCAATGCTCAACCACTGAGCCACATTGGCTGGGCCCATTTGTTTATTTTCTCCTGGGAGATGTATCAGCAAATATAGTGCTGCTGCCTACAGTTTCTTCCAAGATTTTTATGGTTTCACGACTTAGATTTAAGCCTTCTATCCAATTTTAGTTTATTCTAGTATATGGTTAAATTGATGGTCTAGTTTCATTATTTTGCATGTATTTGTTCACTTTCCCCAACACCATTTATTACAGTGTCTTTTTACTCCATTATATGCTCTTGCCTTCTTAGTCAAATAATAATTGAGCATAAGGGCTTTAGGTTGAGTTCTAGAGTCTTTATTCTGTTCCAGTGTTCTATATGCCTGTTCTTATGCCAGTACCAGGTGGTTTTGAGTACTGTGGCTTTGTGATATAGCTTGATACCTGGTATTGTGATCCTTGCAAATTTATTTTTTCCTCAAGATTTTCTGTGGCTATTTAGTCTTTTTTTGTGTGTGTTTGTTTTTGTTGTTCTGTATATGAATTTTTGGAGTGTTTGTTCTAGATCTGTGAAATTTGCCGTTGGTATTTTAATTGGGATTGCATTGAATATATATAGATTGCTTTGTGTAGTATGGACATGTTAATAGTGTTGATTCTACCAACCATGAATATGTTATATTTAGAAGCAGTTTTTAGATGCCTGGCTACAGTCACAGATATGCGTTCAGTAGGGTTGGGATCTTTTTTCTTTTCAAATATGTTTTGAGAGAGAGAGAGAGGAAGGATGAGGGAGAGAAACTTCAATCAGCTGCCTCCTGGGAATGCCCTGTTAAGAATTGAACTGGCGACCTTTTGGTGCATGGGACAACTTCTAACCAACTGAGCCACAGCAGCCAGGGCAGGGTTGGGATCTTTACGGAAAAATATGATGAAGACAAGGGTATTTGTAAGGCCATAATTGTGTTTATGGTAATTAAAATCAGGAGGGAAGTAAGTAAGGACATCAGAAAATGGTAGGGTCAGTCTCATTGCCACTGAAGAGAATTGCCAGATTAGGTGAGTTAGAATTATGAGAAATTGCAGATACACGGGAGGAAAGGATACTTAAAATAATTAGGGTTAGTGCAGAAAACTGTGATGTCAGGGCAAAGGGTATGACCATACAGTTGGTAGTTGTGATGGGAAAAAGTAATATTGGAAGCAAGGATGTTGAGGAAATCAGTCAGAAGTGAATGGTCTATGTGGATGTTGAAATAGCAAGGAATAAGTTGATAAAGAAGAGAGAGGCAGGTTTTCAGGTCATTAATTATACATATTTCTCTCTCTTTTTTTTTTTTTTTTTTTTTTTTTGTCCATCTTGGCTAGAGAGCGGTCATTCCTGAGTAGGGGTAGCTGGGGATTGAGAAAATGAAAGAAAGAGACACATAGATAGAAGGAAAAAGCTGGAGCTGGGTGGGACAGTTATCCTCTGTTGGAGAGACAGTAACTTAGCAAAATACCACGAAGTTTTACTAAAACCAAGACAAAGGACATTATGTGCATTCTTGTGGTTTTTTTTGTAATCATCACTTCTGGTGAGCCCAAATAATCGTGTTTGTTCCTGGTGGTTGGCTGGATTTAAATAATGAAACCCACCCCCTGGCGCCTGAGCTGAAGGTCAGGCTGACAGCATACCTGCCTCTGGCACGGTATGTTTCCAGGGCATGGCTCTGCCAGGCACCAATGGATTCAGATGACAATCAGCTCAGGGACCTTTGCCAGGTGCACTCTGCAGTTAATGAATGAGGAGGGACTTGAGGTTCAGAACAGCAATAGGTGTTGCGGGTCTCTTTCCTATTTCCTGGTTTTGAGATAGGAGGAGGTTGTGAGGTAGGAAAAAAACTGCAGAAGAGGCAGAGGGGTACTGTGGTTCAGTCATGGAGTTGAATAGATTATTCAAAAAGAGATTAGTTACAATAAGAATGTACCATGAGTACCAGAGGACATAGTGAAGTGACTAGTAGGGTGAGAAAGATGAGAAATTAGGTCAGATTAATAAATATACATAATTGTGTGCAATTGAAGTTCTGATAGTGATACCTTGGAGACATAAGCAAAAGGTTTTGACGTATGGTATCTTTCATTTTAATAATCTGCTGAAGGATTCAGGTAACCTGTTGAAGCTGGAGGTTATGAAATTACTAGAAAATATTTTTCCTAAAGCCAAATAGAAAAGGTCTTCTTGGGGTGGGGGTCTTATTTCTTGCTTTTTAGCTAGCCTGATCCCAAAGAATGGGCCATTTCACCTATAGCCTCTTCTTGGCTATATGGTGTTATGACAACCTCATAGGCTTTATTAGTCACTGTGCTGGAGTGTTACTAAGATTAAATGAGTGCTCAGCATGGTTCTTGTCACTTAGTAAAGTCCTAGAAATGTTAACTAGTCCCAAAATGAAAAACAACCTGACTCACTTTCTAATGCATTTGCAATGAGATTGTTAGTGTTGTATATGTAGGAAAACAACTAGTACACTGTATTGTTTAAGAACATTGGCTTTTTGAAGTTAGATGAATCTAGATTGGAATAATGGCTCCAACACTTAACTATAGGATCTTGGCTGCTGATCAAAGTTATACATTGAAGTCTTATAAAATATGGATGCTTTAAGATCCACTCCTAAAAGTTATTAAGCAAGTTTGAGGCGGGTCTTAAGTTTCATCATAACTATAATTGAGTAATACTTCCTTGGTAGGATTATTGTGAAGGTCACATGAGATGAAGTTTATAAATAGTTCCTCACAGTACTGGGCACATGGTAAATACCCAAATGGGGTATATAAGGTTAATTAGTACTTTTTAAGTAAGTACTTTTAAGAAGTGATCAAATGAATATAAATATCTCCAGGACTGACCCTTTCTGATAAATTTTCACAAGCTTTTCTTATATTTATTATAAAGTTCCCGTCTGGTAGAGTGATATAAGCATGCATTAAACAGCTGCTACAAAGATGAATAATGAAGTTGAGTGCAATTTTAGGCAAATGTCGGGGCCTACTGGAACGTGGTAGGAAATAATGCTAAATAAATAGGTTAAAGAATGTTGGGATAAATGGGTTTCCTGGCTGGGTATGGCCTTTTGAACACTTTCTGCAAGTTACTTAGTCCATAGAAGAGAAAAATGAAGCCTTAGGATGTTAAGTAATTTGTATTGAATTATCTCCAAGATCCATATTTGGTGATGATTATAGTTTTCCTACTTCTGAATCAGAGAGTAGTTTTAAGAAATTCCTCATAAAAGAAAGCCTTCTAAATGTCTTTCATATTCTTTATATTCTCTATCACACCACATTATGGACTTACCTTGATTTTAGTTCAGTGGTACAGTTATAGTGACTGTCTTATGTACTTTGACTGAAGCATATTTTTGAGACAATATAAACAACTTATTACCTTGGAATAGCATTCACTTTCCTTTTAGCTATCTTCGAGAAAATGCATGTAAGTTACTACTGCTGTCTTGGACTCTAGGCCAAATTTTATTATTTACATAATTGTTGTTATTAAGTAGCACTAATTCTAAGTTTTATGAGCCCTTTGAAGATAGGGGTTACTAATTATTCTTTTTCTGAATCTGTAATATTGCCCATAACAAGCATTCAACAAATGCTAGTTGAATAGAATTTGAACATCTACCCTGTTACTCATGTGACTTCCTTTAATTTTTTTAAACTTTTTTTGTTCTTTTCCTATTTAAAGCCCTATCTAAAAGTAAATACAGTGGGGAAAATGGCTTTATGTTTAACTACACAAGACTGCTGCCTACTTAATTGGAACCGAAAGCTTAAGAATAATCAAATGTTGAATGCATATGAGACAAAAGGAGCTTTTAAAAAAAATTGTGGTAAAATATATTACAGTAAAATTTTCCCTTTTAAACGTTATTAAGAGTGCAATTAATTCAGTGACATTGTATGCATTCAGAATGTTATGTGACCATCACCATTATCGGTTTTCAAAACTTCTTTTATCACTGCAAACAAACTTTCCATTGAGCAATAATGCTCTCCTCTCTCCCCTCCCCACCACAATCCCTGTTAACTTCTGATTTGTCTATTCTACACATTTCATATAAAAGGGATGAGATATTTATCCTTTTTGTAACTACCTTATTTTGCTTAGCATAATGTTTTCAAGATTCATGTTGTGGCATGTATCACAACTCCATTTTATGACAAAAAAAGGAGCTGTTTTGATCTAGACAAAAGTGGCTTTTTTTTTTCCCCCTCCCTAACCTAGAGAGGGCACATTCCTTAAACCACAGAAGGTCTTAGGTATATATTGTCACATCAAAGATACTGGTCTAGCCCTGACTGGTTTGGCTCAGTGGATAGAGTGTCAGCCTTCGGACTAAGGGGTCCCAGGTTCAATTCCAGTCAAGAGCATGTACCTTGGTTGCAGGTACATCCCCAGTAACCGGGTGTGCAGGAGGTAGCTGATCAATGTTTCTCTCTCATCGATGTTTCTAACTCTCTATTCCTCTCTGTAAAAAATCAATAAAATATATTTAAAAAAAGAAAAGATACTGGTCTGGGTATATGCAACTAGTTGTTTGAGATAGTATGTTATTAAACATTGTTTTAATGCCATCTTGCCGATGTAGGAGGATGGAGGAGGAAGTAGATGGCATTCCATTATCAGCTTCCCAGAATCAGTAATGTATGAGTATCTAGAAGAAAAAAACAGGTATATAAATAATGGGTGGAGGCTTAAATACCATAGAGTAGGACCTGACACACACTCCAGGTATTGCTGATTGCTATTTTAGGAGACATGACTAGTTTATGACATTAATCCAGTCTACCTCCTTCCCTCCCTCCCTTTCAGTTTTCTGTATCCTAAGCTTAAAATTTAAAGAAAAATGTTTTGTGGAGCCCTAGCAAAGCTAAGGTTCACTTGTAATGTACTATTTCACCAGGCTCTTCCTTAGAGGCTGTGACCACCTGCGAACTCTGTAAGGAGAAGTTACAGCTCAACCTGGAGGACTTTGATGTCCATGAACTGCACAGAGCTCATGCAAATGAACAAGTTAGTATATTTTCCCTCGTTGGTAAGTGTCTCTTCTATGTTTAAAGGACAACTCTTGAAGAAAAGATTTAAAACATGGTCAGAAAACCGGCATTAAAATAATAAAAATAGTAATAATAATGTTCTTAATATAATTCTCTGTTACTGCATTAGGGATTATAATTTTTCTTTATTTTTCTCATAACTTTTTGTCACTGTAAGGTAAATAACCAAGTCACAAGTTTTAAATTTATTTAGATAAAATGTATCATATACTTCCTAAATAAACCTGAAAATAATAAAAGCTTAGGAAAGTGGTCCTAAGTAGCACCCCAGAGATGTCTCAGTTAAGAATGTCTCTTGAGTGCTGGAACACGATTAAAATACCAAACCCTGGATTTGCTTCCTATTTCTGTATTTCTTATCTTAGAATAGTTTTTATATGCATATCTGACCACATGTTCTTACTATCCTTGTTCCCTCTACTCTTCCCATTTCTGTCTCCAACTTAGGTTGAACAAGTTACTTTATAAAATCTTTTATTCCAAGTTCACATAGTTGTTGTTTTCCTTTAGTATTTGTACCATTATAGTCTAGCTGTTATTTATATATTGAATACCAGGGCTTCTTTGATCATAATACTTTTTCAGATATGTTCTCATTTCTCTTGGTATGTGTTGATAACTCCTGTTTCCCAATAATTTTGATCACTAATTTTTGTTTAAGAGCTTTAAATTTTTAAATATTGAGATGCTTAAATTATATAGTTAGAATGAAAAGCTTACTTCTTAAAGGAAAATTTGGTGGGGGGAGGGTGGAGGTGGAGAAAAGATGTTAAAGGAAATTATTAGGATGAGCTTAGAGCCATACACTTCCAAGTGAGCTTAGCATATTTGTTATTTAAAGAGATATTGGATGGTGAGAAAATTCATGAATTCTTATAATTTTTAAATGAAGGGGTAATGCCCCCCTTTTATTTTATTGACATGAAGTTGATATAACATAAAGAACACTTAAATTGAACAATTCAGTGGTTACTCGTACATTTGCAATGTACAACCACCACCTCTATCTACTTCCAACCCACTTTCATTTTTTCAAAAGAAAATCTCATACCCATTAAACAGTTTCTCCCCATTACCCCCTTTTCCACATCCCCTGGAAACCACCAGTCTATGTTCTATTTCTTTGGAGTTCTGTGTTCTTAATATCTCATATAAATGGAATAATGTAGTATATGGTCTCTTGTGGACACTTTACTTTTAAATATAGGAATAAATGGATACCCCTAAAATTTGATTAAAACCATGAACACGTCTTAAATACTTAGTCTCAAAATCTGTATTTAAGTTAAGGGATTCCCAAGTTCCTTGAAGAAAATTGCTTAGATCCAGGTTAAAAATCAATGATCTAGTGCAGTGGTCACCAACCTTTCAGACTTCACAGACCACCAGTCTTCCTCAGACCACTGCTGATCTAGTGAATGAAACATTAGGCAGTTGTAGTATAGATGTTACTCCAATAGTAATTATTATTCTCTAGTGAATCAGTTGTCCAAAAAATACCATTTAAGCAAGAAATGTTCTTAAATCCCCAAAGGAGTCCCTTTTGACAACTGAGCATTGGTACTTTAAAGAATGGTAGAAGACTATGGAAAGATGGAGTAATGCAAAGAAATATTTTTTTATTCTTAAAATGTGACTAGGTTTCAAAGGATGGTTTTCTCCTGCCATTCTTCCTTCTCTAAGTACTCTATCGTGTCTCTTAAAGGTGTTGTTTGGCTTTTCAGTTAAACCAGGAATGTTTTTACTGTTCTCCAATGATTTTAATGATGCACATCTTAATTTGGAAGTGTTAGGAAATAGGTGGAGTCATTGCTAAGAAAGCTTCCTGGCTTTAATTGCTTTATGAATCATGGATTCTGGTGGCCTGACAACTACCCCCATTTTAAGTGATTAGTTTAATATTAATATAGTGTAGTATTTTATTTCCAGTGGCTTCATTTTTTTCAAGATGCTAACCATTAACATTTTTTAAGTCTTACGGGTATATAATTTTCTTGTAAGTTAAAAATAAAAGTAATTAGATGAAGCATTTAAAGAAACATTTAATAAATCAATTTTAAATTTCATTAGTACTCTAGAATCTGATAATTTGCTGAAGTTGGTATAATAATGTATAGTTCTTAACTTGCAGATTAAGTTAATTACCAAAATGGTACAGCTTACAGATTGCTTGCTATATAAAAACTACAGGACAGTTCAGATTTTAAAAACACTATATGATTTGTAGTCTTAGCTTCAAAACAATAGAATAGTTTGGAATCAAAGAACTATTTGAGCAACAGTTACTCTACCTCCTTTTTTAGTTTATTTTTTAAAATTACTGTTGCCTTTAAATTAATTGTATTACGTAAGAACCATTTGACCTATCAGAATAGTTTTAGTTATATAGTATATATTGAGTTAGCTGTAGATGAAGTAATTTTTAAGTAAAGATTTACAGTCATTTTGTGCTGTGAAAGTGCTCATGAGCTTTATAAAGAACCAGATTCATTCTATAATCATCTGACTTAAAAGTCCTACTTTTATATAAACCATTACATAAAGGAAGACTATATGAGATTAAAGAGGCTATTCACATACCTATTCGGACTTGTTATTTGGCATTAGTAAAATTTGAATGACATTATGAAGGGTGGCCCTTTATTTCCTATTTAAAAAATATATTTTATTGATTTTTACAGAGGAAAGAGAGGGAGAGTTAGATAGAAACAATGATCAGCTGCCTCCTGCACACTCCTACTGCAGTAGTTCTCAACTTTTCTAATGCCGCGACCTTTAAATACAGTTCCTCATGTTGTGGTGGCCCCAACCATAAAATTATTTTTGTTGCTACTTCATAACTGTAATTTTGCACTGTCAGTGAATCGTAATGTAAATATCTGTGTTTTCTGATGGTCTTAGGCTCTACCGCAACTGGTTCTGACAGGTTGAGAACCACTAGCAGGGTCTCCTAAGACCATCAGAAAACAGATATTTACATTACGATTCATTGATAGTAGCAAGATTACAGTAATGAAATAGCAATAAAAATAACTTTATGGTTGGGGGTCACCACAATGTGAGGAACTGTTTTAAAGGGTCCTGGCATTAGAAAGGTTGAGAACCACTGCCCTACTGGGTATGTGCCCACAACTAAGGTACATGGAATCAAACCTTGGACCCTTGGGTCCGCAAGTCGATGCTCTATCCAATGAGCCAAACCAGTCAGGGCTATTTCCTGTTTTAATAGATGGCACCATATTTCTTACTAGGAGCTAGACATGAATGAAAAAATTTCCTCTAGTTATCAGTGTGCTATGACTATCAATCCCAAGTTGACTAATTTTTCATTCTCCATTTTCTTTTGTTTGCTTTTCTTTTGAAGGCTGAGTATGAGTTTATCAGCTCTGGTCTCTATCTAGTTGTGTTATTGCACTTGTGCGAACAAAGCTTTTCTGACATGATGGGAAATACAAGTGAACCAAGCACACGAGTCCGAGTAAGTAATGATGGAGTGGGGAGAAGGGAGGGTGTGATGTACCAGGTGTTTGCTTTGGAAAACAGATTGTTTTATATACTCATATTCTATTTCTTTTGAGGACTTCTTGTGTTAAAATGTGTCTTAAAAGTGAAAATAATGTAGATTTTAATATTGCTATCTTCTATATCAAGCAGCCTAATTTTCTCATAAATCTATTTTAAAGAATTTTCTAGCTCTTAAGGGTAATTGGAATATATTTCAGTGAAAAAATAGAATTGGAAACACCAAGGGGGAAAAGTTCTCTGTTTTTATATGGGAGAAGAGGAGGATGACTTAGAAATATAACCTAGAAATCTGAACTCCAACAATCATAGGAGAACAGAAAATTAACTTCCATTTATTTGTTGTCATGTAAAAGCTTACCAATGTACTAATTTTTACGTGAGTCCATAATATAAACTATTTTATTTTAGGTAATGGACTATTTAGTATTTGCTCTGTACACTATTTCCTTAATTTAACACTTAAGCTAGCTGTTAGGTAGTTGTAAATGATACAGTTTGCCTCAGTGTACTAGAGGAAATTTGCATGCTGCTACCTTGCCCATTTTGTGTAGCAGAGGGCCACCTACATCTCATTACTGTAATAATCTGAACACTTCATATCTTTAAGTATGTTCATAAACATATGTCCTTTAACCTTTTTTATATAAGTGTTCATTTTATTGACAACCTAACAATTTGTGGTATTTTTTAAGTTATAAAAATGTAATATATATTATACATTGGTAAAACAGTTGTCTGTAACCATCATATGCACATTATTATACCTTTGAGCCAGTTGACAGATTATTATTGAGGAAAAGAGAATGAACAGTCTTAAGACCATCCAGAATTTGAGCAAAGATCTCTTGACTTCTTATTATTTTAGAAATCATAGTACTACCTAAATCTAGTTACTGCCATAAAATGACTTCTCTCTTAGTAAATAAACCTTATAAATTATGTAATAAGGTCTGTTGAGTTCATGCCTTTTTAAAAAGCTGTAGTCAAATTAATAAGAAAATATTCTTGTTTTAATTTTCTGAATTGATCACTAAAATTGAATTCATAAATTCAAATTCTAAAGTTTTATTTTGTTCATAATTGTTGCATAACATTTATACAAGAGAAATGCTATGATACAAATTCTGCATTTGCTCCCAATTTCTACATGCTTAATACATGATTAATTTATTATGATTAAAAACAATATCCTTAAGCTTAGTAATTTTTTATGTGGATCAAGAAAGAACCCCCCTATTTAAAGGCTTAAAAATGGTGTTTGATTTTTTAAATAGAAATGAAACTCATACTGAATCTCTCTTCAAATCCATTTGCAACATTTCAACTACTGTATTTTTTTCTGCATTGTTTCTAGTTTATTAACCTTGCAAGAACTCTTCAGGCACATATGGAAGATCTCGAAAGTAGGTGGAATTCCCCCTTCCCAGACTTGTTGAATTTATTGTTGCAAATTAAATTCACAGAGCAAAGCCTTAAGTATATATTCTCTCAAATTAGAGCTTCATTTATATCATTAATAATACCATTGATTTCGGAAAGATGGCTAAGCAACTGACATTAGGTTTTTTAAAACATTTTTTTAATGGTACTAATTTTAAAGTACAGAAGGATCTACTTTTAACCATCAGCATATTACTTTTATTTTCAATAAAATTTTGTTTTTGATCACCTTAATTATCACACTTAAGACATTTGACTACGAATCAAATGACACTTTTTAATCTTCAGATTTTTGTGTTTTTGCATGAAATTTTATTACTCAGCTGTTAGATCATAAAAGATTTTCTTGGGTTTATGTATAGTTTAGGAAAATAGGGGTAAAAGAGCGCTAATTCTGAGTTCATAACAGAAGCCATAGTTGTGGGTTGTTTCTTTTTTGTTTTGCTCCTTGTCAGGTCCTCATGGACATTTTTAGGTCCTATTCTAGCATTAGGTCTTCTGCCTGGGCTTCTATATGAAGGCATTTAATGTCCAAATCTTTACAGGCATTTGTACAACATACCATCTTCTCAAAGTCCTACAACCTCCATGGTGCTTCATACCAGGTGGACGCAGATACTGGTGGCTCTGGAATAGTTCCTGGGACTCCAAGATTACCCCGTTTAGTACTTTTTCACCCAAAGCAAGTGGTTCCCCATGATCCAATTTGAATGCACTCTTTGAAGTGTTTTAAAATATGTATTCTCCAATTGATTACCTTCTATATCATCTTCAAAATACTGAAGTGTTATCTGTAGTGTGCATAACATTTTCATCCTTAGCGAGTGTTCAGCATCTTTTGAAATAAGGTTTGAGGCGGATTTAGTTCTCATAATAACTTTTTAATTCTTTGATTATTCTTAAGATATGGATGTTTTGTCATTCTGTGGTATTTTTAAGTTTTAAAAAAGTTATAGGTACAGCTAATAATGCATTTTTAGAAAGTTAGTGTGTGTAAAAATTGTATGTAAAAGAGTCAAATGGTATATGAAATGGGATGAAAATCTTTTTTTCCTTTATATCATCTTACTCCCTTTTTTTGTAAATAATAATTTATAGTTTGTCAGATATAATTTCAGTATTTTTCCCAGATTCATTCTTCTTCTTCTTCTTCTTTTTTTACATTCTCTTTTATAATTTAGTTCCCCAAACATCAGTGTCAACTCCTAAATAAAGAGAGGGAAAAAGATGAAGGTGAAATATATCCAAACTCAGCTGAGAATGAGAGATGTTGTGGGTGCTACAAGTTAACTACCAAATAAATACCAGCACTGAATTTTCACCTGTGGAGTAAATAAAATAGAAAACATAAGTTCCTTCTAGTTTGCTACTGCTCCATGATTCAGCATAAAACTTAACCCCTTGTGTTATGCATTCATGAGCTTTATGCTTGGTATCATTTACTAAAAATAAATTGGAGTTTTCTACAAGATCAACATATAGATTGAGAAACTGTGTATATAACACAGTTTTCTGGTGGAAGTCAGGTACTCTTAAATTATCTAGTGTTAACACAAGAAGAGTAAATGCTCTTGATAATAAAGGAAATGCTACTTCAATGTTTATTTTAGTGAACTTCCATTTTCCTTGACATGTACAGCAGTTTACAAAATACTTACGTTCTTCCTAAAGATATTTCAGGATGTTTCATATTAAATTCTTTCTTTAAAAAAATATATTTTTATTGATTTTTTTTTTTTTTTTTTTTTTTTTTTTTTTTTTTTTTA
>JAAGEH010000393.1:26123511-26293347 GCA_011751065.1 Lasiurus cinereus | reverse complement strand
TTTTTTTTTTTTTTTTTTTTTTTACAGAGAGGAAGGGATAGAGAATTGGAAACATGGATGAGAGAGAAACATTGATCAGCTGCCTCCTGTATACCTCCTACTGGGGATGTGCCCGCAACCAACGTACATGCCCTTGACCAGAATCGAATCTGGGACCTTTCGGTCTGCAGACTGACGCTGTAGCCACTGAGCCAAACTGTTAGGGCTCATATTAAATTCTTGAACCACTAATGACTCTAAAGTAAATTGAGGTCCGAAATGTTGCAAAATGTTAAGTTTCTGGCAATGTGGAGTTAGTTATAGGAGTAATTTTAACAAAAGGTTTTTTACTGAATCGAGTTATTTTACTTTAGGCTGTGTCTATAGAAAGCTATTTTGAATAATTAAATAGAGCTTTTTCTAGGCATTGTATAGACACAGCTTTGATTTAATTTGCAAGAACATCCATAACCTATTCTTTGCACATTTTTTCCCATTCTCACCGGATGCATCAAAACATGTTGCAGTAATAAGCCAGACTCAGGTGTGTGAGAGCACTTGTTTAAGTTTACTTTTTCTCTACTGAAATTGGCTAATATGAGACATCTCAAACTTTCTAGAAGATGTTCAAGAACCACATTTCAAAACATTTTTGTTTTTATAGAAAACTAACATAAAAGGATTTGGGGGGTGGGATGTTGTGGAATGGCATGACCCACAGTCATACTATTCTAACCCTGTCATAACATCATTTTGACCAAAGAGGATACTACATTGAGATTTTATTTTACAAGTCATTGCTCTTCTGGCTTCATATTTACACTTCCATTCTCATCCCCCTTAAAATCATTCTTGATCATCCTCTCTTCTTTCAACAGCTTCAGAGGATGATTCTGAAGAAGATGGAGAACATAACAGAACATTTGATATTGCCTAACTTCATATAAGACAAATGGATGATCTGTTAACAAGTGTTTATTAAAACTGGCAATTAAGTATGAGTTAATTTTGTGGGGGAATGCCTATTAAATATGATATAAATAAAATGAATATATACATACACACACGTATGCATGTGTGTGTATATATATTCATTCTCAAGTGTTGCTGAACTAAAATTCTACTTGCTGGACCTTTTAACATGGCCAGTGACTCTGATGTTAATAAAATGGTAAAAGTATTTTTCTTTAGGTGAATGGGGAAGTATTATATTGTTTTAAGTAGGCAATGCCTACAACCCTTTTTTTGTTCTGATTATTGTAGTCATATTTATGAAAATGGTTTGTGTTTTAGCCCTTTGCTAGTGGAAAAAAAAAAAGACAAAACTATGCTTTCAAAATAAAACGCCAAGTGGCACCTAATTATTTTTCCTTTTAAAATGCCTTAAGTTGCAGTCTCATTTACATAATCATTTGCTTCCGGTGTTTAAAAAGAAAAAAGAATGAGTAGGGGGGAGTAAGTTAAGAAGAGCATTATATTAGGTGTCCAAATTTACTTTAAATTTATTTAGTGCTAATATCTAATTTTTAAAAAAGTATATAAAATTAAAATGTATAAATGATGGATACATTTTTGTATTGATTTGAAAAATGCAGGTTATATTTGATAGGCCATAGTATATAGATATTCCTTTAGGAATATTTCAGCTCTAAATTATACCAGAATTGCCAGTCAAGTGCTATTTGGTAAAAAAGAAAATTATTGCAATCTCAAGTTAATGGAATATTTTTAAATCCCACATTCAAAGTTTAAAACACTGGTTTTGAGTATGTTTTTTTAGTGTTGTCACTTCTTCGTAAATAAAAACCTGTTTGAATCCTGATTGTTTTTAACTGTTCTTGTTAATCTCAGCATTTATTCAGAAGCTTACTGTTTTTCACTACATTGGAGAACAAAAGAACTTTACCTTCACCATGAATAGATCTACACTGCAGTCATACGTTGTGTATAGTTTCAGAACAGTATATTTTCTCCATGAACAACCATAGCATACACTCAAAAATATTTTCAAATGGGTTTTAGGATGAAGAAAGTCTTAGGCCATGGCAACAAACTTCTTTTTCCAAATATAAATAGAAACCATGTAATTTCTCAAATCTGAATCAATACTTAGTTTGTTGGTCTTCATGTAAAATCTTGGCTCAAAATAAAGTATACTGATTTACTTCCTAGCTTGAAATGTCTGCTTTTGGTGTTCAAAATAGACTTCAAACCTTATAGCAAGAATTTTATTAAATTTTCAAATTCCATTTCATACAATAATATAAATGTTTCTAAAACATCTGCTAAATTTTACTTGATGGTTTTGCATTCATTGCCTTATGTAAAGCAAAAATGCTAATTTAAGGATGCCAGTTTCCATATCTATTCTGTGGGTCCTTAGGGTTGTTTTGAATTTGAAATATTTATACTTTTACTAGAACTCAGTATGAAAACTAAAGTGTCTTCTGGTTTAACCCACAATATTTTTAATTTTAAAATGTAAATGTTAAAATTTCCAGTGGTGTAAATATAATTTTATAGTCTTTTTAAATGCTAAGTGACAGTGGCTTGAGCTATTCTTGTAGTTCTTTGATCTACATATTTAATATTGTATTTGGTTCTAATATCCTGTAAATGTAAGAAAAATCTTTGCATTTGTTATCACAAACTCTGAACAAAAAAGGGACACCATACACTTCACTACAAAGATTACAAAATTCTAGGAAAATGTAATGTTATTCTTTTTAGATATCTGCCAAATTAACTAGACCAGTGGCTGACAAACCGCAGCTTGGGAACCACATACGGCTCTTTGGCCCCTTGAGTGTGGCTCTCCCATCAAATTCCACAGCCTGGGCAAGTCTATTTTGAAGAGTGGTGTTAGAAGTTTAAATTTAAAAAATTTTGCTCTCAAATTTAAAATTTGTACTGTTGATATTTGGCTCTGTTGACTAATGAGTTTGCCAACCACTGACCTAGACCATAATCTTAAAGAAAGCAATTTAAACATTCTGAGTACAAAGAAACATGCATATTACTTGTTAATAATAAAAATAAAGATTTCAATGCTCCAGTTAATCTGTTGACCTTTAAATAGAAATAAAGGCCTGTTTACAGATGTTCTAATACATAAAGAAAATTAAGATTTAACATTTTATTACCAGTGCGCTCTAATAACTTGTTTGAAAAATGATATAAAACATGGATGAGGGGTCAGTTTAAAACAGCCATTTTGCAAGAGCTGCCGTTAGGTAGAAGTTAATCAAAATGAACAGAAGACATTAGTTGTATATTGTATGAGAATTGAGTGGAAGGAGAGGGGAGATTCTGGAGCAGACTAACCAGTGAAAGTGGAAATATTTTAAATTGCATGTGAGTTGAGCACTTGAAATGTTGCTAGTGCAATTGAGGAAATGAGCTTCTAAGTTATTTTTAGTTTAAAAGCCACACGTTTTGTGGGTGGTACAAGTTAACTACCATATTGGTCATTGTAGAGATTTGTGACAATAGGAGAAAGTTTTAAGGAAGAGATTGGGATCATCATTAGTTCTTAAAACTCCTAGAATCTGAGTAGGAAAGCAAGAAGGAATTCTACTCTGTTCACTCTCTTTAGTATCACTTAACTAGAGGACCAGTATACAAAATTCATGCATGAGTCCCAATCTGAGACCCCTCAAAGGATGTCCAACTGCCATTTTGGCCTGATCCTGGGCATCCCTCTTACAATCCAGGACTGCTCTCAACCACTCGCCCGCCTGCCTGATTACCCCTAACCACTTCTGCCTGCCAGCCTGATCACCCCTTAACCACTCCCTGCCAGCAGGATCGATGCCTAACTGTTCCCCTACCAACCTGATTGGCCCTAAGTGTCCTCCCATGCAGGCCTGGTCACCCCTAACTCCTCCCATGCTGGCCTGGTCAATACTGATTGCCCTCCCCTGCTGGCCATCTTGTGTGTGGGGGAGTGATGGTCAGTTTGCATATTACCTCTTACATAGGATAGCTTATCAATATCCTTCTGAATCACCACATAAAAATATTTAAAGCTTTTACAGAGTATAATTGTATAATATAGCTGCTGTAACATTTTCTCTTAATACCATATTTTGTTAATATCTCATTAACAAAAGTGCAATTGTGAGGAGAGAAACATGACAAGCTGGGACTGTTGCCTTTGGTCAAACTTGATAGTGTGGACTCTGGGTTATTGAGAGAGAACTTAACTGAGCTTTTGTCTTTCTAATTGGGGTAAATATAATTGTATATAAACTCTACATTTTCTAATAGTTTTTAAGCTATAAAGAACACTAAGGAAAATAACTCAGGTTTTTTCCATTTTCATATTTTACCCCCCAAATGATTATTTCTCACCCTTAAATTGTCCATGAAAGGTGCTGAAAATTTTTAAGTGTCATCACTACCATTTAGTACAGTGTTTTTCTACATTTTTTGCTTAATGTCATTGAAAGGTAAAGATCAATGCTGGAGGAGTATAAAATAACCTTATATAGGAGTGTGTTTGGTTGTAGGGGAAAAGTAAAGGGGCATTATGATTCAAGTGTTAACCCTTACCACCTTTCTGGTATGGCTGTAGTTTTGTTTCAAAAAATTTTATGAAATTCTAACCATTTGTGACCATTGCTAAATACTGTGTATTGTCCAAAAAGTAATGAAATTGTAAAATTATGCAAGTTACATGAAATAAAGTGTTAACATTTAAAAATTTTTCTACATCTAAATTCTAAGGGAAGATGAAAACAGAGGAATTATCTGCCATAGTAACCAGCATGTACTCATCTCTCAATATATAGTATAAAGTTAGGTTTATTCCCTGTGCATGTTTATTAATAAAAGAGCAAGATGTAGTGATTGCTAAAAATAGTGTAGGTAGGATTTTTTCCCCCCAACTATAAACTAAGGTGGTTCAAGTAAATGAGAGGAGGGAGGGAAGATAAGAGCAGGGTAATACAAGTAGATCATACCTTAAGATCATTCTTTTTGAAATGCGAGGGGGATGGTGTTACTGAAATAAGTATATATACCATAAAAACTCATTATGAGGTTTTATATTAAAGTCTTACAAAAATCACTGCCAGTGTATTTGAGTTTTAATTTGAGATTTCCAAAGTTTCAGTCAAACTGATCAGCATGTTCGTTTTCTTCTGCAACTACCAAAACACAGTCGTCGTTATAAGGTGATTGGGGTGCAGCTGAAAAAATTGTGGTGAAACCAGAATGCAAATTTCTTTTGTACAGGAACCAAACGATTGCTCCCAAAACTGTCAAAATCATTGTGCTAGCAATCACCAAAGCTGATATTAAAATGTGGTTATCTGTAAAGAAAAAGACAAAAGAAAATATGGGAAATTGGGTACATAAATTGCTGGTATTGTATTGTGGGGGACACTAAAAATATTTTTATCATGTAAATACTTGCCTATTTAGGGCATTTCCCACACTGTTGAGAAAGTTAATAAAGTTACTATCAAGGTTTATATTTTGCTTGAACACAACTACCATATTTTAAATTTTCAGGTAAATTTTGCAATTCTCTTAAGATTAAAAAATCTCTTTTGTTTTTTTAATTTATTCAAGTAACTATATTTTTGTATTCCTGAAATAATTGTGTACAACCTTGCAGTTTTGGCTACCAAAACCTTGGAACCTTTATGTAAAAATTTAGTTCAATAACTCAAGCAAAAATCACTCTGTTTAGGAGTCAGGAGGAGGACAGTGCTTTGAGGAAGGTATTTGTATTTAAAAGTAAATGAAATCCCAAAATTGTTTCTTCTTTAAAAATGTATTTTTGCATTGAGATTACTAAAATCCTATCTAATAAGAGTAATATGCAAATTAACCATCACTCTGCTGTGCCCAACAGCCAGTTAGGGGTGAGTATGCAAATTAACCCCAACCAAGATGGCTTTGAGCAGGAGGGAGGCTTGCGTTTCCCTGGCAATGGAGGAAGCCAAGCTTTCCACACACCCAGGCGAGCCCAGGCTTCCACTCAAAGCTACAAAGTTTCAACTATAGAAGATAAATCCCAGCCATGGAGCTAGAGAGAGCAGGAGGCTAGGGTTGCCCCCAGCGATGGAGGGAGCCAAGCCTCTACAGCCCTGGCCTGCCTTGACCTCTGCTGAAGGCTACAAAATTTTGATTATAGAAGACAGACAAATCCCAACGGAAATGGCTGCTGCCACAGAGTGAGCAGGTTTGACTCCACTTCAGGCTTCCACTCAAGGCTACAAAGTTTCATTTGTAGAACATAAATCTCAGATACCAGGGCCTCTGCTCCAGTCGCTGGGGGTGTGGCCAGTCTGCAAACCACCACTGGCTCCTCGCCCAGGCCACCCTGATCCAGGACACCCTTCAGGGGCAAACCAGTTAGGCATCAGTCAGGCTGGCACGGGAGTGGTTGGGAGCCAGCAATCCTAGATTGGAGAGGGTGCAGGCTGGGCTGAGATACACTCCCTCACCCCCTGTGCACAAATCTTGTGCATTTGGGCCTCTACTATTTTCATGATGCTCTTTTCAGCTGGTGCTTGTTAAAATGAAACTTGGAAATGTAAAGCTTAGCAAGAAAAATATTTCCAGAGGTTAAGATGACGAAAAGCCATTGATAATTCTAAAATATTAACAGGCTTCTTTAGAGACATTTAAGTGAAATGTTAAGCCAAGAAATCTGTAAATTGCAAATGAGATTCTTTCATGATTAGCTGTTTTTATTAAACTTAACATATCCTATTTGTAGTATAGCATTCTGACTTGACCAGTGTAGACATACTTTTTTTATTTCAGTCTATTAATGAATCCTATCTAATAAAGAGGAAATATGCTACTTGATCATCATGCTCTCACAAAGATGGCAGCACCCACAGCCAATAAGGAGGGAATATGCTAACTGACTGTCATGCCCTCAAAGATGGCAGCACCCGGTCCCCTCAGTCTTACTGGGGGCGGCAGATGTGCAGCATGGCTGGGTCTGTCTCCAGGCAAGTCTGACTGCTCCTCACATCTACCTCCAGAGTGCCCCAGTCCCCTCAGCCACCCAGGGCAAGACCGAGGTACAGGCAAGCCTCTAATGGCAGCTGCCCAGCCTCCCAGGGCTGCCCAAGGCCCCGGGAACCAGGGCCAGCCTAGGCTTGTGCTGCTGGCAGTGGCAGCAGCAGAGGTGTGATTGGGTTGTCGCCTTCCCCTGGTCACTGGGTTGCCTCCCACTCCTGAGAGCTCCTGGATTGTGAGAGGGGGCAGGCCGGGCTGAGGGACCCGCCCCCCTCCAGTGCATGAATTCATGCACCAGGCCTCTAATGTATAATAATCAGTACTAACTGCTTTAGTGATTATATGACACTAGTTCAAAAAAAATTTTAGTCTGAAAGAGCATGGTAATTAAGATGATGGCATAATAGACATAACCACATAATCTAACTAGTAAATTAAAATACCTAGTATAGTGGTTGGCTAACTGCGGCTCAAGAGCCACAGTTTGCTGCTATTTTGACTGAGTTTGCCAACCACAGGGATAGTGGCTTAATCACAAGTAACAACAACAGCCTGTAATTATTGGAATCAAGAGGCTAGGTCAGTGTACATACTGACCTAGTATCTTAAGAAATTAATAGTATTCCACATTGGTAGGGAATAGTATATATACTACCTTGTGTTTTTACATCCTGCAAGTGACCTGTGCTCAAGGTGCCTCCAGGGCTTTTGATTGGCTGGCTTCATACTACTGAGATGTGGAGGGATGCAAGTCTTGAGGCAACTAATGAGCGGTGTGTTAAAATCACGTTAAGGTTTTCTATCTGGAATAAGGGATAGAAATACCTACTAGTTATAGGAAAAATTCATTGCCCACTTTACTAAGTATTATCTAATACTAATTTTAAAAACTAAAAATAGCTCTTAGCAAAGAAAATAAAGTCTTGTTTTGGCCTAATAAAAGGAAGTTTAGGAAAGCTATAACAACATAATTACAACAAGCTCTCCACATTTCTCAAACCCAATCTGACTTCTCAACCAAAGGTCTCATTAATAAATGCAGGAAAACATGTATGTTATTTGATTCTTGTATCTACTGTAGCTGGACTATTAGCCACTCAGCTTTGACATGTACTCACTGACTTCCCTGACATGCTCTTCCCATTTTTCAAACTGTTTCTTTTTATGTGGACCCAAAATTCTGCCTGGTTGGTCTTAAGTCGTTTGAGTTTTAAATATTTATCGGCAGGTATTGTGTATAGCTGATGCCTCTCCCCACTTCCAAGGCCGTTCTACCTCAAATTCTCTTAAATGATGACTCCAGTAGCCACTGTAGAATCATCCAATATAGGAACTATCCTAAACTTAAGAAATACTAATCATGTCCTTTTTCCAATCTGACCATTCCTCTTATTACCATGATACCTTAGTTTTAACACTGAGGCCCAAACTACATAATCCACCTCTCATAAATATAAATTTGTTGGATTTTATAATTCGAAGCCAGTTTGAGTGCTAACCGTGTACATACAATCCCTATATTTTTAACTTTTTTTTTTTTAACATAGGAGAGAAGGGCACAGGATTTAAATGACTTGTAACTCATGCATCATCTTTTGTAAGCCAGTGCTGAATCCAATTTGGTCTAACTTCTTTTCCTGTGTGATTACCACACCAACTGCATCCACTTTCTCTTGACAGCATTCTTCCCCAGAGGGTTCTTGTAGCCTAACACTTGCATTGAAAGGGAACTTCCTGTTTGCCAAAAGTACCTCTCCACTTAACTGTCCTGCTTGCTTCAACTTCCTGGTACTATTGTTACCCCATAAAGACACAGACTAAACAGAATGCCTTTATGATAGGCTTTCAAACATCCTTTCATTTCCTTTACATTTTCATTTTGTTCAAATAAAGCCTTTCCTAGCAACCCTATTTTTAAAAGTATCCCCTTCTCCTTTTTTTCTCTGTAGTATATATCATCATCTGACATACTGAACCTTCTAAGATGTAAGCTTGAGACCAGAGGCTGTTTCTGTTCCCTGCTCTATCGTTAATGTCTAATAGAAGAAAAACTTGCACATAATAGTTACACATATGTATGGGATATGTTTTTTTAATGAATTTCAATTTTTCAGAGATTACTGGACTTTTTAACTATCCCTGAAATGGTTTTAAGATCCAAAGATCTACCTGATATTTTCTACTCATGTTTCAATTTGCATATCCTTTTCCCTTCTAAGTAAGTATATACATGTGCATTGCTTAAAATACATGGTTCTACAAGGTAGGCTATAAAAAAAAAAAACAAAACTGTTCCAGCCCCTCATCCTTAATTTCTGTTCCTCAAAGGTAACCACTCCTGTTACTGCTGTTACTTGCTTTCCTGTTTCTAAGGAACATGCTTACAACTGCTTTCCTTTAATTTTTAAAGTATGGTAAAATATGCACCAAAATTTATCATATTAAGTACATTTCAGTAGCATTAACTACATTCACATTGTTGAGGTATGTTACCACTATTCATCCATAGAACTCTTGCAAACCAGAAATTACCTATTATTAATAACCCCCATTATCCTCTACCCCAAGGTCCTAGGAACCACCATTCTACCTTCTATCTCAATGAGGTGGACTTACTTCAGCTACCTTATATAATTTGGATCATACAACATTTATCCTTTGTGACTAGCTTATTTCACTTAGATTAAATGTCCTCCAAGTGATGCATGTTTAGCATATGTCAGAATTGCCTTTTTAAGGCTGAATAATGATCCATAGTAGTAATATATAACACATTTTGCTTATCTATTTGTTGAGAGATACTTGGATTAGTTCCACCTTTTGGCTATTGCAAATAATGCTGCTATAAACATGGGTGCACAAATACTTCTGAACCTTCCTTTCACTTCTTTTGGGTAGATACTCAGAAATGGGATTGCTGGATCAATGGTAATTTTTAATTTTTTGAGGCACTACCATACTATTTTCTACAGTGGCTGCACCATTTTACATTCCCACTAATAGTGCACAAGGTTTTTATTTTATTTACATCTTTGCCAAAACTTGTTCTTTTCTGTTTTTTAGACAGCCAACCTAATAGATGTGAGGTTGTACTGTGCTTGATTTTTTTAGATGTTACATGTTGCTCCTATAGAAAAGAGAAATACATACAAATTCTTATTTAAATACACCTCTTTCATCATAGTTATACCAGTGGCAAGCCGTAAACAGAGAAAATGCTCATGGTACATATACCTGATAAAGGACTTGTATACAGAAATTATAAGAAAAAACTAATAACAAAGGGAACCAAAAAAATAAGGGCAAAAGACTTGGACAGGCATTTCACAAAAGATATCAGAATGGCTGATAAATATGTAAAAGTGCTCAACATCATTCTTCATCAGGGACATGAAAAATTTACAATTACATACCCAGCTGAATGGTAAAATTTAAATAGCCGACAAGTACCATCCTCGGATTGGGGATCAAGTGGAACTTGAATACACTTGCAGTAGGAATGTAATGTGGTTCAGCCATTTAGAAAAATTACTTGGGCCCGACCAGCATGGCTCAGTGGTTGAGCGTCGTCCTATGAACCAGGAGGTTACCATTAGATTCCCGGTCAGGGTCCATGCTTGGATTGCAGGTTGCATCCCCAGTGTGGGGCATGCAGGGGGCTGCTGATCATTGATTCTCATCATTGATGTTTCTATCTCTCCTCCCTCTCTGAAATCAATAAAAATATATTTTTAAAAAACTACTCAGTGGTTTCCAATAAAACTGAACATGTTAGCTACCCTATAACCCTGCAATTCCACTCTGGAATATTTTTAAACATTCAAATTGTGTTTTCTTATTGGGTTTTATCTAAATCAATCTTTGTTTAAAGAAACTTGACCTCAGTTATAATTCATGAAGTATCTGTCTTAAAGTTTATTAAATGCATTTTTTTAAAGCTACAGGTAATTACATGGTTCAAAAGCAAAATTGTTCAAGGCAAACAATGAGAAAACTCACATTCTGTCTCCATTCTACTCAATTCCACTCAATGAAAATGAGACTATAGGTCCAAAGAAACATTTGAAATGTCATAGGCATCTCTATAAGATTAGTGCTAAACGAGAAATTATCCATATACCCATAACAAATAGAATTGGCAAAACTGGTATATTTATAAATACTATGTAATAATAGAAAAAATTATATATGTAACATACCAATGTGTGTGTGATTATATACATATATGTATAACAACATGGATGAATTAAAATTCCTGAGTGAGAGAGCACCAGAGTTAACATTTATGTGAAGTTCAAGAAAAGCAACTATAATACATAGTGATAGAAGGCATAGTGGTTACCTTTGGGGTGGATGGGAGGAGTGTGGACATTCGTGGGAAGGTGCATGATGGAACAATTTGTGTGATGGAAATGTTCTGTATTTTCATGGTATGCACAGGTGTATACATAAGCAACCATCAAGCTGTACATTAAAATTTGTGCAGTTTAAAAATTATACTATCCAATTGTCAAAAATCCAAAAGTCAATGGTATGATATCAATATCAATGGAAGTTATATGTTTACTTTCAGTGTAGCAATTACATTTCAAGTAATTCAGATAAATGTTTTTGTGCAAGATGAAGATGTTTTTGTGCAACAACATTCACTTTATAACAGAAAATGTCTGGAAATAACCCAATAATCTGGAGCTGGTTAATTCCATACAATGGAAGTGTAAATAACTGTATATCCATACAGTTTAAGTATGTAGTTGTAACAAAAGGAAGATCAATCTATAGGTAATGATATGGAGAGAAATCTAAAATATTAATGAATAAAAGGGGCAAACGAATATCTCAGTTGCTTACTGGCAAAAGAAACACTAGGCAGTTTAAGAAATGGAAATGATACCTAGTAAAGATAAACGCATAATGGGGAAAACATGGGAGACAGATTTTTCAGAGTTTGCCTTACACATTTTTGCTTTTGAACCATGTAAATATATTTTAACATCAGCTTTTTAAAAATGTGTTCAGAAAACCCTAAAGAAATGTAATTACAACTGAGGGAAAATTTTTTTGAACAAAAGATAGTCATTTCCCACAAAAACATATTGGAGTTTAATGAGAAAATGTGGTGTTTCAAAAAATGTTCATTTTATACATAATTGCAGTTAATCATATTTAAAATGTCAGTCTTATTATTAAGCTAAGAGACCTTTCTACATTTGTATAAAAATTGTTCTACTTTATGTTAAATAACTTTTTAGAGTAGGTCATTAGTGAAAAAATTTTAAGAAAAGACCATTACATACCTGATAAATATTTCTTTTCATATGGAACTAAAATACAAAAGAAAATAAAAATTAAAAATTGTAATATTCTAAGATTGCCTTTAAATATTTTCAAAGCAGTTAAAAATGAACGCTTTAATAGCTTAATAGTATCCATTCCTATTTCTTGGTATTGCCTTTATCTGTTTTGAACTTAGTTTTTAATTAAAAGATGTAGAAGTCTTACAAAACGCATTAGTTTGGTGGTAGAAAAAGAATAAAGAGGCTCAAGAAAAAATGAAGTGAGGCAAATAAGAGGAATTTGGTTGGGAGAGTGTAGAAAACATTAAAATTAAAGTACACAATTGTAACCTTTTACCTCATTAGCATGGATTTACTCATGCTATATGATGTTTCAAAGTTATAGTTTAATTAAAAATTTGGTTTATATAATGGTTCTCTAAGGCACAGTAAATGAATAGCAAAAAAGCAACAACAATAAATATTGGAAGTTGAATGCTACTATCATAAAACTATGACAAAGTTTATGTAATTACTATAAAACACTAGTTAAGAACTCTGCTGAAGCAAGTAAAAATATATATCTAGCTTCAGATATAAAGAAAGGAAATAATCAGAGGCAGGTATATAGTTTTGGTTTACAGTTAAGGTAGAAGGAGGCATTACTAAAAATGCAAAGTGAGAAAATGGCTGTCTTTATTTCACACACTCCAAAATTATATTTTGAAATTTTAAGTGTCTTTAATGAAAAAACAATTATTTCTAAAACTTAGAACAAACTTTGTGTCATGTTTAATAATAACAACATCAAAATGTTGTGGGTCAGGCCCTGGCTGGTGTGGCTCCGTTGGTTGGAGTGTTATCTTGTGCACTAAAGGGTCAAGGGTTTAATACAGGGCCAGGGGACATACCCAGTTTCAGGTTCCATCCCTAGTTGGGAGGCACTCAATGATCTCTCTCTCTCTCTTCCCCCCCTCTTCCTCTCTCTCTAAAATCAATAAAACACATCCTCTGGTGAGGATATTTTTAAAACTTTAATGTTTTGAGTCAGGATAATTTTGTTCACTAGAAAGTACAGTGGTACCTCAAGATACGAGTTTAATTCGTTCCGTAACCTTGAGGCCTGGGAAACTATGAGACGCTCAATTCGCAGTAAACTGGTGGGTCCTGTGAAGCCGGCTGATCCTCTCGATTACTCTATCTCAACTGTTGCTCGTATTTGAAAGCAAAAATAGCTCGTATCTCAAAAATCTCGTATGGTAGGGCACTCGTATCTCGAGGTACCACTGTATTCTGATGGATCAGAAGGAAACATTTTAATCCAGAATAAATTATAAACTACAATAAAAAAAAGTTTCTTTGCCCAAAGAAAAGATACTCATTCTTGTACAGAATCAAATTCTTGGTAAACTAACATTAGAATCCTGGAATCTTCGTTCACCACCTCCACTGTTAAAATTACAAGCAAAGGAGCTATGATAATTTTTCTGAACAACAGAAGGAATTTTGACCTCTTACAAGCTCTAAGAATAAGCAGACAGAATAAAAGTATGTGTGGTTCAAAACAGGCCAGTCAGAGAAAGCCAAGTACCACATGATTTAATTTATATGTGGAATATAATGAACAAAATAAACTAACAAAAAAGATCCAGACATTGAAGTATGGAGTAGACTGACATATTTCAGAGGAGTTGGGGGGAGATTAACTAATGAATTTCTCTGCGTATATGCATAGCCCATGGACAGACAATAGTTCGGGAAAGACCAGGGAAGGGGGCAAGAAAGACATCTGTAATACTTTCAACAAAAAGATCATCTCTTTTTTAAGTATGTGGTTCACCTGATCTGGCTCAACCTTTGAAATGTAAGAGAATTAATGCTCGACTTCCAAAAGATTTGAGAACAAACCACCCTAATATATTCTGAAGTTGTATTCCCTCCCCTGAAGCATACTTACCTCAAAGAAAAGTATTTCAAAACCATCTTTCGCATGCCTCTTAAGATTAGAAAAAGGTCTTCAATTATACTTACTGGCTGCTTTACAAAGGGCTCCTGGCACAGAAGAAACTTCACAATTTCCTTTTTTCCATTCACCAGTCGTGGTGTGCAAAAAGGCACAGGTGTCAACCAGATCCTCCTCCTCATTTTCATCTGTCCACTTACCAAAAGTCATATTTGACTTATCAAACCACTTGAAACTCTGATCTGTCAGTTAAGAATATTTTCAACATTATCAGTATAAAATCCAAAGGTCTAGAATTAAAAGTAGAAAGTTAGAAAGGTATGTCTAGTCTACACATTTGGTTGTAGGATTTTGATTAGAAAAGGAACATATCCTGAGTACAGGTCAATCAAAGATATCGGTTTAAGAGGATACTGCAGATTTCATATTTGTACAGAAAAATATGGGAAATAAATTATTAATAGTAACCTTAATAATTTCATTGTGAAAATATGTATTTTCTATAGTGACAAAAATACATTTACATGATACAACCTTAATAGTTGTCCATCTGTATCATAATCATTGACACTGGTACTGATTTTTATAACCCTAACATATTACAAAATTGCTGAACCTAGAACCACATTTTAATCCAGGCAAAATAATCAACTTTGGGAGAATCCAAGATGGCGGCATAGGTAAACACCTACACTGCTGCCTCACACAACAATTTCGAAATTACAACTAAAAGACAGAACGAACATCAACCAGAACCACAGGAAAGCTGGATGAGTGGAAATTCTACAACTAGAGGGAAAGAGAGGGGCACACAGAGACCCAGAGGAGCTGCAAAAAGCTGAGGTATGGAGACGCGCGTGGAGAGAGCGGGTGCCGGAGTACCTGGCTGGTCTTCTCTGGCAGGAGGGAAGCATTGGAGACTCTCAAAGGCATTGAACCCCTTATCTTATGACACTAAACCCCAGATCCAGCCGAAACTCATACGGGAGGAGTTTGGACTGTGAAAAGGGAGAGGAAATTTAGGGGAGTCGCAAAAGATCAGAGGCCGGTGGCGCACACAGCACTGCGCAGAGGACAGATTGCTGATTGTGCCGCGGGCTTTCACGAGCAGGCGGGAGACAGACCCTCCCAACTGTGCCACTTCTGACTCCACTAAGCCCTTGTTTCTGGTGAAACCCTGGGGACCTAGACTCCTGTAGTCCTGGAGCGCAAGGGAGCCAGAGGGGCACTGCGGGTGCGCGCGCACAAGGACCTTTCCAGTGATTACCCAGTCACGTGAGACTCAGGGGCTGTGGAGGGCTCAGCCGACTGCAAGGCAAGGCGATCCCTTAAGCCCTGAGACTCCACCTATCCCAAACTCAACAGAGAGGCTTCTGTGAATTTGCAGTCTGGTATCATAAGGCTGAATCCAACATAAGTTCTCCCAGCATAGTGAAAATGCCCAGACAAGGGAAGGGATCACAAACAAAAGAAATGGAGGAAAAACAAATGACTGGATATAGAGTTCAAAACCACGCTTATAAGGCTTTTCAAGAATATGCTAGAAAAGTTGGATAAAGTTAGCGAGAGCCAAGAGGAGATGAAAAAGGACCAACTAGAGATGCAAAAGAGCCAACTAGAGATGGAAAAGGTCCAACTAGAGATGAAAAAGGACCAACTAGAAATTAAACATACACTCATACATTGACTGAAATAAAAAAATATTATACATAGTCCTAACAGCAGACTAGAGAAAGGCAAGAATCAAGTAAAAAATTTGAAATATAAAGAAGCAGAAAACATTCAACAGGAAAAGCAAGAAGAGAAAAAAATCCAAAAATGTGAAGATAATGTAAGGAGCCTCTGGGACAGCTTCAAGCGTACCAACATCAGAATTGTGCGGTGCCAGAAGAAGAGAGAGAGCAAGATACTGAAAACCTATTTAAAGAAATAATGACTGAAAACTTCCCACATCTGGTAAAAGAAATAGACTTACAAGTCCAGGAAGCACACAGAACCCCATATAAAAGGAATCCAAAGAGGACCAAGACACATCATAATTAAAATACCAAGAGCAAAAGACAAAGAGAGAATATTAAAAGCAGCAAGAGAAAAACAGTTCATTACCTACAAGGGAGCACCCCTATGACTGTCAGCTGATTTCAAACAGGAATGATGCAGGCCAGACGGGAGTGGCAAGAAATATTCAACGTGATGAATAGCAAGAACCTACAACCAAGAATAATCTATCCAGCAAAGCTATCATTCAGAATTGAAGGGCAGATAAAAAGCTTCACAGATAAGGAAAAGCTAAAGGAGTTCATCAGCACCAAACCAGTATTATATGAAATGTTGAAAGTACTCTTTTAGAAGAGGAAGAAGAAAAAGGTCAAAGCCAAAAAATTATGAGCAAATACATATCTATCAACAAGTGAATCTAAAAATTAAGTGAATTAAAAATTTGATCAACAGAATAAACTGGTGAATGTAATAGAATCAGGAGCACAGAAAGGGAGTGGACTGATAATTCTCAGGGGGAAGGGGGTGAGGGGTATACAGGGAGAGACTGGACAAAAATCATACACCTATGGATGAGGTCAATGGGAGGGAGGTAAGGGCAGAGGGAAGGGTGGGAGTTGGGTGGAGGGGAAAAAAGAGAAACAAATGTAATAATCTGAATAATAAAGATTTAATTTAAAAAAAAAGAATCAACTTTGATTCTCGTGTGTGAAACACATTGAGCTGTGCAGGGAAAAGCTGTGATACAAGTCATGGGTGACGCTGAAACTAGAGTACTTGGACACCAGAGGAAACACCACATTCAACTAGGGAATTAAAGAATATAAAAGAGCTGAAACCGGTTTCGCTCAGTGGATAGAGCGTCGGTCTGTAGACTGAAAGGTCCCAGGTTCGATTCGGTCAGGGGCATGTATCTTGGTTGCGGGCACATCCCCAGAATGGGGAGTGCAGTAGGCGGCTGATCGATGTCTCTCTCTCATCGATGTTTCTAACTCTCTATCCCTCTCCCTTCCTCTCTGTCAAAAAAAAAAAATCAATAATAATAATAATAAAGAATATAAAAGAAAGTCACCTGTTTTACTAATGTTAAGGGGGGTGGGGAGAAGGATATATTTCAAGATAAATAGCACTTACCATCAGTGTCAAAAAACATGCCTAGTAGGATATCATCCTGGCCTTTCCATTGCTTTTTCAAAGTGTCCAGTATAAAAGCATTTTCTTCTTCATTGTGTATGCTTATCATGTCTGCTCCTGAAATCATTTTAGGTAGGAAAAAAATCACCATCTTCCCAGAACCAATGAAAATCACATGAAGTATATAAAATTATATAGTATTAAAATACATAATTATACTTTTACATTTTTAATTTAGCTTTAAAATATGCACATGTGAAGAGCACATAACCACTCATGAGAAAAGTAAAATAATGTGATGTAAATTGAACAGAATTATTTTATACTCTATTTGATTCACCTAGAGTTGGTAATCTCATTAATATGAAAACAAACATCATTAAGGGGCTTGAGCAGTAATACACATTTAATGTATCTTTCAACTTTTTCTCACTATCCACTTTAACGATCATGGGCTCTCCTGCCCTCATTTCACAAGTATAGAGGGGAATAGCTCTGAACACACTCAGGAGACCTGCAAAGAAGGGCAAACTTGCCTCAATAGTCCCAAGACTAGTCAAGTCCAAGTAACAAGTCGTGTCTCTGACTTACCTCACTGACCTGGCCTTCATGCTCCTGCTGTCCAAAGCCCGTTCCTTCCCATATTTTCCCTAGTCTTCCTTAGAACTAAGTCCTGAAGAATGACAAAGGTGGTCCTCATTCTCCTTGGGTAGTTAATTGATTTTTCCTGTGACTCACCAGGTTCAAGAGGAAGGAGCAACAGCCACACAAATTTTTGTCTCACATTAACTTTTACAAGGTACACTAGTTAATAATGCAGATTTTTTCAATACATGGAGTTACACATAGGTTGATATATATGTGATTTGATATGTATGCTATTTTGTTGTATTGACAGCAAGCTTCAAAACTTCATGTCAAATTTGCTGAAGATGTTAACATCATAGATATTTTTGTGCTTAAAAATGTCGAGTTTCGTGTCAAAAAGAGCATTTGCAGGAAGTTTTAATTCATTACTTTACTTTGAAGAAAAAGTTATCATATACTTCGGGAAGCTTATGGTGAACATGCTCCATCTCAAGATACTTGTGAATGCTAGTTTAAATGCTTTAAAAGTGATGATTTTAATGTGAAAGACAAAGAATGTCCAGGTCAACCAAAAAAAGTTTAAAGACCAACAATTACAAGCATTTTTGGATGAAAATGCATGTCCAACTCAAAAACAACTTGCAGAAAGATTAAATGTTGCTCAGCAAACAATTTCTGATCATTTATAAGCTATGGGAAAGATTTTATTTATTTATTTTAATATTTATTTTTCTTTTTTTAAAAAAAGGAATCTTTATTGTTCATATTATTACAGATGTTCCTCTTTTTTTCCCCCATAGCTCCACTCCATCTGATTCCCCACCCCCTACTCAACACCCTTACCCCCCCCCACTGTCTTCATCCACAGGTGTAAAATTTTTATCCAATCTCTTCCCACACCCCTCACACCCCTATTCTCCTGAGAATTGTCAGTCCATTCCCTTTCTATGCCCCTAATTCTATTATATTTGCTAGTTTATTCTGTTCATTGGATTTTTTATTCAGTTGATTTTTAGATTCACTTGTTGATAGGTATGTATTTGTTATCACTTTGTTGTTCATAATTTTTATCTTTACCTTTTTCTTCTTCTTCTTCTTAAAGAATACCCTTCAGCACTTCATATAATCCTGGTTTGGTGGTGATGAACTCCTTTAGCTTTTTCTTATCTGTGAAGCTCTTTATCTGATCTTCAATTCTGAATAATAGCTTGCTGGGTAGAGCATTCTTGGTTGTAGGTTCTTGCTATTCATCACTTTAAATACTTCCTGCCACTCCCTTCTGGCCTGCATAGTTTCTGTTGAGAAATCAGCTGACAGTTGTACGGGTACTCCCTTGTAGGTAACTAACTGTTTTTCTCTTTCTGATTTTAAGATTCTCTCTTTGTCTTTTGCCCCTGGCATTTTAATTATGATGTGTCTTGGTGTGGTCCTCTTTGGATTCCTTTTATATGGGGTTCTGTGTGCTTCCTGGACTTATAAGTCTATTTCTTTCACCAGGTAGGGAAAGTTTTCAATCATTATTTCTTTAAGTAGGTTTTCAGTATCTTGCTCTCTCTCTTCTTCTGGCACCCCCATAATTCTGATGTTGGTATGCTTGGAGTTGTCCCAGAGGCTCCTTACACTATCTTCACATTTTTAGACTCTTTTTTCTTTTTTTTTCTGGTTGGGAGTTTTTTGCTTCCTCATATTTCAGGTCTTTGGTTTGATTCTTGGGGTACTCTAGTCTGCTGTTGGATTTCTATATATAATTCTTTATTTCATACAGTGTATGCTTAATTTCTGGCGGGTCCTTTTTCTTTTTTTTTTTTTTTTTTTGTTATTCTCATTAAGATCCTTGAAGGTCTCACTAAGTTTCTCAGAGGTCTCACTAAATTTCTTGGTGGTTTGTAGGTTTTTGAGTAACCTTATAAATGTGGTTTTAAACTCTATGTCCAGCAGTTTGCTTTCCTCCATTTCTTTCATTCATGACATGTTTCTTTGTCTCCACATTTTGGCTGCTTCCCTGTGTTGATGGAGTGGCTTTGTGTGCTAGTTGTCCTTTATAGCCCAGTAGCTCCGCCTCCACAATCACCTGAGGTGGACACTCTTGGTCCACCCCTTTGAGGGCTGGGTACACAGTCTTGTTGTAGTTAAACCTTGATTGCTATTGTTACACTGGGAGGACTTGACCTCCAGGCCAAATGACTATGAGGATTAGCTGTGTCTATTTATTTAAAAAATATATATTTTATTGATTTTCTACAGAGGGAAAGGAAGAGGGATAGGGAGTTAGAAACATTGATAAGAGAGAGACATTGAACAGCCGCCTCCTGCACGCCCCCTACTGGGGATGTGCCCACAACCAGGATACATGCACTTGACCAGAATCGAACCTGGGACCTTTCAGTCCGCAGACCAACGCTCTATGCACTGAGCCAAACCGGTTTTGGCTAGCTGTGTCTACTAATGGAAGAACTGCTGTGCTGGAGACTCCCCTAAAGGGCAGGACTTGATTCAGTGGGGCTTTGGTGCTCACTGAGTCTGCCTCTTGAGTGTGTCACTTATGGATGTAAGGAGTTGAAATCTGGTGTAGTCTCACACTGACCTCTAGGTACATTGGTTCCTGGATCTCCAAGGAAGTGCAAGTCAGCTACTGTCTGAGGCCACACAGCAGTAGCTACAGGAAGACCTACAGATTTCTCCTTTCTGCTTGAAGTTTGGAAGTTTTGGAATTGTCGGGCCCATTTGCAATTTGTTAGGTTAAGCTGCTAGAGGGCAGGCCATTCATATGCAAAAGCAGCTGCACAGAGCTGGGTGGATTTGTAAATTGGGAGGGGAGGGGTCTCAGGGAATTACTAGGCTAGGGCATGGCAAACAGCAATGGCTGCCAGTCAGTCCTCTCTGCATCACATGCCTGTGTCCCGAATCCTGCGCTCCAGCTCAGTAAACAATGATTCCTGTGCACACCTCTGCGAGAAAGCTACCCTCCTTTTCCGACCCTTTTCTGTCTGGTAGCAGATAGTCCAGTTTCTCCCTATATGAGTCTGGGTTCCCAGAATCTCACAGGAAACTGGAGTTTAGAGCAGTGGAAAACTTGTAACTCCCTCCCAAATGAAAAAAAAAACAGCGCATGCCAGCCTGATTGGTGCACATCTCCATACCTCTGCTTTTCTGAGCCTACCGGTACTTTTTTCTTTCCTTCTAGTTGTAGAACTTCCACTCCGCCAGTTTTCCTGTGGTCCTGGGGGATAGTCGTTTTTGTCTTTTAGTTGTAGTTTTGTTGTTGTGAGAGGTAGCCTGTATAGGTGTATACCTTATGCTGCCTTCTTGGTTCTTTGAGTACACTTTTTTCAATGGAAAAGATTTTAAAGGAAGGAAAATGGGTGCCACATCAACTGAACGAAAGACAAATGGAAAACCGAAGTCATCAGTAAAATGTTGCCTCAATGGCAAGAAAGAAAGTCTTTTTTGCATGAAATTGTGACTGGTGAAGAGTGGATTTATTTTGAGAATCCCAAATGCACAAAATTATGGGTTGATCCCAGGTCAACCATCAGCATCGACTGCAAGGCCAAATTGCTTTGGAAAGAAGAAAATGCTCTGTGTTTGGTGGGATCAGGAAGGTGTGGTGTATTATGAGCTTCTAAAACCACGTGAAATCATTAATAATGATTGCTACAGACAACAAATAATCAATTTGAACCATGCTTTGATTGTAAAAAGACCAGAATGTGCCAGAACACACAGCTAAGTAATTTTGCTTCATGATAATGCATCATCACACACTTTAAACCAGTTAAAGACATGTTAAAAGATCTTGCTGGGAAATATTAACCCACCCGCTGTATTCACCAGACCTTCCTCCTTCAGATTACCACTTGTTCCAATCGATGGCACACGTACTGAGCAACACTTCAAAACTTATGAAGAAAGAAAATTGGGTCTATGAATGGTTTGCCTCAAAACAAGGAAACTTCTAATGGGACAGTATCCACAAATTACCTGAAGGATGGGGAAAATGTATAGCTAGCGATGGACATTATTTTGAAAAAACACTTCTGATGTTTCTCTTGAAATTACCATGTTTTCTTTGATTACAAAATCGGCATTATTAACTGGTACACCTAATATATCCTGATATTCGATAAGCTACATAGCATCCTATAGATATTAGCAGTATCTTCACTTTCGCAAGATATTTAACCTTGTTTCTTAACCCAAAGATTCCCTTGAAAAGTAAAAAATAGTTTCACTGTCTTAATTGGCTAATACACATAAGAAAACAGTAGTAGAGTTAGTTTCTATCATGATGGTGTATGATTTTGCAAGATAAAACAATGAATTATAATATCGAAGTTTGTAATATCCAGAAATCTGGTGGGAATGATACATCCCCTGGTAAAGATAGAAGTAACAAGGAACACCCTAACACCCTTTCAGCTGTGCTCAGTTAAAGGAGGAATATAACATGTCCCTAAGAAAAAAAGGTTCTGTTATTACTTTTACTTCTATTAAAAGAGACAACTAAGAAATTTAACTACAGAGGGAAGAGAAAACTATAGAGCCAAAAATCTACCCCAAAGCATACTTTATAGTTAAGAAACGTACAAACTGGGCAGATGAAAGCTCTATTAGGAATAAAACAACAACAACAACAACAACAACAACAACAAAACAGGCAAATACCCTAAAGAGAAAATTGATCTGAAACTGAAAAAGGCAATTCATCCTCACACAAAAAAAAATATAACAACAAATACTGTATGTGGAAAATGCAATCTTAAAGAAATGAAAATAAAAATAAGGCTTTCAGATTAAACAATGTTGGCCATGGGTGTAGAAAACTAGGAACTCATAAGTAGTTAGTCAGAGAAAAATAAGTACAATCTTTTTGGAGACAATCTGGCAAGCCCTTAAAAAAGTACATATTCTCTGACCTGGTGATCCTTAACAATAGTACAAGTTAATATTAGCTTGGTGCTCAAATGAAAGAGGCACAATCACTAATATTCCTCACTCATTATGTCGCTGAGAGACTCGAAAAATTAACCATTATTAGAGAGTTGGCATATATCAGCTATGGCATATCTAAACAATGAGAAAATGTTCAGTTATTAGTAAACTAAAGACTGGTGCACGAAATGCATACATGGGGGGCAGGGGAGGTGTCCCTCAGCCCAGCCTGCACCCTCTCCAATCTGGGATCCCTCTCACAATCCAGGACTGCTGGCTCCCACCTGCTCACCTACCTGCCTCCTTGATTGCCCCTAACTGCTTCTGCCTGCCAGCCTGATCATCCCCTAACCACTCCCCTGCCAGCCTGATGGATGCCTAACTGCTCCCCTGCTGGCCCAATTGCCCATAACTGTCCTCTGCTGCTGGTCTGGTCACCTCTAACTGCTTTCCCCTGCAGGCCTGATCCCCTCCCCCCCCACCAACTGGCTTCCCCTGCAGGCCTGGGTCCCCCCCAACTATCCTCCCTTGCAGGCCTGGTCTCCCCCAACTGCCCTCCTCTGCTGGCCCATGTTACCCCTAATTGCCTTCCCCTGCAGGTCTGATCACCCCAACTGCCATCCCTTTCAGGCTTGGTCTCTCCCAACTGCTCTCCTCTGCAGGCCTGATCCCCCCAACTGCCTTCCTCTGCTGGCCCAGTCACCCGTAACTGCCCTCCCCTGTTGGCCATCTTGTGGTGGCCATCTTGTGTCCACATGGGGGTGGCCATCTTGTGTGTTGGAGTGATAGTCAATTTGCATATTACTCTTTTATTAGATAGGATATACATTCTACTAGAAACCTGGTGCATGAAATTCATGCACTCGGGTGTCCCCCAGCTGGCCTGTGCCCTCTCACAGTCCAGGAGCCCTCAGAGGATATCAGACTGACATCCAGAAGGAGCAGGCCTAAGCCATCAGGCAGACATCCTTAGCACTGATGTGGAAATGGGAGAGGCTCCCGCCATTGCTGCTGTGCTCACCAGCCATGAGTTCAGCTTCTGGTGCACTGACCACCAGGGGGCAGGTCCTGCATTGAGCGTCTGCCCCCTGGTGATAAGTGTGCATCATAGTGATTGGACATTCTGCCCTGATTTGCATATTAGCCTTTTATTCTATAGGATTTTGAAAAATATGCTGGGTATTCTGGGAAATATATATCATTTGGACAAAGTTTACCTTTGCTACAACATTGAGTAAATTTTCAATCAAATGGTTTTTCATTGGAGAAATTTAGTGATAAGCAAAACTGACAAGTAACAGTCATTCCACCATAACTATGTTCAATAATTGCATCCTCATTACTTCAATTTCACTGTGAAGGCAGTTCCTACCAGCATTGGTAATACTTGTCGATGGCTGCTCTTCAGACATATTCTATTGACGACGACGGCCTTTTTTGGCTTCAGAAGTATGTTGTACTAGTAGTTGGTCTTCAGACATTTCTGTTGATGCTTCTGCTTTCTTTCGGCTGCAGAGGCTCATTGTGCTAATAGTTGGTCTTCAGATATATTCTGTCACTGATGCTGGCCTAAAGGAATTGGCTCCCTCCTCCCTCCTGTCAGGATTCCTGGTGGGGGCTAATTGGGGACAGGGCTGGCTAGGGAGAAGGGCCACAGGAGGTTGGGGGGCCTGATTGGCAGCCGGTGAGCAAGGTGGACAGGGGCTTGGGAGGAGTCATGAGCTAAAGGCCTTGGGGGTGCACTTCTGGTCTTTGTGGCTCACTGCTTGGGTTGGTGGCCCACTCGCTGGCTGCTGCTGGCTTTGTGGTCAGAGACGCAAGCCCGAGGTGGAAGGAGGGAAGAGCATGTAGCCCTGATGTCGGCATAGGGAGGAAGAGCCTGCTCCTTGGCCGGCCCATACCCAGGTTGTGGCCCCTGGTTGTGGCAGCCTCTGCTGACGACCTGGGGACACACATGAGATTGGCACTTGCGTCTCTGTGTCCAGTGGGAAGGGCACTTGCTCCCCACCACCCCAATTTTACAAATGCTGTGCTTGAATTGAATATAAAAATACAAAGCCACTGTGGACGAGCTGAATAAGCCTCTGCAGAGGCGACCAGTGGGGCCCCTGCCTCCCTCGGATCACCCCACTGCCAGTCATCGACACCCCCTCAATGGCTCTGCCACCCCCAGTCCCCTCCCTCTACCTGCTAGCACCTGCCTTGGCAATGCCCACTGATTGGCCCCGCCTCCTCCAAATGGTTGGTCAATTTGCATACTAGGCTTTTATTATATAGGATATGTACCACCATGTAAAGATATTTTAAGGGAAAATGTGGATCATAGAACTCTTTTGCCTAATATCCATACATATATTTAAGCAAACATTTATTAAAATTTATTTGCTTGGAGGTGGAGAATCTAGAAGGAGACTTAACCAAAATGTTTTCAGTCATTACTTTTCCTTAAGATAGTGCAATTTAGAATGATTTTGTTTCATTTTAAAAATATTTGCATATGTTTTTCTAAGTTTTCTACAGTGATTGTGCCTTAGTTGTGTAATTAAGAAAGAACTTTGCAAAGAAAAATAAGACTGACATTAAAATACTTAATAGTATGCCAAATAGTAAGCCAAATACTTAATAGTATTTTAATTAATCCCAAATCAAGAATCAGCAAGATTCTCTCAGTTATATCTCCAGTTTTAAAAACTCTGTGATGATTTTCTTATCAGTTCCACCAGCTGTCACCTCCTGTCTACTGAATGTCATATAGACTTTCAATCTGTTTTACCCTAGTATTTACTTACTTATAATTTGAAATGTGACCAAAAATGCCACACTAGAAAACTCCTCAAGAAAAATACTTTACCATGTTACACTTTAGGCATAAGTGTTGAGATTAGTTTTTCATCCTTTTCTCTGACCTTGTAGCAGCCAGTGGAACGCAAATGATTTTTAACATTGTAATCTAATTAAGTACTGTATACACTTAAATTACTATGTCATTTTCTTTAACAAATGACAGCATAAGACTCTGAAGAATACATGCACACAAGCATTTTTTAAAAAATGCATTATTAGTGACACTACCTGATGCGTGTAATTTGGGTCTTTAATTCTTTTTATGGCTAGTGGCATAACGCATAGATACAAAAAAAAAAAAAGAAAGAAAGATCGAAAATACTCATTTTTTCTATTGTAATGATAATATATAAATTTAGGTTAAATGCTACAAGAAAAAACTTTAGCCTCTCACAATTATTTTCCTAAAAGAATAATAGTATCAAGAATAATGGAGAGGTAACATCAAGTAAATTAGAACAAAGCACAGGGAATATTTCTAGATATAGCTCTTTACAGCTCAAATGGTAACAAGTCACTTATTGTGTATACTAGTACTAGTACATACCCTTTTTTTTTAATTTCATTGATTTTTTACAGAGAGGAAGGGAAGGAATAGAGAGAGAGAAACATCGATCAGCTGCCACCTGCACATCTCCTACTAGGGATGTGCCCGTAACCAAGGTATGTGCCCTTAACCAGAATCGAACCTGGGACCCTTCAGTCTGCAGGCCAATGCTCTATCCACTGAGCCAAACCGGTTTCGGCTAGTACATACCCTTAATGATAGGTTTATGATACAATTTTGTGAGGCTGTGAAGATTTAATAAATCCAAATATAAATATTCTAATAGTCCTTGTGCTTTTCTTCTGCATACATAGCAAACACTGAATTAATATCCACTACCATTCTAAACCAAAACACGATCCTATCCAAAAATAAGGAACAGCATTATAAACACATTTTAGCTAATTTTCTGGCTCATCAATGAAATGAGTATTTCCATAGTGGAGGTAAATAAAAAGAATTATCACATAAATGGTGAGATTTATATAAGAATTTTTTAAAAATCAGTAAGAAAATCTGAATTTATACATTTTAACTGGGTGGGAAAAAATATTTTTCTTTTGACACCAAATTGTATAAGCAAATTTACATACAACAATTTAAAATTCCTAAATGGTTTCCCAGTTTGAACAAGTAGAGTTAATGGACTGTGAAACAAGCCACAAAGTTGCTGGCTGTTTTCAATTTTGTTTTGCTTTACTAAAGAAAAATAGCAAATACAGCTAACCACAGTTGAGTTGTAGAGGAAGTCAGTCACAAGTATTAAGTATGACTCTGTATAGTAAGCAGTTGCCTAACTATGTAAGAGAAGTATTAAAGCTGGACAATGAACTTCCACCTTGTTCAAACAAACTAATAAGAGTATAGGAACCTATCCTTTGTTGGCTTTCAGCCTCCTATATCATTCATTTCTGCAACTGAAATCTGGTTTATGTCTAAATCTCTCTCTATATAAAGGCCTAATATGCAAAGTGTCCCCTCGGGAGTTTGGACAACTAAGTTCAATTACTTGCTATTACATGGGCTGACCACCAAGGGGCAGTGTAGAACAAAGGAAGGCCCTGGCTGGCAGCCAGCAGTGGGGGAAGGGCAGCCTGGCTGGCAGCTAGCAGCCGCTAGGGACCCAACCCATGCACGAATTTCATGCACTGAGCCTCTAGTACCTAATAACAAATGGTTTCCTTTCTTTTTATTTTGCTTTGTTAATCCACATGAGGATATTTTTTCCATTGCTTTTCAGAGAGAGTGTGAGGGAGGAAGGGAAAAGGGAAAGAGAGGAGAGAGAACGAGAGAGAGAGAGAAGAAAGAAACACTGATGTGAGAGAGATGTTTGCTGCCTGCACCACCCCGGTTGGAGTAGGATGCAAACCCCACAATCAAGGTCACGTTTCCTTCACTGGAAATCAAAATCCTTTGGCAGGGGGAGACCTTTTGGTGTGCAAGCTGATGCTCTAACTACTGAGCACACTAGCCAGGGCATAAATGATTTTCTTAAAAAAATAGTTATAAGGGAAATTCCATTTTAAAAATCTTATAAGACCAGCAAAAATTCTATTATTCAATTTCCTTAAAATGAAACCAAATGGACATGTTGGAAATTTTATCTTCTTTTCAAAGAGCCAATGTTCGATACCATTTAGCGGGCAAGAGTTTTTCAAAAGGAAACAATAACTATGTATTAAGTACTATGTGGCACTTACTAGGATTAAAAACTTCTATGTTTACATGTATTCCTTCTATGACAAATAACTTTTATTTTAACTAAAATATTCCTAATACAATTTGATAGTATTCCAAATGTTATACTGATGGGTTGTCAGAAATTGTGTCTTTCAGGTAAAGGACATTTCTAAATGCTAGAGTGATTAATATTAATATGCCTGTCAACATTTAATGAAATTATCTACAGATCTCTAGATGTTAAAAAACAATAAAAAGCATGTTTGAAGAATCAGTGACTTTCATCTCACCATCATAGATATATCAGTTGAAAAAGATGCTAGTTTACAATATCATAGTATTTTTAGCCACTTTTTATTTTTTAATTACGGTTAAATATGCAATATTAATTTCAGATGTATACCCCAGTGATTATACATTATTTAACTTACCAAGTGATTATCCCAATAAATCTCATAACCATCTGACATTATACATAGTTACTAGAATAGTATTGACTATATTCCCTATGTTGTACTTTACATCCTCAAGACTGTTCTGCCACTATCAATTTGTACTTTTTCATCCCTTTAACTTTTTCACCAATGCCCCTATCTCCTTCCCATCTGGCAACCATCAAAATGTTCTCCGTATCTATGAGTCTGTTCTATTCTGCTTATTTATTTATTTATTTATTTATTTATTTTGTTTTTTTTAGATTCAATTGACGATAGGTATGTATTTATTGCCATTTTAGTCTTTTTATCCCCTCTTCTTCTTAAAGAAGATACTTCAACATTTCATGTAATACTGCTTTGGTGGTGGGTGATGAACTCCTTTAGCTTTTCCTCATCTCAGAAGCTCATTATATGTCTTTTGATTCTCAGTGATAGCTTTGCTGGGTAATCTTGGTTGCAGGCTCTTGCTTTTAATCACTCTGAACATTTCTTGCCAATCCCTTCTGGACTGCCAATTTCTGTTGAGAAATCAGCTGGAAGTCTTATGGGTGCTCTCTTGTAGGTAGCTAACTGCTTTTCTCTTATTGCTTTTAAGTTTCTCTCTTTGTCTTTAACCTTTCGCATTTTAATTACGATGTATCTTGATGTGGGGCCTCTTAGGGCTCATCTTGTTAGGGATGCTCTGTGCTTCCTAGACTTGTATGTCTATTTCTTTCACTAGGTTAGGGAAGTTTTTCTGTCATTATTTTTTTAAGTAGGTTTTCAATTTTTTGCTTTCTCTCCTCTCCTTCTGGCAAATTTGGTACTCTTAAAGTTGTCCCAGAGGCTCCTTACATTATCTTCATTTCTTTTTTTTGATTCTTTTTTTCTTTGCTATTGAAATTGAGTGGTTTTTCTCCTTTATATTCCAAGTTGCTGATTTGATTCTCAGCTTCATCTACTCTATTGTTGATTCCCTACAAATTATTCTTTACTTTAGTTAGTGTAACCTTCATTTCTGACTGGTTCTATTTTATGGTTTCCATCTGCTTTTTAGTGCTGCTGAAGTTCTCTCTTAATTCTGAGGGGTGACCTCTACAGTTGAGATATCCCTCCTGATTTTTATCTACCACATGTGGGTATGTGAACAGCCCTGTTCTGCATCTCCAACACTACCAGTCTGGATGTGGCTTCTTTGTCAATCCCCTAGTTGTAGGGCTTCTGTTCAGTTATATTTCAGACAGTTTTGAATGATGGTTATTCTGTAGTCTAGTTGTAATTTTGATATGTTTGTGGGGGACCCTAGTACCGTATTTTCCTATACCCCCATCCTGACTTGAAGTTCACATCATAGATTAATTTTGAGCTAATGATGATCAAAACAGTTAGAGGCTTAACAACAGGATGCACTTAGAGCTAAAAAGTCAAATATATAAAGAGCACCCACGTAGAACTTTTTATTTTTATTTATTTATTTTAGATCTTTTTAAAAATAACTTTTATTTAAAATATTTCACTATCCTAGCTGGTTTGGCTCAGTGCATAGAGCATCGATTTTGGTCAAGGGCAGATGCCTGGGTTGCAGGCTGATTCCCAGTAGAGGTGCAGAAGGCAGTCAATCAATGATTCTCTCTTATCATTAATATTTCTATCTCTTCCTCTCCCTCTCCCTTCCTCTCTGAAATCAATAAAAATGTATTTTTAAAAAATAATAAAATATTTCATGATATGAAGTTACAAATGTATTTCCCAGAGAATATTGAACATACTTTGTAGCAAATATCCTTTCTCTTATTTTTTTAAATTAAATCTTTATTATTCAGGTTATTACATTTGTTTCTCTTTTTTCCCCCACCATAGCTCCCCTATATCCGGCTCCCAACCTTCCTTCTACCCTTACCTCCCTCCCATTGACCTCATCGATAGGTGTATGATTTTTGTCCAGTGTCTCCCTGTACACGCCTCACTCCTTTCCCCCTGAGAGTTATCAGTCCACTCCCTTTCTGTGTTCCTGATTCTATTATATTCACCAGTTTATTCTGTTGATCAAATTTTTAATTCACCTAATTTTTAGATTCACTTGTTGATAGATATGTATTTGTTGTTCATAATTTTTTGTCTTTTACCTTTTTCTTCTTCCTCTTCTAAAAGAGTACCTTTCAGCATTTCATATAATACTGGTTTGGAGTTGAGGAACTCCTTTAGCTTTTTCTTATCTGTGAAGCTCTTTATCTGCCCTTCAATTCTGAATGATAGCTTTGCTGGATAGAGTATTCTTGGTTGTAGGTTCTTGCTATTCATCATGTTGAATATTTTTTGCCACTCCCGTCTGGCCTGCATTGTTTCTGTTGAGAAATCAGCTGACAGTCGTATGGGTGCTCCCTTGTAGGTAATAAACTGTTTTTCTCTTGCTGCTTTTAATATTCTCTCTTTGTCTTTTGCTCTTGGTATTTTAATTATGATGTGTCTTGGTGTAGTCCTCTTTGGATTCCTTTTATATGGGGTTCTGTGTGCTTCTTGGACTTGTAAGTCTATTTCTTTTACCAGATGTGGGAAGTTTTCAGTCATTATTTCTTTAAATAGGATTTCAGTATCTTGCTCTCTCTCTTTCTCTGGCACCCCCACAATTCTGATATTGGTACACTTGAAGCTGTCCCAGAGTCTCCTTACATTATCTTCACATTTTTGGATTTTTTTCTCTTCTTGCTTTTCCAGTTGAGTGTTTTCTGATTCTTTATATTTCAAATTTTTGACTTGATTCTTGCCTTCCACTTGTCTGCTATTAGGTCTCTGAATAATATTTTTTATTTCCGTCATTGTATGTTTAAATTCTAGTTGGTCCATTATCATCTCTAGTTGGTCTTTTTCATCTTCTCTTGGGTCTTGCTAAATTTATCTATCTTTTCTAGGAAATTATTGAAAAACCTTATAAGCGTGGTTTTGAACTCTATATCCAGTCATTTCTTTTCCTCCATTTCTTTTGTTTGTGATCCCTTCCCTTGTCTCAACATTTTCACTATGCCGGGAGAACTTCTGTGTTGGATTCAGCCTTATGATACCAGACTTGCAAATCCGAAAAAGCCTCCTCTGTTGAGCTTGGGATGGGTGGAGTCTCAGGGCTTAAGGGACCGCCTTGCCTTCCAATCGGCCCTGCCCTCCATGGCCCCTGAGTCTCACGTGACTGGGTAATCATTGGAGTGGTCCCTATGTGTGAACGCTCTCTCGCTGAGCCTCTAGACTACTGCCCCTCCTGCTCCCCTGCGCTCCGGGAGCATATGAGTCTGGATCCCCAGGGTTTCGCCCGAAACCGGGGTTTAGTGGAGTTAGAAGTGGCACAGTTGGGAGGGTCTGTCTCCCGCCCACTCATGAAAGCCAGGGGCACAATCAGCAGTCTATCCCCTGCATGCAAGGCTGTGCGCGCCACCAGTCTTCCGATCTTTTGTGACTCCCCTAAATTTCCGTGCACTTCTCCCTTTTCACAGTCCAAACTCCCCCCTTATGAGTTTTGGCTGGATCTGGGGTTTAGTGTCATAGGATAAGGAGTTCAATGCCGTTGGGAGTCTCCATTTCCCTCCTGCCAGAGAAAGCCAGCCAGCTGCTCAGACACCCACTTTCTGCACGCGCGCATCTCTGTACCTCAGCTTTTTGCAGCTCCTCTGGGTCTCTGTGAGCCCCTCTCTTTCCTTCTATTTGTAGAATTTCCACTCAGCCAGCTTTCCTGTGGTTTTGGATGATGTCTGTTCTGTCTTTTAGTTGTAGGTTTGAAATTGTTGTGCGAGGCAGCAGTGTAGGTGTTTACCTATGCCGCCATCTTGGCTTCTCCTCTTATTTTTCTTTAATGTACACTTCTTTACCACAGTCTTACTTCATGTCAGACATACCCTGGTTTGAATCCTGGCTCTACCAATTATGACCTGTGTGACCTTGAACAAATAACTGAACTACATTTCTTCTTGATAAAAGAAGGTCTGTTATAATAATTGAAGCCAATTAAAATATATAGTGTGCTCAAGCATAGTGCCTGGCACAGAGCAAGCACATTATTAAGACATTGTTATTGGTACTGTTCTACCACTCTACTAGCACAGCAACGTGCTTAGAGCACAGAGTACATGACCAACAACTGTCTTCCACCCAGTCCCACTGCCTGTGGCTAGTATATTGCAGAATATGGTTATGATAAGGACTCAGGGAGATACAACAAAAAGATTGTTTTAAAAGAAAATAGTAAATACTATTTACTGATTTCTGAAAGGCAAAAGAAAAAGAATAAACTTACCATGGTCAGTACATTGATTTCTGACATCCTCTATGCTTTCTACTTTGATGTTTTCTTGAAGAAAAATGTAACAACTGTCTTGGAACTGAACCCAGGTAGATGAAGGACAGTCTATGTGGAAAAAGAGAAACACTGTTCAGTAATTTGAAATTAAGAATTTCATGAATTCCTACAGATAAAAATACTAGATTTTCACAGAAAAAAAGGAAAGGCAATTGCCCTTGTTAATTCAGCAACAAGGCTTTCAGTTTTTGTTAAAATAAGAAATTGACGAATGTGACAGTAATTTATTTTTCTCCATTATACTAATATATGATGGAAAAGAGAATTGAGCAAATGAATCTCTTCTGGTTTTACAGAGCAAAGTTCTAAGTCTTTGGGTTGCTTAGGAATTCAGACAAATTATAGCATTATTGCCAAGGCAACAAACTATCAAAGAAGACAATCAGAATTACAAGCTCTTTTTTAAGTTTACCTTTGTAGCATGTAGTAACAATTCCAAAAGTCTTAGTTTTACAAGATCTTTTTGTTAAAATTATACTTCTAAGAACAGAAAAGAAAACAAGTTGCTGGATTATGAATATTCAGACAAGTTTTCATATTGCACTGGGAAACAAGATTGATGTTCTTATGAATGTTCTTAATTTATCACCTCATTAAAGCAGATTCTTAGAACTAATTCTAAGAAACATGTTTTTCTGTACAGTTGTGAGGTAGAGGCATATCTTCTTTGTTTCTATCTTGGTCTCTCCTGTTGTTCATTATAAAGGTGTACATTTTAAAGCCTTGGTTCTAGAACTCTTCGTTATTAGCATTACAAGAAAAATAGACCTGCCTGTAAGAGGTTGGTTTCAATGGCCAGAATGGACAAAGGATTTAAGGTATTTACTGAATTTCAGTGAATAAAGGAGAATAAGGCATGAATCTTCCATATTCTCTCAGGTCTATATAAGAAAAAGCATTAAGATTTTACATATTTTTATTTTTAAGTTCTGTATGTATTATAATTTTAACACCCAAACAGGATGGCCTTTACAAAGATCAGAATTTAACAATCAGCTATGTTATTCTAAACTCAGCAACTTAGATTTTAACAAGCTCAGAATATGGCAGGGACCAGAAGTTGTCTCTAGTACTAGATATTCAGCACAGAGTATATGAGCACCAAGATAGATTATTTTCCAGTCTTCTAGTCATTTCTGGATAATAAGGTCTGAGCATAATGAAATGTGTAAAATGTGCCCAGCCAGTGTGGCTCAGTGGTTGAGCATCAATCTATAAACCAGAAGGTCATGGTTCGATTCTCAGTGAGGTCACATGCCCAGGTTGCGGGCTCGATCCCACAGTAGGAGCCATGCAGGAAGCAGCCGATCAATGATTCCCTTTCATTTTTGGTTCTCTCTCTCTCTCTCTCTCTCTCTCTCTCTCTCTCTCTCTCTCTCTGCCTCTCTGAAATAAATTTTTAAAAAACTTTTTTTAAGGAAGAAGTGTGCTCCTTGGACCATATGTCCTCTTTCCCACTGACTAGAATATAGTAAGCCATCTCTAATCCTGTAAACAATGGAAGCAGCCTAGGGATAACAATGACAAGACAGAAGACGAAGGATCCTAGGTTCAGCCATCATATCACATTCAAGTTGTAACAAGAAAGAAAAGAAACTCCTGTGTGGTTAAATCCACTGTTAATTCAGGTCACTACTATAGCAGCTGGATCAATAACCTACTTAGTACAATGGGCTACTTAAAATCATCCTGAAGTATGAGACCTGAGTTTTTCCCTGGTTTCATACTGCTGGCTTCTTCTTCTTTTTTAAATATATTTTATTGATTTTTTACAGAGAGGAAGGGAGAGGGATAGAGAGTTAGAAACATCAATGAGAGAGACATAGACCAGCTGCCTCTTGTACACCCCTACTGGGGATATGCCCACAACCAAGGTACATGCCCTTGACCAGAATCGAACCTGGGACCTTTCAGTCCACAGACTGATGCTCTATCCACTGAGCCAAACCAGTTTCGGCTGGCTTCTTCTACTAGTAGTAGTTAAGCCATGCAAGATGCATGAGCATGAGAGTAGTGTTCTAAGGTACAATTTATCTATGTACAGTTTTTTTCTTTCCTGCTATTTTTTATAAATACTTGTATTATACTTGTGACTGACAACCTTGGTTTGAACTCCTGTAAATCTAGTACTTTCCCATAATGATGGCTTAAAGGTAGTTGAATAGGGATGTTTTATTTTATTTTATTTTTTTAATTTTGTATTAATGTATTACATATCTTCCCATTGCCCCCCCCCCACTCCTATGCATATACTAACTCCACAGTGTCTTGTGTCCATTGGTTATGCTTATATGGATGCATACAAGTCCTTCAGTTGATCTCTTATCTACTCCACTTCTCCCTAACCTTCCCGCTGTAATTTGACAGTCTGTTTGATGCTTTACTGCCTCTGTATCTATCTTTTTGTTCATCAGTTTATAATGTTATTATCCATAAATGAGTGAGATCATGTGGTATTTTCCTTTCATTGACTGGCTTATTTCACTGAATAGGGATGTTTCAGCAGTAAGCACTTTCCTTTAGGACAATGCTCTTAGTAAAATATTAAGAAAAAAAAACACAACTCTGGCTATAAAATTGTATGTGCAACATTTAAAAAGTAAGGAAGTCCAGAAAGTTCATGAACTGGACAGACCAGACACCTTTATAGGAGGAGGGTTCAGGGATGCCTTAAAAACAACGTGTTTGGTTGAAAGTCTGTATAAGAGCAGCTAGATCCCCTTCCTGAGAAACAGTGCTCAATGATCTCACTTTCACTACACACCTCTGATGCCTTCTTCAAAAGCCTGGCCCTTACTTAGAACTAAAGACTTACTTTTCCAAAAACCACTTCCAGATCATCAAACGTTATTCTTTGTCTGCTCTTCCTTGGAGGTCCAGGCCATCCATGTATACCATCTTCTCCAAGACATCACCACTGGAATTTATGTTGACTTCTCTTCTAAAATACCATCTAAGGCTGGGTAAGGTACCAAGAAAAACATGGCTTTGAAGTCAGACTGACTGAAGTTTTTATCTCCATGATGATACCTTAGACGACTTATTTCCTGTGTTTCCTCAAGAAAAGACAACCTCCTTGGATTGTTGACACTTTTAGGTAGGCATCTACAAAACTACACAGCATAGGGCCTAATTTAAGGAAGGTGCTCAAAACATAGCTTCCATTATTATGTCTATGACTGTTATCCTTACCCACTAAACAATGACCTTTCTGACAATAGGGAATTATTATTAATCTTTGGATCTCCAAAAAGCTCTTGGGCTATAATAATTTAAAATATCCTCTCTTCTTCATCCTTAAATAGCTTACTTTACCATCTCTTCAGCAGCTTCACACACTCTCTTTCTGGTGTATTCATCTTTTCCTTCTAGAAGCATGAGAAGTTTCTGATATTCTGTAACATAATTGGATTGAATCTGCTGCCAATTCTAATACTTTTACTAATATACTTTTTAAAAAGTAAACTTTTTATTGAAATACATCATACAATGTGTAAGTCATAACTATATAGATTGACTTTTCATAAAATGGACATATCTATATAATTATCAGCGAGATAAAGAAATAGAACATTAACCTCTTTTGATCATTGCTTCCCTCCAAAGGTAATCACTATCCTAACTTCCAACACCATAGAGTAGTTTTGCTGTTTTTGAACATTGTAGTAATGAAATCACGCAGTATATAGTCTCTTGTGTCTGGCTTCTTTGATAAACATCACTTTTATGAGATTCATTCATGTTGCAGTGTATCATCAGAGATTCTTTCTCATTGCCATACAGCATTGTATGAATTTATTCATTCTTCTGTTGATGATATTTGGATAGTTTCTAATTGGTGCCTATTACAAGTACTTTTGCTATAAACACATTGGGCATCTTTTGGTGCAAATATGAAGCTTTATCATGGGTATATTTCTAGAAGTGGAATGCTGGGTCATAAGAAGTATACCTGTGTCTAGCTTTGGCAGATACTATCACTTTTGCAAAGTGATTATAATTCTTATAAGCAGCAATTAGGTTTCAAAAAAAATTCCAGTTTGATAATATTTGTTTTGTAATTAGACTATTTCAATTAATATTTAATGTAATTACTAATGCATTTGTGTTTATATCTACCATGTTACTATTTGTTTTCTATTTGTCCTACTTGTTTTATGTTCCTTCCCCTCTTTGTGTGTTTTTTTTTAGATTACTAAATACTTTTAAATTCCATTTTTTCTTTTAGCTTATTAAATAATTTTTCTTTAATTTTATTTCTGTAGTGGGAACCTTGAAAATTACAACATGCCACCTTACCTAAATTTTATTGGTACCTAAAACAAGTTAGTACATTTACCACTTCCTAGACAATGCTAGGATCTTATAATATTTTAATTTCCTGGACCTCCCTTCCTTTGTGTTATTGTTTTATTAATATTTTGCATGGTCAATGTTCCTTTAGATTTAAACACATATTTACCTACCCTGTTGTTCTTCATTCCTTCTTATATTTCTGTGTTACTAAATGTCTCTCAACTACCTTCATGTTTGAAGGATATTTTTGCAAATACAGAATTCTACAATGGCATCTTAACTGTCATTTATAGTAAGAAGTAACTTTATTGTTTTGACTTTGATCGTTCCTGTTGAGAAATTCAGTTGGTCCAACTGTGGTTCTTTCTGGCTGCTTTCCAGATTTTCTTTGTCTTTAGCAGTTTGATAGTGATATGCCTAGTTGTTGTTGTGTGTTTTTTTTTTAATCCTGCCAATAAATCAATGTACTTCTTGAATCTTATTTTCATTGGTCATTTTTTGGAAAATTCTTGGCTATTATCACTTCAAAAAATACTTCCACTCCATTTTCTCCCGCCTCCCTTTCTGGGACTTACATATGTATTACACTTTTTACCATGTCCCATATGTTCTCTTTGCTCTTTTACATATTTTTAATATTTGTGGCTCATTATGCTATATATACTCTTGTTCTTTCTGGTTTACTAATCTGCTCTTCAGTTTTAACAAAAATGCTGTGAAACCCGTCTACTGAGTTCCTAATGTCAATGACTTTCTAGAGACAGAATTTCAATCTGTTTATATTTTTATAGATTTTGGATCTCTGGTGAAATTCTCAATCTTATTATCTGCATCCTTGAACTTCAGTTATTTTTAAATCTGATAACTGATTTCTGAGTCATGTGTTGGTATCTTTTTATTTTTTTCTCTCTTTTGGCCTCTGCCTTGTTATGCCTGGTAGTTTATTTATTTAAAATCCAATACCAGAAACTGTATAAAAAAATTGAAGAGATTCTTGGTAATGTTATTCTCCTCTACAAAGGAATCTGGTAGGCAGCTCAAGTATGAAGATTACCTTAATACAATCAGAGAGTGAGTTGAATTGAGGAGGTGCAATAGCTTTTGTGAAGCCCAATGCCCACAGGTCTCTGTTGAAAACCTGGATCTTATCTAGATTCCCTCCTCTTTGACAAGTTAAAACTCAAATTTTTGTCTCCTCAGACACCACGAGATTGCCAACAATTATGCTCTACTTTTAGATGCTTTAAATTTTGACAACTCTCCTAAGGGGAAAGTAATGCATAATATTGGGCTTATCTCTACTGCTTAGCAGTTCTCTGAGATGCAAATTCAATTCTTATGTGATTTTATCCAAGTTTTCTAGTTATTCTTAGTGGCAGCATTAATCTCCCACTCTATTACAGTCAGGAGCAGAATTCTCACTTTTACACTTTTGGAACAAGTTGTCAATAACTGTTTTTCCATCTAACCATCATCCTCCCAACAAGCATTTGCTGAGTAAATCCTATGTATCAGCTAGAATGGGCAGTGTTCAGGGGTAAGGAGAAAGGGCTATAAAGAAGAATGAGTCCCACACTTAAAGTTTTAGTCTGACAGGAGAGTCAGACATATAAATATGATATATATTACAAGTGTATGATAGACAAAAATACATAAAACTATTAAAGAATGAATAAATCACCTACAGAATAAGGGACATTTTAGAAAGGAGGCAATATTGGAGCTATGACTCAGGATAAGTGAGTTTGCTGTGCAAAAAAAGAAAAAGTGAAATAAAAAAACACATTCTAGGACAATGACAGGCACCTAGTAACTAGTAAAGAGTCAAATATTCTTTGGCTGAGTAAACTAGGCAGGTCTCTCCCTTCTCCCCCTTCTCACACCAGATAATAGTTTCTATATTAGGACAAAATAAAGAAAACAGTCATTTCCAGATGAAACTCAAATAGAAAGTCACAGGGAAGATATTATGAATTGTAAACTTTGATTTTTATTCTTCTATTTTTTCCTGTTTCCTTTTGCTGTATTTTCTTAAGCCTTATGAAATTTTTAATAAATGGAAATGAGAACGGATTTCATTACAACATTTATGGTAATGTCACCTAAAACAACTTTATAAATCACTGGAAGTTCTGGAACCACAGACTGACAAATGATCTTTTGCTTTATTTCTAGCCAAAGCTATGCATGGTATTTTCTATTGATAATAAAAAACTCAAGAATATTAAAAAAAACAAAGTAAATGAAAAAATATTAAAAGCAACAGATTAAAAATACCATTTACATGAAATAAAGCATGTCTATTAAAGTACACAAAAATATATTTGACACCAATTACTTTTGTACATTTGTAGTTCTTATGCTTTATAAATTACTAGAGGTCCAGTGCACAAATTTTTGCATGGGTGGGGTCTCCGACCTGGCTGGTTATCGGGGCTGATTAGGGCCAGCCAGGGCCAGCTGGGCAGGGAGTGGGGGACCGCGGGAGGTTGGCTGTGGGCGTGCATTGACAATTAGGAGGCAGCTCCTGCATTGAGCATCTGCCCCCTGGTGGTTAATGCGCATCATAGCAACTGGTTGTTTGGTCGACTGGTTATAATTGTCACTTAGGCTTTTTATAGATAGATAGATAGATAGATAGATAGATAGATAGATAGATAGATAGATAATGAACTCTGATATGCAAAGCATCTATTGATTAAAGTATATTCCTACTTCAGTGGCAGCTAATGTGTCAATTCTCCATGAAGCACCCAACCCTCTCCTTCTTGTTACCTATGACTCCTCGGAACTTCTACAGGACTTTTCACTAAACAATGTGTGAGAGGCCCTTTCTGGTGACAAGGATTACCCAAATGACAGAGATCTAGTGATAGGAAAGCTGAAGCTCCCATCTCAGCAGTCAAATGGGCCTCGTAGGGTTCTTACATCAGGTCCCTGCCTTGGCTGCTGCCTAGCTGAGGGCAGTCAACCTTTGATTGTGGGTTCAATCCCATCAGGGAAAATAAAAGAATCAACCACTGAATGCATAAATAAGTGGAACAACAAATGGATGTTTCTCTCTCCCTTGCTTCCTCACACTCTCTAAAATTAGTAATAAATAACTTTAAAAAGGAGTTATATTACCTTTTGATGACCTACACCCACACTCATATGGCACTAATCAAATCCTGCATGCCAGTTATATGATATTGATCAATCCTATTTTCTCAATTGGACTGTGAACTGCATGACAACAGAGACTATGCCTTAAATTTAACCATAACCATCATAGTGTCTTGTACATAACACGAAATAGTATGCAGAAAAGTGGACAGGGTAGCATTCTGACTCAGCATATTAGGCTATGGAGAAAAGTCTGGCTCTGACTACATGATCTTGGCTATATGTAACAACCTGCTGATGCCCCAAGTTCCTTATTTGTAAAATGGGGATGAGACCAGTACTGATCTCATGAGGTTATTGTGAGAAAATTGCTCTGGGGGCTACAGATTCCACAGTGAACAAAAGGGGGAAAATTCCTGCTATTTGGATCTCACATTCTAGTTAAGGCAGATACACAGAGATAGAGTAAGTAAATAAAATTATATGTAGGAGGTGTGTTATTTTATTTTAATTGTTAAATAGAACATAAACTTTACCAAGATTTATTTTATTGATTTTAGAAAGAGAGAATGGAGAGAGAAAGAGAGAGAGGGAGAGAAGACAGGGAGACAAAGAGAGAGAGAGAGTCTGATTTGTTGTTCCATTTTATGCATTCATTTGTTTTCATGTATGTGCCCTGACCAGGGATTGAACCTGCAACCTTGGTATATCAGGATGTCTCTCTAACCAACTGAGCTATCCAGCCAGGAGAAGGTGTTTTCTATTTAGATGGATTATTAGCCAATCTGTTGCTAAGTAGCAATTTAGCAACTTAAATCAACTAAAAAGCTTTATTATTTCACGCAGTTTCTCTGGGTCAGGAATTTGGAAGCAGCTGCTTAGCTGGGTGATTCTAGCCTAGAGTGTCTCATGAAGTTGTAGTCAAGATGTTGGCAAGGGCCACAGCCTCCAAGAAGGCTCACTCATACAGATGGTGAGTTGGTGTTGGCTATGGGCAGGAAGTCTCAGTTCCTTACCACATGACTTCTCCACTGGGTTGCTCAAGGGTCAAGTGATTCAAATGAGAACAAGGTAAAAGTTCAATGTCTTTTATAATCCAGCTTTGGGACTCACACTCGGTTATTTCCACAATATCCTGTTGGTTATATAGTTTAGCCCTAATTATACAGGTGAGCTATGCAGAAGATGAATACCAGGAGATGAGAATCACTTGGGCCATCCTGGAGGCTAGCAACCACAGAGAGTGATAAGCACTAAAGAAAAAAGTGAGAACAGAGAAGCAAGTACCTTAGGGTAGGGGTTTGGGTTGCAATCGCAGAAAGGTGTCTGAGACAGGTCTTATTATCAAGATGACCTATAAAAAGTGATCTGAATGAGCTGAAGGAAAAGCCATGTGGATATCTATGTCAGAGAGAGGGAATAGCAAAGATTCGCTCTGAGAAGTGAGTGAATATGATGATGATAATGGTAATTATAGCAAATCAAAGAACATTGTTGGGCAATTAAATAAGCAATACATGATAAGGCCAAAAAAAAAAAAACACAAAAAAAACAACAAACAAACCAATCAGAAAAAAAGAACTATAGGCAAGAAAATGTAAAAATTTTTGATTCACTTCCTCAAACCTCTCAATTGCCTTCTCTGTAGGCTCATTTCAGCATTAGCAGAAACTCTAGCTAGCTGACTCAGCACAAAATCTTTTCTTGCCATGCTCCAGATCAGTGTCTGCCCAGGAACAAGCTTTGCGCATTGTTCAAGCGATTCAGTTTTACTTTGAGAAGAACGATGTTTGAGTAGAGACTGGATACCACCCATAAGGAAAGTCAGTGAGATTCCTAGACTTCATGAGCAGAAGGCTAACTACACTAAGACTTTTTCAATGTTAACCATCCTTGCTATAATCCTGCCTCCCTAAAATATTGCCATAAGTTTTCAGGTTCTATAAATATTTTCTATAAAATATCCTATATAATAAAAGGCTAACAACAGGAACAACTGAACAACTCGTCACTATGATGTGCGCTGACCACCAGGGGGCGTGTGCAGAACATGGTGGGCATTGGCCATGGTGGGATGGTAGAGCAGGTGAGTGGGAGCGCCAGACCAAAGTGGGATGCTGGTCGCTGTCATGGGGCGAGCCTTGTGCCTTGGTCCCGCCCATGTTGACCTATGAACTGGCAGGTCATAGTTCAATTCTCAGTCAGGGCACATGCCTGGGTTTGCTAGCTTGATCCCCAGTAGGGGGCATGCAGGAGGCAGCCAATCAATGATTCTCTCTCATCTATGATGTTTCTCTCTCTCTCTCCCTCTCTCTTCTCTCTGAAATCAATATAAACATATTAAAAAAATAATACACCTAAACCAGTCTTTATAGTTTTGTAACTTTATAATTCTATTCGTTTAACTAGTGCAGATTTTTAGGAGCCTGGTGAGAAATTTAAAATCTTGTACTTAACATAACTCCAAATGTTTCTATATAGTTTCTCTGCCTAAAATTACCTTCTACTGAAAGAAGAAAATGGCATATCCACAGGAATATTGTGCATTACTGGCTAGCTGCCATGGAACTCTCTGTTCTCTTATTATTTCTTTTTTTAAACAATCAGGCACAGAATAAGAGGAAGTGATCCTTGGGACATACTTGTCCTGAGTGTTAACAAAGGAAAGGCAAAGATTATATATTTTTTCTTTGTCAATAATAAGACCTTTGCCCCTCTCCCATTAAGATATGAGCTGCAGTCACTTACCGTCCAACAAGGGCTACTATGGCAGAGATAGAGGAGAAAGAAGAGCCCTTTATCCCCTTTATTGTGTAGGGAGGAGGGAGTGGCTGTTCCAAGTCCCTGACTAATCCAGAGCCCAGTATGCTGGGCTGCAAGATCTCCCTGAATCTCAAGGAAATCCAGCCTTTCTGATACGTCATCTCCTATCAACACCACCCTTACCACCCAGCTTCCAAGATGCCCATCTTCGCCTTGTCTGCTCATGTGCCTTCTTGCAAGAGTTGTCATGATATTTATTCACTGTATGGGGATACCAGTCAGTGTTACTCTGCACTTACTGGGCATCACTAGCTCGTTTTCTTAGAGAGTCAGTTTTAAGATTTATCCTCAAAATCTAAAATAATCCACAAAAGGAATGCAATATTTGATATGTGTTATAAAAATTGTCAATAACACTGTTGTAAAACTAGTTTTTAACACATGAGCTTCTCAATAACGGAAGAAATCCCGAAATAATATTTTGTTGCAATTTCACTTTTTCATTGGAAGAAAAATAAACATTTATTAACATTTCAAATACAAAAACTATGTGAAATAATTTCCCTTGAAACATAACTGCGCCTTCCACAGGGTCATAAAAAGTCACAGCAATAGATTAAGATGATTTAAAGCTAAAAAGTCAACTATGAGATGAATTCATAACAGAGGTAAAATAACTTGGAAGAAATTACAATCCCATTACCCCTCCACACACACACTTTTTAAACCATTTATCTAAAAATGATTTTTAATAAATTAGAAAAAGTACAGAGACATAAATCAAAACAAAATAAGACTCCACGAGATAGTAAAGTCTCTACTAGTATGGAGCTTCCTCCTAGTAAGGGGAGTGACAAGCAAGAAAACAGTGAATAAGCAAGAATGGGGAGGAAAAGGAGACATCTGTAATACTTTCAATAATAAAGATAACTTTTCATTTTATTATTTTATTATTTAAATTCTTCCTGGTTTAAAGTATTACAGGAGTCTCCTTTTCCCCCATTGACCTCTCTTTTGCCTCTCTCACCTCCTCCCCCCGTACATGTACATGCTCTCACCCCCCTACTGTCTGTGTCCATTGATTATGCTCATATGCATGCATATAAGTCCTTTGGTTGATCTCATTTTTTAAAAAACAAGATGCATTCAGATAGTATTAAGTGTTTGAAGAAGATAAACATGGGGATATGACAAAGAATGTGGGGTGTTCAGGGAAGACCTGAGGAGGTGAACAGATATGAATGATGTGAGTTAGGGCCATTATGCCAAGGACTGGGAAAGGTGAGGCTGGTCTGGGTGGAAGAACCAGCAGGTGCTGGAGTCCCAGGAGGTCAGTGTGGATACACAGAATGGCAGGAAGGGTGGTGAGAGATAACAGTAGCACCTCACCTAGGGCTTGAAGAATATGGCAATTCAAAATTAGTAACCAACATCTTTTTTTAAAAATATATTTTATTGATTTTTTACAGAGAGGAATGGAGAAGGATAGAGAGTTAGAAACATCGATGAGAGAGAGACATCGATCAGCCGCCTCCTGCACATCCCCTACCGGAGGTGTGCCCGCAACCAGGATACATGCCCTTGGCCGGAATAGAACCTGGGACCTTTCAGTCTGCAGGCCGACACTCTATCCACTGAGCCAAACCGGTTTCAGCAGTAACCAACATCTTTACAAATTAGTGTTTTCATATTCTTTGGGTAAATACCCAGAGAGGAGTTGCTGGATCTTATGGTTGTTCTATTCTTAATTTTTAAAGGAACCTCTATACTGTTTTCCATAGTGGCTGTACCAGTTTACATTTCTACCAGCAGTGTAACAGGGTTCCTTTTTCTCCATATTCATACCAACATGGATTATTTTTGTTTTTTGATAATAGCTATTCAAATCTTTGATTTGCATTTCCCTAATAACTAGTGATGTTGAACATCTTTTCAAAGACCTGTTTGCTATCTATATGTCTGGAAAAAAGTCTATTTATTACGCCCACTTTAAAATCTAATTGTTTTTTGATGTTATTGAGCTGCATGAGTCCTCTGCAGCATTATTTACAATAACTAAGATGTAAAAACAACCCAAGGGTTCACTGATGGATGAATGAACAAAGATGTGGTATGTATGTATAAAGGAATATTACTCAGGATGGATCTTGAGGGTACTATGCTAAGTGAAATAAATCAGGTAAAAAAGAACAAAAATCATAAGTTTTCATCCATATGTGGAGTATAAAACAAAAAAGTAACAAAACAAAAACACAGTAACAAAAAAAAAAAACACCCAATACAAATCCATAGACACAGACAATAGAATGGTGGTTACCCAAGGCAGAGAGGATGGAGGGAAAATGAATTGGATAAAAACTAGACTTTTGACAGTGAGCACACAATGGAGTATACAGATATAAAAATAAAATGTTGTATACCTGAAATTTACATAATGTTATTAGCCAATGTTATTTCAATAAGTTTCATTTAAAAAGTTTTTAAAATACAAAGAGACTGCTTCCACAAATAGCTAAAAAAAAAAAAATTAGTTACCTAAATTCTGATCCATGTGCTAACCACAGAATGAGGATTTACTCTGACATGCTTATATTCACTCATCTTATGCCATCCATGGGAAATCACTGACCCAGTAAACATACTGATCATCTACTAAATGCAGAAAGAACTCTTTAAAAGGAATACTGTAGTACCTCATTCAGGAATTTAAAGAATGTTTTGCTCACTGTGATCTCCAAGATAACTAAAAACTTTTTAAGAACAAAATAAATTTCAAAATACCAGAACAATAACAATGATCTTCATGTCAACATTAAATTCATACTTCATGCAGCAATGCCATAGGAGCTTTTCTGTTGAGGTCTTGCCCTGCAGCTAAATCTGTGAAAATCTTGAAAAGCTTTCTTGACTTAGTCCTAAGCCTGATGTGATTCTTGATTTTGTCTGGATGGGCAATTTGGGAAATAATACGATGAAAAAAATATATACATATATAGCTTTTTAGCCCTATATCATCAACATGTATGTGAATGTGTTCAATAAACACATCCAACATACATCTCTGTAAAGTGGCACTCAGGAGGTTTTCTAATTGCAATAATTACCCTTCATTTTGTATGAAGAGAACAAAGGAAGGAAACAAGATTTCCCAGGCCTGTAATAGGTACTAGTCATAGAGTTTTCACCTAATGCTCACAGTTAGGGCTGTGAGGTATTATCTCCATTTTACTGACATGAAATGAGTTGGGTAACTTGTTCAAGGCCACACAGTTTGTGTACCTAACTCCAAAGCTCATGTTCTTTCTAAATCAATCATTAAAGTCTCCTTACTGAGAGAAGCAGATGAATTAATGGCATTAATGTAGACAACACATACTGTTCTTAAGCTCTTAAAAAGCCTATGTACTGACTTTGGGTGAACACACAATACATTATGCAGATGATGCATAACAGAACTGTACGCTTGAAACCTATATACTTTTTCAGAAACAATGTTACCTCAATACGTTCAATAAAAATTAAAAAAGAAAAGCCCTTTTAACCATCCTGCACTTATAAAAAGGAAAAAGAACAAAACTTTCCTAAAATAGCTTGTCCTCTATTGATCAAAACAGCCCTTCTGAAGAGAGATCTCCAAATCTAGGAGTTGATTTTTTTTAGTAAAGTTTAACAAGAGAAGAATTTTTTGACTAGCCTTAAGTATGAAGGCATGGCCACCCAGAGGGTGGGTTAAGCGGGCAGATGTGATAAGGGCATGCTTAAGGTGGGCTCAAACAGCCCCTCTTCACAGATCTCCAGTCCAGCCCCATCTTAGGAAAAGCGAATGTGCAGTCTGAGCAGTGAGAAAACCGGCACAAATTGTTTCTGCTCTTTCACAGGCATCAGACGACATATATCTGGTCGTAAATGCGGGTGGACAAAAGGTTTCAGGGAAGGAGCTTCCGATTTTTAAGCAAGTTCTGAGCTACCGACTCTCCTGCTGCCTCCATCACTGAGATCCTTTAAAATATTCCTGCCGGTCAGCAGGCTTCCAGCAAGAACTTATGAAATGGCAATGAAATTCAGGGAGGAGGAGGGGGAGGGTGTCACACTCTTGCATAATCATTTAATTCAAACCCACACAAGTATTCACCGAGTTCTTGTTTATTTGGCTCTGTAATTCCTGGAATTGTTCCTTCTGCAGTGCTTGGGGATGGAAATCTTTCCCCAGAGTTTACCCCAGCCACATTTTTGACATGCTTGCACAATAAATTAGTTTTAAAAACAACAACAACAACAACAACAACCCCCCCCCCCAAAAAAAAAAAAAACATCACATGTTCCACAGAACTGTATTTTCCTTAGGCGTCATTTAGGAAGTGACTAACGTGTAACTTTTCATCTGTCACTTGCACAGCAGCAGTCCACACTTAATCTTTAAACCACACGACTTCAGTGAAATCCAAGCTTAGGGCTGCTCTGGTCCCACTAGGATCCAAGGGTCATCTGGCTGAACTGTTTTCCTGCTTCAACCACTTGAACACCAACCAACTGGACAAACAACGCGGTGAGCGAAGGAGGGCCTGCTTCCTCCCGCCCCGCCATCCATCCCCGCTGCGCACAGCTGGGCAAATCTCAGCGGCCGACTTCCCGCTTCTCCGGTCAGCCCCAAGTGGCGCTGACACTATCCGCGTCCCTCTGCGCTCCAGGCACTTAGCCCCCTTAGAGGGTCCCCCTCGCTCAGAGCGGGGTCTGCACTTCGTCGGAAGGGAGAGGGTACTCTCGGAAGCTCGCCGCCCTCTTCCCCCGACGCCCTCCTGGAACCCACTGCACCTGGCTGGTAGTGGGAGGATGACCGACACCTGGCCTCGCCAGGGCGCACGGGGTGGGCGCGCAGGTGAGGTAGAGAGACGCCGGCGGGACGCAGCTGCCCGGGCCGCCCAGGGACGGGTAGGAGATGGATGGTGGAGAGTCTCAGCTTGGGCCCGGGGCGAGGAGGAGGCATCGCAGGGGGTCGGGGGCGACTTACCCGCGACAGCGGCGGCGGCGAGGCCCAGCAGCGGCAGCAGGACGGCGGGCAGCGCAGCCCCGGGCATGACTGTGGGTGCGGGCGCCCAGCGGCGAACCTCGGAAATGCGGGGCGGCCAGACCCCTCCCACCCAGCGGCCCGCGGAGGGCGGGGGCCGGGCTCCCGCCCAACCCCCGGCCAGATCCAGCTGCGCGCTGCCCGCTGGACCGGCTCTCCAAAGCAATTTTTAAAAACTTTTCATTTGAATCGAAATAATTTCATACTCTCAAAAGTCTTGCAAAAATCGTACAGAGTTTTTGTCGCCCTTCAGCCAGCTTCTCTAAATATTAACGCCCTATATAATGCCAGTGCCATAATGAAAGCCAAGAAAGAACACTGCTAAAATTTCTATTGTCTCTCTGACGTTCGTTTTCTGTTCTGAAATCCAGTCCAGGATCATTCATTGCATTGACGTGTTATGTCCCCTTGGTCTCCTTTAATATGGAAGAGCTCTGTTATTCTTTTTTCTCTCTCCAGCTTTTCAAACGTTTTATGTGTATACTAAAAATATTGCGAATTCCAGTAGTTAAAACCGTTTTAACAACAACAAAATGGCACTCTGATTAAATTGCATCTTACAGCTTGCAGGACACCTTGGACCAGCTTGGTTTTTACTCTAGATTTCACTATGGTCCCACCCAGCTTCTTCTTTCTCTAACATCACCAACATGCAAGCTATTTTCCTTCCCTGCCAGCCAGCCAGGCAGGTGGGAGAGGCAGGCAGGCCTTAGTGGTCAGCAGTTCTCTGATGTGAAAAGAAACAGTATTGGCATTTAAACTGACCCAATGGGAAACCAAGATGGCCATAGGTAAACATCTGAACTTACTGCTTTTGCACAACCACTTCAAAACTACAACTAAAAGACAAAACGGACATCATCCAGAACCACAGGAAGGCTGACTGAGTGGAAATTCTACAACTAGAAGGAAAGAGAAAAGTACACTGAGACTCAGAGGAACTGTGGAAGGCAGAGGAACCTAGGTGGGTGCAGAGAGGGCCGGCAACTGAGAACATGGCTGGCTTTCTCAAGCCAGAGGGAGGCAAAAGCTGCTGACTGCACTGAAATCCAGATCTGGCCAAGACTGGTGACCCAGACTCATTCGGGAAGAAACTGGACTGTCTGGCAGCAGGCACAACTCAAGGGCGGCTTTCTCTCAGAAGTGCTTGTAGCGATTACCACTGCATACTGAGACAAAGGGGCCTATTAGGGCAGGGCTGACAGGAAACCAATGCTGTCTGCTCAGCCCTGAGACTCTGCCCCATCCAAGCTGAGTACAGAGGCTTTTGCAAGTCTTGTCTCATAAGGTTGTCTCCAGCATAAAAGTTCTTCCAGCATAGACACAGCTGATCCTCAGAGCCAATTTGCCTCGAGGCCAATTTATCCCAGTAATACTAACAACAATCAAGACTTAACTACAAGACTATGCACATAGCCCACAAAGGGGTGCACCAAGAGTATCCACCTCAGTTAACTGGGGAGGCTAAGCCACTGGGCACCTATAGGACACTTAGCACACAAAGCCACTCTGTCAACTCAGGGAAGTAGCCAAAATGCGGAGACAAAGAAACAGGTCACAAATGAAAGAAATGGAGGAAAACAAACTACTGGGTATAGAGTTCAAAACCATGGTTATAAGGTTTTTCAAGAATTTTCTAGAAAAGGCCGATAAATTTAGCAAGACCCTTGAGGATATGAAAAAGGACTAACTAGAAATTAAGCATACACTGACTGAAATAAAAACATATTATACAGAGATCTAACAGCAGACTAGAGGAACACAAGAATCAAGTCAAAGATTTGAAATACAAAGAAGCAAAAAACACCCAACCGGAAAAGCAAAAAGAAAAAGAATCCAAAAATGTGAAAATAGTGTAAGGAGCCTCTGGGACAACTTCAAGCATACCAACATCAGAATTATGGGGGTGCCAGAAGAAGAGAGAGAGCAAGATACTGAAAACCTATTTGAAGAAATAATGACTGAAAACTTCCCCCACCTGGTGAAAGAAATAGACTTATAAGTCCAGGAAGCACACAGAACCCCAAAAAAGAGGAATCCAAAGAGGACCATACCAAGACACATCATGATTAAAATACCAAGAGCAAAAGACAAAGAGAGAATATTAAAAACAGCAAGAGAAAAACAGTCAATTACCTACAAGGGAGCACCCATACGACTTTCAGCTGATTTCTCAACAGAAACTATACAGGCCAGATGGGGTGGCAAGAAATATTCAAAGTGATGAATAGCAAGAACCTATAACCAAGATTACTCTACCCAGCAAAGCTATCACTTAAAACTGAAGGGCAGATAAATAGCTTCACAGATAAGAAAAAGCTAAAGGAGTTCATCAACACCAAACCAATATTATATGAAATGCTGAAGGGTATTCTTTAAGAAGAGGAAGAAGAAGAAGAAAAGGTAAAGATAAAAGTTATGAACAACAAATACATATCTATCAACAAGTGAATCTAAAAATCAAGTGAATTAAAAATTCCATGAACAGAATAAACTGGTGAATATAATAGAATCAGGGACATAGAAAGAAGTGGACTGACAATTCTTGGTGTGGGGGCTGTGGGAAGAGACTGGACAAAAATAATACACCTATGGATAAGGATAGTGGGGGGTAAGGGCAGAGGGTGGGGTAGGAATTGCCTGGAGGAGAGCTATGGGGAGAAAAAGAGGAATAATTGTAATAATCTGAACAACAAAGATTTATTAACAACAAAAAGAAGAAGAAAACTAAAAAAACACACAAAAACTTTCAACCCTGCTGCTTTATATTCCAGTTCCTGTCAGGTGGAGGTGGAGGGACTCACAGATAACTACCTTTACATCCATGTTTTTTAAGGAATATATGGAGCACAGAGGAATGACTTTTTTAAATATGATGAAAATATAAAGACCTGTTTCACAATAGTTACCACAGGCAGCGCTTCCCAGCTTACAAAGCAACTGCTCACAGTTTTCTCCTTTGATCCTTATGAGGTGATGATAAAGCCAGTCCCATTTCACAGATGAGTAAGTGAATCCCATACAGAGAAGGAAGGGGCACTAACATGCAGTGAGTGCAGTTATGTGCTGGGTGGGTTTTTATCATTTACTAGAAGCCTGGTGCATGAAATTCATGCATGTGGGGGGTGGGAGGGGTGTCCCTCAACCCAGTCTGCACTCTCTCCAATTTGGGGCTCCTTGAAGGATGTCCTATTGCTGGTTTACAGGGATTGGGCCTAAACTTGCAGTTGGACATCCCTCTCGAAATCTGAAACTGCTGGCTCCTAACCACCCACCTGCCTGCCTGCCTGCCTGCCTGCCTGATTGCACCTAATCACTCTGCCTGCCAGCCTGATCACCCCAACTGCCCCCATGCCAGTGGGCTCATCTCCCACTGCTTCCCCTGCTGGCCTACTCACTCCAAATTCTGTTCTCCCTCCCCCCACTGCTGTCCTGATCACCTACAACTGATCCCCACTGATGGGGTAAGGGACTGAGGGCTGTTTTCTGGCTGGCAACACCCTCTTCTGAATGGGGGTCCCCATTGGGGTACCTGGCCAGCCTGGGTGAGGGGCTGATGGCTGTTTGCAGGCTGGCCACGCCCCCTGGTGATCCAGGCTCCAAGCCCTTTCTTTTTTATCTTTTCTTTCTTTTTTTTTCAGCAGATCCTTGAATGGAGGCCAGGGCTGGCTGGAAGCAGCTATCTGGAATTTATTTATCTTCTACAATTGAAACTTTGTAGCCTTGAGCAGAGGCCAGGGCCGGCCAGTGTGGTTAGGAAGCTTGGCTTCCTCCATTGCTAGGGACAACCCAAGCCTCCTGCTTGCTTCAGCTCTGTGGCTGCCACTCTCTTGGTTAGGCTAATTTGAATTCTCACTCCTGATTGGCTGTGAATGTAGTGGAGTGATGGTTAATTTGCATGTTTCTCTTTTATTAGTGTAGGGGATAATTTCACTTAATGTTCATAGAGAATATACAAGATAGGTATTATTCTCACCTCCAGGAAACCTCAGAAAGATTAAATAACCCAAAGTCACACAGCCAGTACATATGCCTTTTGGCTATACCATTCAATGAGTTTCCTCTCTTGAATTAGAATGTGATCAGTTACCCATAAAATGCTTTAATCTTCACCTCATACCAGAAAAAAAAGGGGGGGGGAGATTATGCATGTTTTATTGGATTTTAATGACAGCAGAAAGCCAGATGACCAGAAAGACTAGACTTCAATTGTTTGCAATTTGGCATTTAAGAGTGAGTGAAAAGGAACATGGATTTGAGGAAATGGTGCAAGGCATCACACATCTTTGTGACGTGATTACTTGCAGACCACAGTCAAGCCAAGATAAATATTGAATCATTTCAATTGAGGCAAACACAACCCAGTCTCTATCTTGCTCATTAGAAGCCCAGAGCCCAGAGCCTACAGCTCAAAGACAAGAGGTGGGAGGCGGGAGGGGGAGGTAGTTTAAATCCCCAGCACTCCTATAAACATTTCCAGGACCTCCTTCACCCTTTGTCAGCTGCACATTAAACAGCCTCCTCAGGGCAAGGGGCATCTTCTTCTGCAGACCTCCCGCTGGGCAGGGCCTTCTATCCAGATTTCTCTCTTCCCCACTCATTTCAGAAAAGCCCTGTGGCTCCCTTCATTGCAGAGTTCTTTTCGGCCCTGAATACTCAGGTTTTCCTGAGCCCCGTGGCCCTAAAGTGCTGCCCGTCTTCTATCCGGTGTGACACTTCACCATGGGTGGTATTCCTGGTTATCATTATGCGCATCCAAATATGCTACAATCAAGCCTTTATAAATAATTGAATTGTGGCAGTGAACTGTGTAATGCACGCTCAGATGATGATGTTTTACTAGACACAAGAGATTCTTAAAAAAAACAAAAAGCATAAATACTTAGCTGTGGTGATATGGCTACCCTACAACAGCAAGCAAAGTGGGAGAGACTGGTCAGCACCGTGCAGAGGACCCTATCCAATAAGACGATGTGGCTACTATATGTAATTAATGGGGGAGAATTAAGAAAAGGACAAGGCCAATCGAAATCTGAACAATAAAGATTTATTAAATTTAAAAAAATAATATACAGAGATCCAACAGCAGACAAGAGGATAGCAAGAATCAAGTCAAAGATTTGAAATATAAAGAAGCAAAAACACCCAACCAGAAAAGCAAAAAAGAAAAAAGAATAAAAAAATATGAAAAGAGTGTAAGGAGCTTTTGGGACAACTTCAAGCATACCATCAGGATTATGGGGGTGCCAGAAGAAGAGAGAGAGCAAGATACTGAAAACCTACTTGAAGAAATAATGACCCAAAACTCCGCCAACCTGAACAATAAAGATTTAATAAAAATTAAAAAATAAATAAACTAACTCAATGTCTTTGCACCTTCCAAAGGAAAACAGCTAAAAGAAGCAAAATAAAAGGCCAACGCTTGTGGAATGTACAGTGCACTTTGGTGGTGCGTCATTATGATTCGCCTGCTTGCTCTCCTGTTCAATCATTTCTTTGCATTTTCCCCTTACGTTCCTGTCTTCTTTAATTTCGATTTATAGATTTTCTCAATCTCAGCCACATTGGGGTGTAGACATAGTTGCAAAGGAAACAGAGTGATATGTACAAGTGAGAAGAGTCTGAGCTGCTCAGAGACCGCCTCTGTTAGTCTTTGTGTTTCATCATGTCCACAAGTTTGAGGAGTGCTGGCCAGTTGTTTTGTAGAATGCACTTAGGTCCCGTTTGTCTGCTTTTTCCTTCTGAGGGTGACTGGGAGAATGGATTCAGGCTGTTCTCCTTTCGGCAAGGGTACCACAGAAGCGATGTACATTGCCCAGAAGGGACAGGTGTTACTGTTTCACATTACTGCTGATGTGACCTGGGATCCATTGGTTAAGATGGTGTTTGCTAGGTTTCTCCTTGGGATCTCTTGGCCAGAAACCTCTTCCAAAGCTCCTCCCCGTGGACTATGTCCCTCAGATAACTTTTCTCTGCCACCAGAGCTTGGATTAAAGTTCTTTAATCGATGTTTGCATAGCCCTTGGAAGAAACCAACCCTGTCGATACCTTAATCCTGAACTTCTGGCTTCCAGAACTATAAGACAATAAATTTCTGTTGTTTTAGCCAAAACAAATAACAACAACAAAACTGTGCTTGCTATGATGTATATGTAAACTATGCAACTACAACCGGAATGGTGAGGGCCTCTGGAACTAGACAACACAATGCTCAAGCCAGGGCCAGCAGGGCTGCTTGTTTAAGCCCTGACAGAGCCTTGTGTCATCAGCAAGAGTCTTGCAAAATCAAGTCTAAAATCAACAATAAAAATACAACTCAATTAAAAAGGTACAAATGGTATGAACAGACCCCTCACCAAAGAAGATATATAGGTAGCAAATAAGCATCTGAAAATACATTAACAGCATATATCACCAGAGAATTGCAAATTAAAACAAAAATGGGATACCACTATACACATATTATAGTGACCAAAATCTGGAACACTGACAACACGAAATGACAGTGAGGATGTGGAGGAAGAGGAACTCCCATTCATGGCTGGTGGGAACGCAAAGTGGTACAGCCGATTTGGAGACAGTTCCCCAGCTTCTTACAAAACTAAATATACTCTTACTGTGGGTGCAGCACCTGTGCTTCTTAGTATTTACACAAACAAGTTGAAAGCTTACATACACACAAAAACCTACACACAGATGTTTATAGAAGCTTTATTCAGAATTGCCCAAACCAGAAATCAACCAAGATGTCCTTCAATAAGTGAATGAATCAACAAAGTGTGGTACATCCATACGATGTAATTTTATTCAGCACCTAAAAGAAACGAGCTATTAATTCATTAAAAGACACGGAAGAACCTAAAATATGTATTGTTGAGTGAGAGAAGCCAATCTTAAAAGGTTGCATATTATATGATTTCAACTATATGATATTTTTGAAAAAGGTAAAGCTATGGCAACAGTAAAAAGATCAGTGGTTGCCAGGGGTAGGTGGGGTTTTCAGGGGGGAGGGGGAGAGAGGAGAAGGAAGGAGGTTGTGGTGGTGGTGGAAGAGGAGGACAGAAAGGAGACATGAGTAGGTGGAGCCCAGAGGATATTTAGGGCAGTGAAACTATTTTGTATGATACTGTAATGGTACATATATATCATTATACATTTGTCAAAACCCACAGAATGTGAAACACAAAGATGAACCCTAATGTAAACTATGGACTTAGTTAATAAACTATTAGTTAATGCTGCATCAATATCAGATCATCAATTTTAACAAATTTTAGTATACTAAAGCAAGATGCTAATAATAGGGGAAAGAGGAAGAGATGTAAGGAAGTATATAAGAACTCTGTATATTTCCTGCTCTACTTTTTATAACCCTAAAACTGATTTAAAAAAATTAATTTATATTCTTAAAAAAATCAAGTCTAACCCTTTCCCATCCTTTCTAACCCTTTCCATGCCTGTGTAGTCCAGTCTGAAGTGGAGTGATTACACCGAGGAAATCTGATCAATGAGTGTCAGAAGTGATATGGCCATTTTCATTTACTGATAAGGAAATGGAGGCACACAGAAGGGACATGACTGACCCATGGACACACAGGAGAGTCCACGTCTCCTGCTGAACTGTTCTACCCATGCCAGGTTCAGCCCCTTTGCCGAAGTATCAAGATCTTGCTCAATTTATTTCCATTCTTCTCTGGCTATCAGTAAGGAATTTATATACACAACGCACATCTGAAGTGAATCCTTCCACAGGTACACTATGTTTATACATTTAAACATCCTAATCCTGGATTCTTCTGTCTAGATAATTACACAAGTAAAATGAACAATCTTTTTTTAAAATATGTTTTTTTTCGTTATTTATTATTGTATTACATGTATACATATCTTCCCATTGCCCCCCTCCCCTGCAACCCACTCCAATAAATACCCTCACAATCCAGTGTCTTGTGTCCATTGGTTATGCTTATATGCATGCATACAAGTCCTTTTGTTGATCTCTTATCTCCCGCACCTCTCCTTAACCTTCCCACTGTAATTGATGATCTGATATTGATGCAGCATTAACTAATAGTTTATTAACTAAGTCCATAGTTTACATTAGGGTTCATCTTTGTGTTTCACATTCTGTGGGTTTTGACAATTGTTTGATGCTTTGCTGCCTCTGTAGCATTTGTTCATCACTTTATAATGTTCTTTATTATCAACAAAAAAGTGAGATCATGTAGTATTTTTCTTTCATTGACTGGCTTATTTCACTTAGCATAATACTTTCCAGTTCCATCCAGGTTGCTGCAAATGGTAAGAATTCTTTCTTTTTTATGGCAGCATAGTATTTCATTGTGTAGATGTAGCATCTGCTGATGGACACCTAGCCTGTTACCAGATCTTAACTATTGTAAATTGTGCTACTATAAACATAGGGATGTATATATTCTTTCTGATTGGTGTTTCTAGTTTCTTAGGATATATTGCTAGAAGTGGGATTATGGGTCAAATGGAAGTTCCATTTTTAGTTTTTTGAGGAATCTCCATACTGTTCTCCAGAGTGGCTGCACCAGTCTGCATTCCCACCAGAAGTGCATGAGGTTTCCTTTTTTCTCCACATCCTTGCCAACACTTGTCGTTTGTTGATTTGTTGATGATAGCCATTCTGACAGGTGTGAGATGGTATTGCATTGTCGTTTTGATTTGCATCTCTTGGATAATTAGTGACTTTGAGCATGTTTTCATATGTCTCTTGGACTTCCTTCTGTCTTCTTTTGAAAAGATTCTATTTAGTTGCCTATTTTTTTAATTGGATAATTTATCTTCCTTTTATTAAGTTGTATAAGTTGCCTCTAGATGTTGGAGATTAAACCTTTATCAGTGATAACATTTGCAAATATGTTCTCCCATATAGTGGGCTTTCTTGTTGTTTTTTGATGGTTTCTTTTGCTGTGCAAAAACTTTTTATTTTGATGTAGTCCCATTTGTTTATTTTCTGTTTAGCTTCCATTGCCCTAGGAGCAGTATTAGTGAAGAAGTTCCTTCGGCATATGTCTGAGATTTTGCTGCCTATGGATTCCTCTAGTATTTTTATGGTTTCCTGTCTTATGTTTAAGTCCTGTATCCATTTTGAGTTTATTTTTGTGTATAGTGTAAGTTGGTGTTCTAGTTTCAATTTTTTGCATATATCTTTCTAATTTTCCCAACACCATTTATTGAAGAGACTGTCTTGGCTCCATTGTATGTTCATGCCTCCTTTGTCAAATATTAATTGAGCATAGTGGTTTGGGTCGATATCTGGATTCTCCATTCTATTCCATTGGTCTATATGTCTGTTCTTGCACCAGTACCAGGCTTTTTTGAGAACAGTGGCTTTGTAATACAGCTTGAAATCTGGTAATGAGATCCCACCTACTTTATTCTTTTTTCTCAGGATTGGTGTGGCTATTTGGGGTCTTTTTTTGTTCCAGATAAATTATTGGAGAGTTCTTTCTAAGTACTGAAATATGCCATTGGTACTTTAATGGGGAATGCATTGAATCAACAGATTGCTTTGGGTAGTATGGACATTTTAATAATGTTGTTTCTCCCAATCCATGAGCATGGTATGCTCTTCCATCTGTTTACATCTTCCTCTATCTCTTTTTTCAGTGTCCTATAGTTTTCCAAGTATAAGTTTTTTACCTCCTTAGTTAAGTTTATTTCTAGGTATCTTAATTTTTTTGGCACTATAGTAAATGGGATTGCTTTTTTAGTCTCTCTTTTGGTAAGTTCTTTATTGGTGTATAGAAATGCCATAGATTTCTTGGTGTTAATTTTGTATCCTGCTACATTGCTGAATTCATTTATTAAGTCTATTAGTTTTTGATGGAGTCTTTCTGTTTTTTTATGTGCAATATCATGTCATCTGCAAATAATTACAGCTTTACTTCTTTTCCAATTTGGATGCCTTTTATTTCTTTTCTTGGTTAAATGAAATGGCTAATACTTCCAGTACTATGTCAAACAGGAGTGGTAAGAGTGGGCATTCCTGTCTTGTTCCTGTTCTTAAGGAAAATGGTTTTAGTTTTTGCCCATTGAGTATGATGTTAGCTGAGGGTTTATCATATATAGTTCTTACTATGTTGAGGTATGGTCCTTCTATTCCCACCTTGTTGAGAGTTTTTATCAAGGAGGGTGTTGGATTTTGTCAAATGCTTTTTCTCCATCAATTGATATGACTATGTGATTTTTATCTCTCAATTTGTTTATGTGATGTATCATGTTTATTGATTTATGAATATTGTACCAACCTTGCATTCCTGGGATAAATCCTACTTGGTCATGGTGTATGATCTTTCTGATGTACTGATGGATCTGATTTGCTAGAATTCTGTTGAGGATTTTGGCATCTATGTTCATGAGGGATATTGGCCTGTAATTCTCATTCATTCTGTTGTCTTTATCTGATTTTGGTATTAGGGTGATGCTGGCTTCATGGAAGGATATTGGAAGTGTTCCTTCTTGAATTTTTTGGAATAGTCTGAGGAGGATAGGTTTTAATTGTTCCTTGAATGTTTGGTAAAACTTCCCTGTGTAGCTGTCTGGTCCTGGGCTTTTGTTTGCTGGAAGCTTTTTGATGACTGCTCCAATTTCTTCCATATTAATTGACCTATTGAGATATTTAGATTATTCCTGATTGAGTTTTGGAAGATTACATTTTTCTAGGAATATGTCCATTTCCTCCAGGTTGTCCAGTTTATTGAAATAGAGTTGTTCATAGTATTTTTTAACAATTCGTTGTATTTCTGTGGGGTCTGTTGTTATTTCACCTCTTTCATTTCTGATTTTGTTTATGTGGATCCTCTCTATTTGCTTCTTGGTTAGCCTGGCTAGTGGTTCATCAATCTTGTTTATCCTTTCAAAGAACCAGCTCTTGGTTTTGTTGATCTTTTGTATTGTTTTTATGGTCTCTATGTTGTTTATCTTTGCTCTGATCTTTATTATTTCCTTCCCTCTGCTTACACTGGGTTTTTCTTGTTGCTCTCTTTCTAGCTCTTTGAGTTGTAGTGTTAGGTAATTTATTACCATTGTTTCTTGTTTTTTTTCAGTAGTCTTGTAGAGCTATGAACTTCCCTCTCAAGACTGCTTTCCCTGTGCCCCATAGATTTTGGATTGGTGTGTTTTCATTGTCATTTGTTGCCATGATGTGTTTTCTTTCTTCTTTGATCTCTCTGGTAACCCAATCATGCTTAATAGCATGCTGTTTAGTCTCCATGTGTTTGATTTCTTTGGATTGTTTTTATTGTAGTTGATTTCCAGTTTTATGCCATTGTGATCTGAGAAGATGTTTGATATAATTTCTATGTTTTTGAATTTGAAAAGTCTTTGTCTTAGACCCAACATATGGTCTATCTTTTAAAATGACCCATGTGCACTTAAGAGGGATGTATATTCTGTGGCTTGGGATGAAATGTTCTGTAGATGTCAATTAATTCCATCTGGTCTAGTGAGTTATTTAGGATTGATTCTTCTTTGCTGATTTTTTGTTTAGAGGTTTTGTCCATTTGTAATAGTGGGGTATTAAAGTCTCCTACTATGATTGTATTGCTGTCAGTCTCTCCCTTTATATCCTCCAAGAGTTTCTTTAATTTAATTGGGTGCTCCTGTGTTGGATGCATCTATGTTTATCAGAGTTATTTCTTCTTCTTAGATTGTTCCCTTTAGTATTATAAAGTGGACTTCCTTATCTCTTGTTATGTCCTTCTCTTTGACATCTAATTCGTCTGATACAAGTTTTGCTACTCCAGCTTTTTTTTTTCATTTCTATTCTCCTGAAAAACCTTTTTCCATTTCTTCACCTTCATGCTGTGTGCATCTTTTTTTTTTTTTCTGAGGTGGGTTTTTTGTAGACAGCAGATATATGGGTTATGTTTTCTTATTCAATCTGTTACCCTATGACTTTTGATTTGGACATTTGAAGTTATTATTTATAGGTACTTATTTGTTGCCATTTTATTCTTTACTCCTCTGTTCCTTCTTTGCTTCCTCTTTCTTTCTTCCTTCCTTCCTTCCTTCCTTTCTTTCTTTCTTTCTTTCTTTCTTTCTTTCTTTCTTTCTTTCTTCTTTCTTTTTTTTTAACAGCAGATCCTTTAGCATTTCTTGTATTGTTGGTTTCATGGTAATAAACAAATTTTTGACTGTGAAGCTCCTGATTTCAGTTTCAATGTTGATTGATAGCCTTGCTGGGTACAGTATTCTTGGATTCAGACCCTTCCTTTGCATGACTTTGTATATTTCATTCCATTCTCTTCTGACCTGATGAGTTTCTGTTGAGAAATCTGATGGGGGTTCCTTTGTAGGTAACTTCCTGTCTCTCTCTGCTTTTAAGATTCTTACTTTGTCATTGGTGTTTGACAATCTATATATATAAAAGCCTAAGCAACCATTGTGTCGGAACAACCAGAACAACTGGAACAAACAGTCAACCAGTTGCTATGAAGTGCACTGACGCCCAGGGGGCAGATGCTCAATGAAGGAGCTGACCCCTGGTGATCAGTGTGCTCCCACAGGGGGAGCATCGCTCAACCAGCAGCCGGGCTTATGTCTGGCAAGTGCAGCTATGGTAGGGGGAGTGTCTCCTGACTCTGCTGCAGCACTACCAAGCAGTAGCAGCAGGTGCAGAAGGCCAGAAAGAGTGCAAGTGGTGCAGCGCCCAGCCTCAGTTTTGGCTTCTCCCTGACTTCCTGCCACTTGGCACACTGCTACATCCCTCAGGTTTGGGTCTAAACTGGCAGTTGGATATTCCTCTCACAATCTGGAACCTTTTGGGGGCCTAACCTGGTAGTTGGACAGCCCCGAAGGGGTCCCAGATTGCTAGAGGGCACAAGTGGACTGAGGGACACCCCAGTGCACAAATTTTGTGCACCAGGCCTTTAGTTTAATTATAATGTGCCTTAGTGACAGTGCTTTTGGGGTTCATTTTGCTTGGGACTCTGAGGTTCTTGGATTTGTGTGGGTTTTTTCTTCCCTATATGAGGGAAGTTTTCTGTCATTATTTCTTCAAACAGGTTTTCAATTCCAGGCTCAGTTTCCTCGCCTTCTGGAACCATTATTATGTGGATATTGTTTTGTTTTGTATTATCCGAAAATTCCCTTAGGCTCTACTTTTTTTTTTGATTTAATAAATCTTTATTGTTCAGATTATTACAATTTTTCCTGCCCCCCATAGCTCCCCTTCACCCAGTTCTCACCCCACCCTCTGCCCTTACCTCCCCCCTACATTGTCCTCATCCATAGGTGTATGATTTTTGTCCAGTCTCCCCCTGCATTCCCCTCACCCCTTTATCCCTGAGAACTGTCAATCCACTCCCTTTCTGTGCTCCTGATTCTATTATATTCACCAGTTTATTCTGTTCATCAGATTTTTAATTCACTTGGTTTTTAGATTCACTTGTTGATAGATATGTATTTGTTGTTCACAATTTTTATCTTTACCTTTTTCTTTTTCTTCCTCTTCTTAAAGAGTACCTTTCAACATTTCATATAATATTGGCTTGGTGTTGATGAACTCTTTTAGTTTTTTCTTAACTGTGAAGCTCTTTATTTGACCTTCAATTCTGAATAATAGCTTTGCTGGGTAGAGTAATCTTGGTTGTAGATTCTAGCTATTCATCACTTTAAATATTTCTTGCCAGTTCTATCTGGCCTGAATAGTTTCTGTTGAGAAATCAGCTGACAATCCTATGGGTGCTACCTTGTAGGTAATTGACTGTTTTCCTCTTGCTGCTTTTAATATACTCTCTGTCTTTTGCTCTTGGTATTTTAATTATGATGTGTCTTGGTGTGGTCCTCTTTGGATTCCTTTTGTTTGGGGTTCTGTGCAATTCCTGGATTTGTAAGTATATTTCTTTCACCAGGTGAGGGAAGTTTTCAGTCATTATTTCTTCAAATAGGTTTTCAGTATCTTCTCTCTCTCTTCTTCTGGCACCCCCACAATTCTAATGTTGGTACGCATGAAGTTGTCCCAGAGGCTCTTTACTCTATCTTTACATTTTTTTTTATTGTTTTTTCTTTTCCAGTGGAGTGTTTTATGCTTCTTTGTATTTCAAATCTTTGACTTGATTTTTGTGTTCTTCTATTCTGCTGTTAGATCTCTGTATAATATTTTTTTTAATTGCAGTTAGTATATGTTTAATCTCTAGTTGGTCCTTTTTCATATCCTCAGGGGTCTTGCTAAATTTATCAGTCTTTTCTAGGAAATTCTTTTTTAAAAAAATTAAATCTTTATTATTTAGATTATTACATTTGTTTCTCTTTTTTCCCCTCCATAGCTCCTCTCCACCTGGCTCCTACCCTTCCTTGTACTCTTACCTCCCTCCCATTGACCTCATCCATAGGTGTATGATTTTTGTCCAGTCTCTCCCTGTACAACCCTTCCCACTTACTCCCTGAGAATTATCAGTCCACTCCCTTTCTGTGCTCCTGATTCTATGATATTCACCAGTTTATTCGGTTGATCAAATTTTTAATTCCCTTAATTTTTAGATTCATACGTATTTGTTATTCATAATTTTTTTCTTTTTAATTAAATCTTTATTATTCAGATTATTACATTTGTCTCTCTTTTTTCCTCTCCACAGCTCCCCTCCATCCGGCTCCTACCCCTCCCTCTACCCTTACCTCTCCCCGCATTGATGAGTCCATAAGTGTATTATTTTTGTCCAGTCATTCCCTGTACACCCCTCCCCTCTTTCCCCCTGAGAATTATCAGTCCACTCCCTTTCTGTGCTCCTGATTCTATTATATTCACCAGTTTATTCTGTTGATCAAATTTTTTTTTACTTGTTCTTCTTTTCTTTTTTCATTTTCTTTTTTTAAAATTAATTTTTATTAATTTTTTATACATATCTCCCCATTGCCCCCCTCCCTCCCAGGCGTACCCCGACCCCCCAGTGTCTGTGATCATTGGTTATGTTTATAAGCATGCATACAAGTCCTTTGATTGATCACTTATTTACCTCACCTAACTTTAATCTTTCTGCTATAATTTCACAGTCTGTTTGATGCTTTATGATTTTTGTCCTCCTGAGAATTATCAGTCTACTCCCTTTCGGTGCTCCTGATTCTATTATATTCACCAGTTTATTCTGATGATCAGATTTTTAATTCACGTAATTTTTAGATTCACTTGTTGATAGATGTGTATTTGTTGTTCATAATTTTTTGTCTTTTACCTTTTTCTTCTTCCTCTTCTAAAAGAGTACCTTTCAGCATTTCATATAATACTGGTTTGGAGTTGATGAACTCCTTTAGCTTTTTCTTCTCTGTGAAGGTCTTTATCTGCCCTTCAATTCTGAATGATAGCTTTGCTGGAAGGTTATTCTTGGTTGTAGGTTCTTGTTGTTCATCACGTTGAATATTTCTTGCCACTCCCGTCTGGCCTGCATCGTTTCTATTGAGAAATCAGCTGACAGTCGTATGGGTGCTCCCTTGTAGGTAATGACCTGTTTTTCTCTTGCTGCTTTTAATATTCTCTCTTTGTCTTTTGCTCTTGGTATTTTAATTATGATGTGTCTTGGTGTGGTTCTCTTTGGATTCCTTTTATATGGGGTTCTGTGTGCTTCCTGGACTTGTAAGTCTATTTCTTTTACCAGATGTTGGAAGTTTTCAGTCATTATTTCTTTAAACAGGTTTTCAGTATCTTGCTCTCTCTCTTCTTCTGGCACCCCCACAATTCTGATGTTGGTACGCTTGAAGCTGTCCCAGAGGCTCCTTACATTATCTTCACATTTTTGGATTCTTTTCTCTTCTTGCTTTTCCTGTTGAATGTTTTCTGCTTCTTTATATTTCAAATTTTTGACTTGATCCTTGCCTTTCTCTAGTCTGCTGTTAGTACTCTGTATAATAGTTTTTATTTCAGTCAGTGTATTTATCATCTCCTCTTGGGTCTCACTAAATTTATCCATCTTTTCTAGCATATTCTTGAAAAACCTTATAAGCGTGGTTTTGAACTCTATATCCAGTCGTTTTTTTTCCTCCATTTCTTTTGCTTGTAATCCCTTCCCTTGTCTCGGCATTTTCACTGTGCCAGGGAAACTTCTGTGCTGGATTCAGCCGAAGAAGCCTCTGTTGGGCTTGGGAGGGGTGGAGTTTCAGGGCTTAAGGGACCGCCTTGCCTTCCAGTCGGCCCCGCCCTCCACAGCCCCTGAGTCTCACGTGACTGGGTAATGGCTGGAGTGGTCCTTGTGCGCGCGCGCACCCGCAGTGCCTCTAACCGCTGCCTTTCCGGCTCCCCTGCGAACCAGGACCACAAGAGTCTAGGTCTCCAGGGTTTCGCCCAAAACAGGGGCTTAGTGGAGTCAGAAGTGGCACAGTTCGGAGGGTCTGTCTCCCGCCCACTCATGAAAGCCAGCGGCACAATCAGCAATCTGTCCTCCGCGTGGTGCCGTGCGCGACCAGACCTCCGATCCTTTGCAACTCCCCTAAATTTCTGTGCACTTCTCCCTTTTCACATTCCAAACTCCCCCCGTATGAATTTCAGCTCGATCTGGGGTTTAGTGTCGCAGGACAAGGGGTTCAATGCCTTTGAGAGTCTCCGTCTCCCTCCCGCCAGAGAAAACCAGCCAGGTACTCCGGCACCCGCTCTCTTCTCGCGCGCGTCTCCGTACCTCAGCTTTTTGCAGCTCCTCTGGGTCTCTGTGAGCCCCTCTCTTTCCCTCTAGTTGTAGAACTTCCACTCAGCCAGCTTTCCTGTGGTTCTGGATGATGTCCGTTCTGTCTTTTAATTGTAGTTTTGAAATTGTTGTGCGAGGCAGCAGTATAGGTGTTTACCTATGCCACCATCTTGGATTTTCCTTTTTTTCTTATCTGATCAAATTTTAATTCACTTAATTTTTAGATTCACTTGTTGATAGGTATGTATTTTTTGTTCATAATTTTTTATCTTTTACCTTTTTGTTCTTCCTCTTCTAAAAGAGTACCTTTCAGCATTTCATATAATACTGGTTTGGAGTTGAGGAACTCCTTTAGCTGTTTCTTATCTGTGAAGCTCTTTATCTGCCCTGCAATTCTGAATGATAGCTTTGCTGGTTAGAGTATTTTTGGTTGTAGATTCTTGCTATTCATCCCGTTAAATATTTCTTGCCACTCCCATCTGGCCTGCATAGTTTCTGTTGAGAAATCAGCTGAAAGTCGTATGGGTGCTCCCTTGTAGGTAATGAACTGTTTTTCTCTTTCTGATTTTAATATTCTCTCTTTGTCTTTTGCTCTTGGTATTTTAATTATGATGTGTCTTGGTCTTCTTTGGATTCCTTTTATATGGGGTTCTGTGTGCTTCCTCGACTTATAAGTCTATTTCTTTCACCAGATGGGAGAAGTTTTCAGTCATTATTTCTTTAAGTAAATTTTTAGTATCTTGCTCTTCACTTCTTCTGGCACCCCGACAATTCTGATGTTGGTACGCTTGAAGCTGTCCCAGAGGCTCCTTACATTATCTTCTCATTTTTGGATTCTTTTCTCTTCTTGCTTTTCCAGTTGAGTGTTTTCTGATTCTTTATATTTCAAATTTTTGACTTGATTCTTGCCTTCCTCTAGTCTGCTGTTAGGTCTTTGTATAATATTTTTTATTTGAGTCAGTGTATGTGTAATTTCTAGTTGGTTCTTTTCCATCTCTATTTGGTTGTTTTTCATCTCCTCTTGGGTCTTGCTAACTTCATTCAACTTTTCTAGGATATTCTTGAAAAACCCTATAAGCGTGGTTTTGAACTCTATATCCAGTCATTTGTTTTCTTCCATTTCTTTTGTTTGTGATCTCTTCCCTTGTCTCGACATTTTCACTATGCTGGGAGAATTTCTGTGTTGGATTCAGCCTTATGATACCAGACTTGCAAAACTGCAAAAGCCTCTCTATTGAGTTTGGGAATGGGTGGAGTCTCAGGGCTTAAGGGACCACCTTGCCTTCCAGTCAGCCCTGCACTCCATGGCCCCTGAGTCTCACGTGACTGAGTAATCGTTGGAGCGGTCCCTGTGTGTTTGCATGCTCTCACAGTGCCTCTAGACTGCTGCCCCTCTGACTCCCCTGCACTCCGGGACCATATGAGTCTGGGTCCCTGGTGTTTTACCCAAAACTGGGGTTTAGTGATGTTAGAAGTGGCGCAGTTGGGAGGTTCTGTCTCCTGCCCACTTGTGAAAACCAGTGGCACAATCAGCAATCGGTCCTCTATGCACAGTATCGTGCGAGTCACCAGACTTCTGATCTTTTCGACTTCCCTAAATTTCCGTGCACTTCTCCCTTTTCGCAGTCCAAACTTCCCCCATATGAGTTTCGGGTGGATCTAGGGTTTAGTGTCGTAGGATAAGGGGTTCAATGCCATTGAGAGTCTCTGTCTCCCTCTCACCAGAGAAAGCCAGCCAGGTACTCTGGCACCAGCTCTCTCCACAAGTGTGTCTCCGTACCTCAGCTTTTTGCAGCTCCTCTGGGTCTCTGTGAGCCCCTTCTTTCCTTCTAGTTGTAGAACTTCCACTCAGCCAGCTTTTGTGTGGTTCTGGATGATGTCCATTCTGTCTTTTGTGGTTTTGAAATTGTTGTGCGAGGCAGCAGTGTAGGTGTTTACCTATGCCACCATCTTGGATTCTCCCTCTAGGAAATTCTTGAAAAACCTTATAACTATGGTTTTGAACTCTATATCCAGTTGTTTGCTTTCCTCTATTTCTTTCATTTGTGACTTGTTTCTTTATCTCCACATTTTGCCTGCTTCACTGTGTTGGTAGAGTAGCTTTGTGTGCTATGTGCCCTATAAATCCAGTGGCTCAACCTTTGTTATATGGACATTCTTGGTGCACCCCTCTGTAGTAGTTAAGTCTTGATTGTTGTTGGTATCACTGGGAGGAACTGACCTCCAGATGAATTGGCTATGAGGATCAGCTGTGACTATTGCTCGGAGAACCTCTGTGCTAGAGTCAGCCTTATGATACAAGGTTTTGCAAAATTGCAAAAGCCTCTGTGTTCAAATTGGATGGGGCAGTGTCTCAGGGCTGAGCAGACAGCCTAGGCTTCCCTGCAGCCCTGCCCTATGAGGCTCCTGGGACTCAGTGTTCCATGGTAATTGCTGCAAGCACCTCTGAGAGAAAGCCGCCCTCAAGTTTCACCCACTGCCAAATAGTTCATTTTCTCCCCCAGTGAATCTGGATTCCCAGGTTCTTGCTTGGAACTGGAGTTCAGCGCAGTCGGGAGCTTCCATCTCCCTCCTGCTAGAGAAAGCCAGCGGCACACTCAGGACTCAGTCCTCTCTGCTCACACTCGCGTGCAAGTCTCCAGAGCTCTGCCTTTTACAGCTTCCTTGAGTTTCCGTGTGCTTTTCTTTTTTCCTGACAGTCCAGATACCCCCTCCCCCCATCTCATATGAGTCTGGTTCCCCAGGGTCTCATCTGGGACTGGGGTTCAGTAAAGTTGGGAGCTTCCATCTCCCTCCTGCTAGAGAAAGCCAGTTAGGCACTCAGCTGCCCGTCCTCTCCTTGCATGTGTCTCCATACCTCAGCCTTTTGCAGTTTCTCTGATTCTCTGTGTGCTTTTCTCTTTCCTTCTAGTTGTAGAATTTCCACCCAGCCAGCTTTCCTGGGGTTCTGAATGATGTCTTTTTGGTCTTTTAGTTGTAGTTTTGAAATTTTTGTGTGAGGCAGCAGTTTAGGTGTTTACCTATGCCACCATCTTGCTTTCTCCACCATTTCTTTTTTATGGTGAGAACATTTCAGATTTACTGTTAGCAACTTTCAAGCACAAAATATATTGTTAACTATAATCACCAGGCTGTATATTAAATCTCGAGAATGTATTAATCTTATAATTGGAAGTTTGTATCCTTTGTTCAACATCTCCCCATTTCCCGTTCGCCCAGTCCTGGTAAACACCCCCCTATTCTCTGTTTCTGAGTTTGGTCTTTTAGATTCCACATATAAGTAAGATCATATAGTATTTGTCTTTGTCTGTATGATTTCACTTAGCAAATGCCCTAAGGTTTATCTATGTTGTTGAAAATGGCAGTTTCCTTCTTTCTCATGGCTGCATAATATTTAATTGTGTATGTAAATACATATATATATATCTCACATCTTTATCCATTCATTTGTTAATGGACACTTAGGTTGCTATCCCATATAATAAAAGGCTAATATGCAAATAAACCCAATGGTGAAACAACCAGTCACTATGATGTGCATTAACCACCAGGGGACAGACACTTAATGCAGGAACTGCCCCCTGGTGGTCAGTGTGCTCCCATAAGGGGAGTGCCACTCAGCCAGAAGCCGGGCTCAGGCTGGGGCAGCAGCAGTGGCAGACCCCCACCCCCTGGAGTGCACAAATTTCGTGCATTGGGCCTCTGGTTGTAAATAATGCTCTAATGAACCTAGTGATGCAGGTATCTCTTTGAGATCTTGCTTTCATTTCCTTAGGTTACACATCCAGAAATAGGATTGCTGGAACATATGGTAGTTCTATATAGATTGTCACTACAAATATATGGCTTTCAATTTCAATATATATTGATTTCAGAGAGGAAGGGAGAAGGAGAGATAAAAGCATCAATGATAAGAGAGAATCATTGATCAGCTACCTTCTGCATGCCTCACACTGGGGATTGAGCTCGCAATCCAGGCATGTACCCTGACCAGGAATTGAACCATGATCTCCTTCCTGGTTCATAGGTCGATGCTCAACCACTGTGCCACACTGGCTGGGCATCCTCCATCTATTTTTGTCTTGGTCATTGTCCTTTCCTATTCCCCTTATCAGGTATTTAAATTTTTTATTACTCTCTTCAGGCTGAGACCCCATTCACTACTCATTTTCTCATCGGGTAGACAAACACTGTAAAATACTCACCTCTCTCCCTTTCTCCTTCATACAACCCTCCATCTTGTGGCCTGAGAGAGGAAGGCATTCTTCTTCCCCTTCCACCCAAACCCAGTTCCTCTTCCTGTGGGCTTAGAACTGCCCTTCTCATCCCATCTTCTTCAAGACCTCCTTCCATTAATGACTCCTGCTCTCTTCCCGGCATCTTCTCTCTGTCGGCTATTTTTGTTTTGTTCTTCCTCCCCCCTTGCCCCCCGCCTCAGCTTCTAAACCTGTAAATTCTTTACCCTCTCCTTTGAAAAAAATCAAAACCCTTCAACCCTCCTTCTTCCTCTAGCTATGACCCAATCCCTCTCCTTCCCATTTCCATCATAATTCTCAAAATTTTCCATTTCCCATTTCCTACTTTTCCTTTCACTTTCTAGCTCAGTTTCATCTGGTTCTGGCCCCACAATTCTTCCAATTTTAGTATATGTGCTGCCGAAGCGAGCACTGATCCCACAATTCTGCTGCATTTCCATTGGCTAAGATCACCAGTTTTCCTAATTCTTAGAGTCAGTTTTATCTAACCTTTCCTCTCTGTGGTTTAGCAATTGGATCAATATTGACTTGATGCTACATTGTATTAAAAGGGTATTTGGCTAAGGAACCAAGACTCTAGGGGGAAGGCATTCTTTCTTGAATCCCATCCAGACCTAGTTCCTCTTCCTGTGGGCTTAGAACTGCCCCTCTCATCCTATCTTCTCCAAGACCTTCTTCCATAGTGACTCCTGCTCTCTTCCCTGCATCTTCTCCCTGCCAGCAGAGAGATAAAAGACTGAACTAAGACAGTTAATAGTGGAGATAGCCACTCAGTGAGAAGGCTTAGATAAAATCTACAGAATTGTTGAATTAGAAAGATGAGAAAGGATTTGTGGATAACCACTGAGTTTCTAGCTTGGGAGGTAAGAGATATGGCATCTTCATATTAATAGAAAGAGACTATAAGAAGAAAAATCTGGGTAGGGGAATAGAAAAAAAAGTTTCCAAAGTTCTGCTCATGATTAATTTAGCTTAGAAAAAAGAGAAACACGTATAAAGTAAATTTGTTGAGCTGTGGATATTGGGAGACTATTTTAATTTAGAGTATACATGGAATTAGAGATAATTTTGTACAGCTCATGAGTTCTTGCAGAAAAAAAAGTCTTTGAGATCTAGTTAAAATTTGCCTTAAGATAAAAAGTTTAACTATAACAATTAGATCTTCATTTATCCAAGAAGGTTTTAGAATTAAAAGAATGTAATATAGAGTAATCTGAACCTCTGACTGTCCCAAACATAAACTCAGTGGTGGGGTCAGGATTGGGGGCTACCAACACTGCAGCAGTCATTTGCAGGGCAGAATTACCAGAGAGTAAGGGTATCTTGTCCTAGGATCAGGCAGGGGAACATGCTATGTGTGGGGGAAAGTAGGGAAAAGAGGCTGATCACTGGCATCACTTCTGAATTTGTCTCTGAGACCTGATGGTCAGGTCTGTTTGGTTACATTTTTAGGTGCCTCATTTTGAGAGTTCGATTTTGTCAGACGATGTGTGGGGCTGAATTTGTTAGGGAAGGCTGTCTTCAGTTCCCCTGAGACATCTGAACAGAGGAAATGGGAAGGGAACACCATATGGGCAGTTCTGGTCCTATTGAGAGGGCTTTCATGTAGATTGTCCAGTGGGAGTTGGACAATTGACTTAGAAGTGGTTGATGAATGCCTTGAGATGGAAGGTAGTGAACAGGTCCAAAGAATGAGAAGTGGCTCATAAATGGAATTTTGGCTGATTTGATAGTTAAAAGACATGCTGATTCAGACGAATCTGAAAAAGAGACTAAAATCAAACATTCAGAAATGTAGGAAAGATTATATTTATTCTTTAAAAAATACACACAGAATCTAAGGAATGCCTTGCTTTACAATAGCTGCTCACTTTATCTCTTGTCCTACTGTATACCTAACACAATAAAGCCCAATTTAGAGATATTTTTTTAAACAAGGATCAACAATACTTTTACTTAAAAAATAATACAACTTTATTGCAGTATCACTACTATATACTAGTATAGCTGAATTTTTCATATTGGTTTAGTTCTTTGAAGAAAGTCATAATAACTAAAACTGTACAAATCTTAGGGCAAGGTAACCAGACTAACAAATTTAATAAAATATATTTCAGGACAACTACAATATAGTTTTAGACTATACTAAACCTGTCTTAGATAACTATTTACAACTTTATTATAGTATAAAAACTCTAAATTTTAAAATAAATCTGTGGATTTTACACAAGAATACTCTAAAGTACAAATATAAGTTAAACGTTGAATAAAACATTCACCAGGTTCAGTGGAAGTTATTAAGAATATATTCTAGGTGGTGAAACGTACAGTGGTAACCCCAAATAGTGTTTCCTTAATCATTCATAATTTTAAATATTTTGGTAGTAATCACAAAGTTTATAGCTTCATTGTATAATTTTCATTTTTACAATTACAAGATATATACTTTCCTTCACAGACTATTTCTCTTTAGCTCACTAAGAAGTAAAAAAAAAAAAAAGAAAGAAAAAAGATTTGTTAGTCAAAAGTTGACATGTATGGTATATAAATTGTAAAATTTTCAAAATCTCTTAGCTGATTCCCTTTAAAAAGGAAAGAGGTATATGTTGCACATAAGAAAAGACAACAAACCCATACTGCTACAAGGTTATCTAATCAACCTAATAACAGTGTTCACACATGTGAGAAAAATATTAAGTACCAAATCTTTAACAGCCACTGTTTTATAAATAATTATGAATGAAACAAAATTTTACATTTAAGTAATTTTGTATAAAATGTATTTGGACTAGTATAAGAAGCATTTTGCCAGGCGGTACCATTTTGCTGTGTAAAAAAATAAGCATGCGTCTCATTTAATACTTTCCCTCAAATGCTACAAATGACATTTTAAAACAATGTTGACATTACTTAGAGTTCTGTTTTTACCTTGAGGTTCTAATTTTGCATTTGGCCAGATGTTCATAAGAATTAAAATTTAGATGTATGACCTAGTAATACACCAATTTAAATTTTGAGACATTATATTAAAATGTCATTAAGACATACGTATTATAGTTACTCACCACATTCTTACTGAGAAAATGCACATTAAAATTATTTCCCTTCAAATAATTTGGACTTTAGTTTCAGCTTCGCTTCCTTTCCATTCTGTTCAGCAGAGTTATATGCATGGCATTTTTGAATAATTAAACATGGATATCTGAATAGCAACTAAACAATTAAAAAAGTACTTAAGACTTGTACTTGGGGGGAGAGTAAATACTGACACTGGAAACATTTTAAATGGCTCATTTTTCCTAACATGTTAGTGCAAATTAGCAAACTTTTAGAAGAATTTAGTCATGGAAAGAAGGAAGCATAATCTCATCTTCATTCACTCCTTGTTCATATCGGACTGAAGAGAAGCCTGCCCAGTGCATACGTTTCCTTTGGAAGAGGAACCAAATCAGTCCGCTGATGAGAACTAAGATGATTAGCACGGTGAATGCAATAAATATTCCTCTGTAATCAGGGCCTAGAGCAGGGAAAGGTTTGACATTGGAGGAGATAATATAAAAGCGATTATTATTAATTTTATGCATTTGGCAGTGTGTCACATAAGCAAACCTTGTATAGATTAGATACAGTAAGTACTTGATTGTTTCAGAGCATGCACACAATTCAAAATCACCACCAAACACTTAAGTGCTTTTTTCTCCAAATTTAACTATTTTCCTTTTCATTAAAAACCTTTTCATTAGTATAGCAATTTTCTTACAAAGAAATTAAAGCTTCAATGTCTCCTGCTTTTAGACATCTTCCCTGATAATCCAACCTAGAGTAGCTCTCTCTTTAGTCTCAATCACATAGTTGATAACAATTTGATACTTTCCTCTCTTCTAAATATGGACTTGCTTGGTTGCTTATTATCTGTCTTCCTCCACTAAGTTATGAAGAAAAGGTATCTCATTTGTCTTATTCCCAGGTGCACCCCAGCACATAGAACAGGGCATGGCATAGAATAGAGACTCAAAATATCTGCTGAATCAGTGAGTGATTATACAGATACTGATGGATACCTTTATGCTAGATCTTTAAAAATGTTGCTGTGAAAAAATTTAGAGCTCTTTGGCTAGAAATCAAGATTTTTATGGTTATTATATATATCAACTCATGCTGAGACATACATTCAAATTGTGATTTCTTAGAGATATCCAAAGTAATTATAATTAATCAATTCAAGTTTTGGAATGCTGTTAGGGTAATCATGAGTTCTAAGGGATTGAGGAAAAAGGACGTAAACTGCAGAATTTAATCTTTGAGCTTTTAAATATTTAAACTGTAGAATAAAATACATCTTAAGAAGATTTTCAAAGAGGTGACCTATGTAATATGCTGGCAGCTTACATTTTTCTTAGGAAAGAATTGTATAAAATTTAGACTTTTAGTCATTTCCTCTGGAAATCCTAGGCATCTGGGGTATTTATCATCTTTGGTAATCTATTTTTTCTGAGGGAAAAAATCTCTATGAGTTAAGAATTTTTTTATTACTCTGTAAGGACCAAATGCTTTAGGAACTAGTACAACACTCTGCATATTATTAAATTGTACACTTATTTTCTAAACTAAATGTTTTCTGCAAAAACGTTTCTGAAGGACACACTTACCCAGAGGGACTTTGCAGACAACTCGTCCGTAGCCATGTGAACATTCAACTTTTATCCAAGTTTCATTTGAAGCTAACAGAACACTACATTTTCCACCGTTGCTCTTACGTTTATTTGCCCATTTGACAAATTTCACTTTTGATTCATCTAACCAATTCCAAGATTTATCTAAAAGAGGAAATTAAATACGATTATGTTTATTGCCACTAAATTACTAAAGTAAAAAGGCTTGCAGCTCATACAATGTTATGCCACTACTTAAAATGAAATTTATTAAAAGTGAAAAAAATTAAAACTCAATCCATCAATTGCAGTTGTCACGTTTTAAGTGCCCAATAGCTGTATGTGGCTAGTGACTACTATATTGGATAGGGCAGATGTAGAAAGTTCTATTAGACAACATGGATATAATATACAGTGTTTTGATTAAAGGGCAGGATGCTTGCACATTTATTATGAGAGAGTAGATTTCTACAGACCTTTATCTCCCTCCCTCTCTTACCTCTAGTTATTAAAAGTATGTTGGTGGGGGAGAGAAACAAAGATGGCAGCATAGGTAAACACCTAAACTGCTGCCTTGCACAACAATTTCAAAACCACAGCTAAAAGACAGAATAGACACCATCCAGAACCACAGGAAAGCTGGCTGAGTGGAAATTATACAACTAGAAGGAAAGAGAGGGGCTCACAGAGACTCAGAGGAGCTATAAAAAGCTAAGGTACTGAGACACGCGTGTGGAGAGGATGGGTGGCAGAGGGTATGGCTGGCTTCCTCTAGCGGGAGGGAGACGGGAACTCCCGACTGCACTGAACCCCACTTCTGACTGCACTGAACCCCAGTTCCAGGCAAGACTCACACAGGGGAGAGTATGGACTGTCATGAAAAGGGAGGAGTGCACAGAAACTTAGGGGAGCTGCAAAAGGCAGGGGTCCGGAGTCACGTGCAAAGAGGGCTGACCACTGTTTGACCACTGGCTTCCTCTAGCAGGAGGAAGACAGAACCCCCCAACTGCACTGAAATCCAGGTCCAACTGCACTGAACCTGTTTCAGGTGAGACCTTGGGGATGCAGACTCATATGGATCCCTGGAGTGCACAGAAACTTAGGGGAGCCAGAAAGGCAGAGGTCTGGAGGTGCTCACACAACTGCTTGCAGAGAGGGCTGCAGTGATTATCAGGTGACACTGAGACCCAGGAGCCATGTAGGGCACAGCTGATGGGAAGCCAAGGCTGTCTGCTCAGCCCTGATATTCCTCCACATCCAAGCCCAGCACGGAGGCTTTTGCAATCTTTCAAGTCTTAAGGCTGAGTCCAGCTTAGAAATTCTCCAGTTGTAGACACAGCTAATCCTCACAACCAATGAGCTTGGAGGTCAATTCCCCCCAGTGATACAAACAACAATCAAGACTTAACTACAACAAGCCTGCACACAGAATCCACAAAGGGGTACACCAAGAGAGTCCACCTCAGGTAACTGGGGAGGGAGAACTATTGGAATATATAGGACACCTAGCACACAAAGTTACTCTACCAATTCAGGGAAGCAGAGAAAATGCGGAGACAAAGAAAAAGATCACAAATGAAAGAAATGGAGGAAAACAAACGACTGGATATAGAGTTCAAAACCTTGATTATAAGGTTTTTTAAAAATTTCCTAGAAAAGATGGGTAAATTTAGCGAGACCCAAGAGATGAAAAAGGACCAACTAGAAATTAAACATACACTGACTGAAATAAAAAATATTATACAGAGACCTAAAAGCAGACTAGAGGAAAGCAAGAATCAAGTCAAAGATTTGAAATACAAAGAAGCAAAAAGCACTCAATGGAAAAGCAAAAAGAAAAAAGAATCCAAAAATGTGAAGATAGTGTAAGGAGCCTCTGGGACAACTTTAAGCGTACCAATATCAGAATTGTGGGGGTGCCAGAAGAAGAGAGCAAGATACTGGAAACCTATTTAAAGAAATAATGACTGAAAACTTCCCCCACCTGGTGAAAGAAATAGACTTACAAGTCCAAGAAGTGCACAGAACCCCAAACAAAAGGAATCCAAAGAAGACCACATCAAGACACATCATGATTAAAATACCAAGAGCAAAAGACAAAGAGAGAATTTTGAAAGCAGGAAGATAAAAACAATTAATTACCTACAAGTGAGTACCCATATGATTATCAGATGATTTCTCAATAGAAACTATCAGGCCAGATGGGAGTGGCAAGAAATATTCCAAGTGATGAATAGCAAGAACCTACAACCAAGATTACTCTACCCAATAAAGCTATCATTCAGAATTGAAGTTCAGATAAAGAGCTTCACAGATAAGAAAAAACTAAAGGAGTTCATCACCCCCAAACCAGTATTATATGAAATGCTGAAAGGTATTCTTTAAGAAGAGGAAGAAGAAGAAAAAGGTAAAGATAAAAGTTATGAACAACAAATACATATCTATCAACAAGTGAGCCTAAAAATCAAGTGAATTGAAAATCTGATGAACAGAATAAACTGGTGAATATAATAGAATCAGGGGCATAGAAAGGGAGTGGACTGATAATTCTCAGAGGGAAAGGGGTGAGGGGTGTACAGGGAGAGACTAGACAAAAATCATACACCTATGGATAAAGACAATGGGGGGAGGTAAGGACAGAATGAGGGGTGGGAGTCCAGTGGAGGGAAGCTATTGGGGGAAAAAAGAGGAACAATTGTAATAATCTGAACAATAAAGATTTATTTAAAAAAAAAAGTATGTTGGTGGGGAAGGAAGGATCCTCAACTCTTATCTTTTATTTTTCAGCTGAGGTAGCACCACCTTGTGGTGATAGTGTAAACACAATTTACAAGTCATAGTCCACCTTTGAATCCATTCTTTTTGTTTGTTTGTTTTAATTTTTATATTCTGCCCCCATCAATATATGGTTTTTATTTCATCTTTAAAATATCACAAATAATTCTGAGGAATAATTTGGCATCTTGCTGATTCTGTAGCTGGACAACTTAGATCTTATTTATCAGCCTGCTGAACTGTTTTGTTTTCAGAAACATAGATACCATCAAAAACTTTTCGTATCTCTGTTTTTAACTATTATAACTTGCTGAATCAAAGCAGCTAATGTGAATACAAATTCAATGTCATTTCCTTCAAGAATCAAATCTTTCTGGGCTTGAGATACTGAACAAGCAATACCTGATCTCATCTGAACTCTGTGGATTATTTCTTGCCCAAGAAATTTCTGACTTCAACAGGAGAACCACTGTCCTGAATAACAATGTTGATGGGGAAATGAGAGTACACAGACGTCATCTTGTAAAGGAAGCCCAGTGTAACTAACACCCTTGACCATGTTCTGTATATGACTGAAATTGATAATGGTGCTAACGGTGGCCAGTCCATTTCTATTTTCCCACCATTTGTCAATCCAGAGCCTCTTCTTTCCATGGAGACTGAGTTCTACATTGATGTGACTGAAGTCCCTCCGCAGGGTGCCTCTGAAGCCTTTGCAATAACCGTGTGTTCTTCAGAGTGATGTTGACATTATCTGAGCTGTTGACAGTCTGACTGCTCAGAATGGACTTCATAGTCATAGAAGATGGGGCAAAGAGCTTGAGTTTTTAATTTTTTAATTAATTATTTTTTTAAAATTGAATTTATTGGGATGACATTGGTTTACAAAATTATATAGGTTTCAAGTGTACAATGCCACAAAACATCAACTGTACACTGTCCCAAAGTCTCTTTTTGACAAGTGCTTAACATTTTGAAATTCACATTTCAAATATTTAGAATTAAACTTTGTATAAAATATGAAACAGACTTCCTATTAGTCTATTGAATTTATACCCTGAATTCACTCATTATCAATTTCAAGTTCACGCAAACCCTGAATCTGTTATTTTTTGTTAAAATACTAGAAGCCTGGTGCACAACATTTGTACACTCGGGAGGGGGCGGAGTTCCTCAGCCTGGCCTGTACTTTCTTGCAGTCTGGGACCCATTGGGGGATGTCCACTTGCTGGCTTAGGCTCGCTCCTCAGCAGTCAGACATTCCCTGAGGGGTCCTTAGCACTGTCTCTGTGCCACAGCTGCTGTGCTCACCAGTCGTAAGCCCTGCTTCTGGCTGAGCTGTGTTCCCCCTGTGAGAGTGCACTGACCACCAGAGGGGCAGCTCCTGCGTTGAGCATCTGACCCTAGTAGTCAGGGCACGTCATAGCAAACAGTTGTTCTGCATATGGTCGATTTGTGTATTAGGGTTTTATTATATAGGATTCTTCCACAGATCTTTTTGAATTATTTGCAATTTTACTAAGTTATTTTGAAAAATAAAACAAATTGTTATGAAGATGAAATTTTTCTCTATGATAAAAATGTTCCAAGAGGGAGGGAAAGAACAAGAAAAGAACTTTCTGAATAACAGTGTTATAAACTGCAAAAACTCGGGGTGATAGACATGAGAACTCTAAGGAAAGTAAGACTCCTTGTAGGGGTATGGAGAACACAGATATTGCTGTATAAGAAAAACAGATCCTATTGGTCTAAGTATCTTAAACTTCTAATAATGTCAGTTGATTTCAACAGATTTTTCTATTGCATCAGTGTTTTCCATCATTACTAATAAGTCATTCACTTATTCATTAGGAATTATAAGCCTTGAAAACAGCCAGCAGATCTAGTTTACTCATCAATAAGAAGCATTTGAATTAAATACCATTTGACATTCTTCAGCAAGGCTAACTTGGTATTTAGGACAAGTTAGAGCTCTCTTTGCACACTGCACTCACAAAGATGTCACTTACCGGCAGGATGCTGAGATAACCCAAGCCAAACTCTCATGGTAATGTTATTATTTTCCCTCATCAGTCTGCTCACGAATTTATTCTCATCTTCATCCTCTATGGTAACAAGAGTTGCAGAATGATCTGTTGAAGGAAAACAAACCCCTAACTAATTAGCTTTATGCAAACTAAGTTGTGGTTTATTCTGAGCCTATGAGAAAAGAAAAACTATCATGATCAAGATCACTGAGAAATTCACATTTGACAGAAAATGTTTTTTAAAATCTGATATTGGCATTAATAGCTTCCTAAAAAGGTAGAAATATTTCTAGATTGAAACTTTGTGTAAAGAAATTTCATGTGTGTGTGTTTTACCTATGTTTACCTGGTGACCTTTTAAAATCTTGGAACAGCCTAACCAGTGAGACTTTTGTGTCTGAACAGTTCATCTTAAGAAGTGGGGTACGTGATGGTTGAAAGGTATGTTCCTCTATGGATGTTCAGTACTTTCTCTTCAACAACAATTTTTGCATAAGTTTGCTTTTGTTAAAATGAAAATTAAAGCAAATATGTTTGTGGTATTAGGGAGCATTAGCCTTTCACTTAACATTATTTTATACATATGTGCATTTGGTCACACCTATTGTAAGTTCCTAAATATAGTATGAAATTGAAAGAGTGAATATGCTTGAAGTTTGATAGTTTGCCACAAACTCATAGAGACACAGCATCAGGCAAGAGATAGAAATAAAATAATAACTAGACTTAGAAATCAATCCTAAATGGAATCAGATAAGTCTTCAACAGTAACAAGCCTATCCACACTTGAACTTTTGTGGTCGGGTGTATTTAAAGGGCAAAAGAAAGCCTTTATTTCATTATACATCCCACAGTATGCAGGTACTTTTTATGTTACCAGGCTTATTATTACATAATCCTAGGGGCGTTATCATCATTTTATAGATGAGGAAGCTGAAGCTCAAGGAGAGCAAGTAAACTGGTAGGGTCTACACAGCTAGCCAGTTATAGAATTAGAAAGTCAATCTCAATCTTTCTAATGATAAGTTTTAAATGCTCACCATTTGCAGGGCACTGTTCTACATTTACTAACATTACCTCATTTCATTCATTAATATAATAACTCAATCTTTACCCAAACTTTGAAGTAAGTACTACATTTGGCTTTTCAACAATGGGTTTGAAGGTCCACTTATACAAGGAATTTTTTTCAATAAATATACAGTCGGCCCTTTGTAACTCTGGGTTTTGCATCCTCAGATTTAACCAACCTTGGATAAAAACAGTATTTTCCATCTGCAGCTGATGTGGAGGGCCAACTGTATGCATTGATCTATGCCATTTTATATGAGAGTCTTGAGCATTTGGTATCTGTGAGGGTGGGAGGTGGTTCTAAAACCAATCCCCAGTGGATACTGGAGAATGACTATATATTTTGGAGAATCAAAAGTAATATACATACTTGCTACTGCATAGGGTCAGGGCCCTTACCCATTTGCTGTTTAAGGATCAACTGTATTTAAAAAATATATATTTTATTGATTTTTTACAGAGAGGAAGGGAGAGGGACAGAGAGCTAGAAACATCAACGAGAGAGAGACGTTGATCAGCCGCCTCCTGCACGCCCCCCACTGGGGATGTGCCCGCAACCAGGACACATGCCCCTGACCGGAATTGAACCTGGGACCCCTCAGTCCGCAGACCAATGCTCTATCCACTGAGCCAAACCAGTTTTGGCAATCAACTGTATTTTTATTTTCAATCTTTTCAGGTGAGAAAAGAGAAATAATTATGTAAGTTCCACAATACCACTCAGCTAGTAAGTGTGGGAGCTTGGATTTGAACCCATAGCTGTCTGCCTCCAAAGCTGAAGTGTTTATCATGCACATGCTCACTACAATAACAGTAAACCTTCTTATTTTCTCCTTTAGGAGCCTGAGGCTTCTGACTTCCAGAGCATATATACATATACTAGTATATAGTTCATAATAGTTCCCATCACATATCATCTATCTATCTTTCTATCTATCTATCTATCTATCTATCTATCTATTATATATGCATGTGTGTGTATATGTCTGTATTATATATGTTAACAAAGAACAGTTCTCACACAAAAGTTCCTATCATATAGTTAAGAAGTAACACGGAGATTTAAAAATCTTCCATGTGTCTCTACAACAATTAGAAAAACAAACAAACAAAAAAACAAGAGATAAATACCATCTGTCTAGCTACACTGATACCCAAGAATACAGGTCTTCTAGAAGTCATTTCACAGTTTGACTACTGGCTAATTTATTATGGGAAAGTGTTAATCATTGCTGCTTATCCTAAAGTAGTTCTACCTGAAGACGAAAGTCCTGTCCAGATGATGTAAGCCACTGCTACGGTAGAATGAATGAACAACACATGCTTTATGCTACCCTGGTCAGGCTAAGCTTATATATTAACAACTAAGTGGTGAAAAAATCTACAATTTTGCATTTGCTACTTAACCAACTTTATAAAAAATTTATAAAAAATTTACCATTTAACCCCTTCATCTAAGTAAATCTAGCTATATTTAAAACTGTTTCCTTGTCAGTATTTTCACATAACAATTTACTTATTTTTCATTCTACTTCCTCCCACTTACTTTTATTTTCCATGTACTTATTTTTAGATCGATTATTTTTAATGGCTATTTCAATATTCCACTGAGGTCATACATCATAAAATACTTAACCACTTCCCCACCACCGGGCAATTAGGTGATAATGCTATTATCAATTGTGTCTGCTTTAAAAATATTAAAAAAATATAATCATTGTTTCAAATTATTTTTTTAAAAATTTCAATGATTATATTATTGAATCAAAGAAAAAAATGAATTTCAACTTACCAAGTTCTGAACAAAACTGTTTGGCTTCTGAGAAACTGTGCAATGCTTGGTCAGATGCATAACAGTGGTCCCTGTAGTGGATCCACTGGGATCCATTCCCTTTTACTACTGGGCATCTCGATGAATATGTAAGAGAGGATACTTCTGGAGCTATAAAAATGTGAGACAATTGTAAAAATGCACAGAAAAAAATGACTTTTGAGTATATACTCTAATTAGATTTTTGGAATACCATTTTTAGAACTTAGATGATAAAGGAAAGTACTTGCCCTCGAAGATGGATTTAGACTAAGTTAGAAACAACTGGAAAGGCACAATAGGAAAAGAAGCAAAGATTGGCGAGGCAGGTCTATAAACTACTTTGAAACAATAATCACAATTGTTTGGGTTCCTTTTTATTTTGGTAACAGAAACCTTGTTTTACCTTGCCATATACTGTTCAGAACTACTTTTAAAAATCACAACCACAAATGAAAATTTGGTAATGTGTTTACAAAATGCAACATGCCAGCAAAAGAAAAATCAGTCTCAAACATAAAAAAAGAGTAGGTGTGGCTTCCCAGCTTTTAAACATACCCCCCCACCCCGACCCCGGTTTCTATTTAAAATGTTCAACTTTTAATTGTGCTGTATAACACAGGAAGCTTGTGTAGCAAAGCCTGTGTCTCTGATTATTAATTTCCACAGAACAGAGCATGAGAACTGGAAGGTAAATTGTCAACATGCTATTTGTGAGGTACAGATCATTAGGATCAAAGCTTTGACGTGGTATGGTCAGTCATCTCAACCTCAGCTATTCCTTTGTGTGCATTCTGCATGGTCTGTATGTCCTTCAGTAACTGAAGGCTCTTCCTGCCTTTTCCCCTCCATGTCTCAATTTGGTAGGTTCTTCTAATTTGTGGTCCCAGTGGTTCCAGAGGAATGGCTGCTGCTGCTTCCCTCTTCATCAAGAGATGTTCTAACTGTTCTTAATTCCTTCTGCTGTTTATCTTCTGTTTCTCTAGCTGGGCTTGATACTTTTTGAACTTTAGTTATTTGATTGGCTTTTGCCTCCATTCTTTCCATGAACGCTCTTGGTTTGAGCTCTAAGTCTCCCTTCAGTTTGACAGTTGATAACTCCTGGATAAGTTTCCTAGTGACTGGTGATCAAAGCTCCTTGCCAAGTCCATCTGTAAAGTCTGCAGGGCTTGTTACAGGTCTACATTAACGCTGCTGATGGAGAGAGACATTACTAGCAAGTGCTTCCTTTTACCACCTTGTGAAAATAGTTGCTTTTTCAAAAATAAACTGCCGAGGATTCCATGGTTGTGCAAGACAATGGTCTGTGTTGCTTCATTAGATGCAAAACACATTGAACATTGGCTCCTAATGCATGGCTAAGACTGGTGGACCTTCCTGAATTGCTTGGCTTTAAAAATACTAGGAACCCTTGGAGATACCTTATCTTCAAAGTCCACTCGTTTCTACCCAGTCTGCCTCTGGGCTGTCTTAGGCTGCAAACGGCTTCTTTCTTTACTGCTATTCATGGAGTTTTACTTCCAACTCTGGCATTTATTTTTTCTGCAAGGGCCAGCAATGAGAACCGGAAGCTTCAGAGACCAACTCCACCCCAGGTTCTGGCCACCCAGCATGCTTCTGCAGCTCCTGGTGGTCTGGGTTCTTGCGCTCTTCCCCGAGGCTCATGCTCTACAGAAATGATCTCAAGTACAGCCCCTGATGGAAAGGGCTCTTTCTTCAATTTTAAGGATCATATAAGTTTGGAAAATGCTTATTTATACAACATGCAACAGACTTCTTGACCACAGCCTCTCACAGCCATCCATTAATATGGTAGGCCACCTAAAGCATTTCCCAAGATACATGCTGTGGGACACTTCTTTTAAAGAAGAATCCCAGACTTTGAAAACACTGCTAAGTGAAATTGAAACTCACAAATTCTAGAGTTAAAACTTCTCTAGTGATGAAACTACTGAATATTTATGAGAACAAATTCCCTGACTGGGTATATTGTATTAATTTCTCTTAGCAAAGTATTTGGAGGACTTGTGAATAAACCTCATTTGAAGTCTCTAAAAACTCCTTTGAGTACTTAATCAAATGTATAAAACAAGCATTATATTTTAGTAAATACACAGTTATTTGAAATCAAGTCTTACATTTGGTAGATTTATAGCAAATAGCACCATCACTATGAGAGTTGCATTCTTCGTGTTTCCAAATTCCTTTTGGATCCAAGAGAACACAATTCCCAGGAGATTGTTTATCTTTCCATGGGATGTAGTCAAACGCACTGCCATCAGACCACTCAAAACTCGATTCTGTGCCCTGTTTTAAGAATGATGGAGACAACCTGAATCTAGATGGATGAGTTCAAAATGAACATAAACAAGAACATACATACTTTAAGAAATATTGACGGTGGAGCATTAATTATCTGCTTGCAAGTGTTGTAGGTCTGGACCTATTTGTAAAATCAGGGATTTACTTTTGATGCACTGGTTTGAGACATTTGCTTTGGCACAATTCAAGTAGGATTTTAAATTTAGAGTCAGCTTTTATACTCTATCTCTAGATTTATTCTGTTTAAGGACGAGTTTATATAACACTTGAAATAAAACGATGTGTAAATGGTGTTCACTTATCACAATTACAGATTTACAATTCCAGCATTGATATTATCTTAAATATTGTTTTTATGTTTTAGAGTTTTGTGGTTTGTGTCTCTGGCTACATCATTTTTCATATTACAGAAGCCAGTAATCAGTAGGGGGCTGGAAGAGAAAACTACTTCCCAAGATTACTTTTGATTTTTCCTTGATTCTATATTCCTAATTCACCATCCTTTATTTTATTTTCCCCATTGTCCTAAAGATTATTTACACTTGGCCTTCAATTCTAATTTCAATAGATGGCTATTTTTTTTGTATACTAGACATTATTGTAGCTACATGAATATAATAACTAATAAAATTCAAATAGTGGCACAAAAGACGTGCTTACTAGTAGAAGATTATTCTCAAATAGTGCTAATTTCTAAGGGGAAAGTGGCAAAAGTATATATGTTTACTAGTCCTAATGTTAAGAATTTAACTTGGCAATCGTCATTATAATCCTAGATTAAGGAAAATAATTATCACTCCAAAATCTTACAGATGAGGAAATAAGCTTGCAAATGTCAAATATCTTGCCTACGATCACCCAATATGCAAAGGGAAGATCTGCCACCAGAGTGGAACTCGGGCTTTTCTGATTCTTGTGCTCTTTCCTTTTCACCAGCTTTTCAATTGGTCTCCCCCAAACAGATCAGAGAGGTGGTGTTGTGTTACTCATCTGCTGGGCCCAGGCAGTGTTGAGGGCCACGGCAGTCCCGGCCACATGCTGCAGTGCACCCTACAGATATAATTTTCCATTTGTTCTATATTGTGGAAAGTCGAGAAAGCACCATGCTATGCTAACTGAGGCCCAGGACTTAATCTGATGCTATACTTTGCATTGATATTTTATGTTCACATCGCCAAACCTCTAACAAATGTGGGAAATTTCTGGACAACACAGCAATACTCACATCATGACTTGAGAGCCCAACCCACAATGGAAATCCATCCCGCTTTGTGATATCTTCCAGGAAGAGCTGGCCCTTTGCGTCATGAACACTTGCCAAATGACCTCCACTCTGAGAGCACATGTTTACTGCTTCATACCATGTCACTGTTTTCTGAATGACACTGTAAATGCCATCTTCATAGGGAATAAACTGTGGCAAAGTAGTATTATATGCTTCCTTGTAGTCAACTAAAATATTTAAATGAAAAGTATTCATGATTAAATTTAACTGTTGACAAATGTCACCCAATCAATTTAATAAATATTAAAAGTAAAATACATATGTGGGGTAAGATAGGTCATACAATCACTTCAAAAGTTAAATAAAACTGGGTTGCTTATTAGAAAGGAAGGTCAAATGCATACTTCATTTTTCTTTTTCCCACAGCACATTTAAGAGGCTCTTAAATATGACAGAAGTCTGGCTGATTAAGACAACAGCATAAACATCGACTTTCACTGAAGGAGCTCATATATTATTTGTGAGAAAACAACAACACCTACAATCAGGGCAAAACAATTACCTGCTAGAATGTGTGTAACTACTAGAGAAGGAGACGTTCCTCTGAATTAAGAGAGTCATAAAGCCTGCTGGAAAAATTAGGTCTCCAGACATTAGATTAGGTGAAATTAGGAATAAAAAGAAATGAGGTAACCAGAAAGTATACTGAAAACAAACAAATAACAACAATAACATAACCCTATTAATGAGGGTATTTCAAAGGGACACAGAAACTAAGTGAAAGAGTGTCCAATGTCTAGAGCTGGGGCAATCTGGTCAAAAGGTTAAACAGTATAGTGAATCGGATTATATTCCCAGTATGACATATGTAACCATGAGCTCATACTGACATCAATAAATGACTGAACGATTTTTTTCAATTACAGTTTATATTCAGTATTATTTTGTATTAGTTTTAATATAGTGATTAGATAATCATATACATTACAAAGTGTTCCTTCTGGTATTTCCAGTATTCACTTGGAACCATAGTTATTAGAATAACCATAGTTATTATTGAATATATTCTCTACACTGTACTTTACATCCCCATGATTATTTTATAACTACCCATATGTACTTCTCAATTCCTTCATCCTTTTCACTCAGTATTCTACCTCCCTCCCCTCTGGCAACCATCAGTCTGTTCTCTGAGTCTATGCGTCTGTTTCTGTTTTCCTTATACATTTTTATTATTCTTTGGATTCCACATATTAGTAAAACCATACAGTATTTTTCTTTCTTTGACTAACTTATTAAATGACAATAGATTTTAAAATGTTGAAGAATAGAAAAAAACCTCCTGTATGGTCAAATTGCAAATAAAGTATGTAGATACCACCCCTTTCAGGAAGGCGGAGAGTAACTCTCCACTAAATAAATGTGGACTGAGTTCATTCAGTGCCTTCCTCACAAAGAGTATGTTGTGGGAAGAGGGAAAAAGAGTAACTTTGCAGTGGAAAAATCTGAAAACATTACCTAGAGCCAGGTGACCAAGGTTAAAATCAGTAGTGATAATCATGTTGATAGCATACCCTTCATATGATATGAGAAGGACACTACTTTGGTGATTTTTCCATAAACTCCAAAACCATAACCCCAGTTTATTCGTTAGAAAAGAATGAGGGACACTGTACAAAACATATGACCAGGAATCCAGGGGAAGCACTTAGAAAATACAATTACAAGGTTCCTACCAAGGGAGCTAATAACTTTATATTCTCTTTCCCTGGAGTGGAAACTCTACATTAGCACACTCACCCATTTCAATTTTGCAAGCAAGAATGCTGTGCTGATGAAAGTAATGTGTTTCTTCAATAGTATCAAAGGTATGAATATCCCAGAAACCATCAGTACTCAAGCCAGCAAAAAAACGGCCATTTTTTATAGCTGGTCTTCCTGCTCTCCAGTGCGTATAGGACAACATGGTCTCATCAGACCACATAAGAGAATTATCTAGAGAAGAAACATTTTTTTTCTATGTTTAAGAGATGAAATCAATACTTGAATTACAGTTATAAGGTTAATATTTCAATCTTGACTTTTCTTTCTTCTTTCTCTACTTCCTAAAAGGTTATATCATTATGTGCATCTCTCTAAAATAATTATAACAGTGAGTCATACTTATTTTCAATGTTGAAAGTACAAGTTATAAACATGAAAATAAAAATTTACTTTTCATTCCACCATCCTGCAATAACTTTACATATACATGTAGGAAAAATGAATATTTGATAAAAGGTAATTTCATCAAATATTCATTTTTCCTACATATATGTTTGCAATGAAAATGAATGTAACTATTTTATAAAAAAATAATTCATTATAAGACTAGTGACAACTTTCTTTTCTGGACCAAAATAATACACAATTGTGCACAATTATGTTAACTGGTTTTTAACAAGAGTGCCAAGACAATTCAATGGTGAATGAATAGTTTCTGGGAGAACAGGATATCTATGTATAAAAATAAAAAATGAGGTTGGACCCTTTCCTTTCACCATGTATAAAATTAACTCAAAATAGATCACAAATCTAAGAATCAAAATTATAAAACTCTTAGAAGAAAACATAGGAGAACATCTTTATGACCCTAGGTTAGGCAAAGCCCTCTTAGATATGCACAAGTGATAAAAAATATACATAAATTGGACTTCATTAGAATTAAAAGTTTTGTGCTACAAATTATACTATCAAGAAAGTGATGGGAGAAAATACTTGCAAGTCACTTATTTGACAAGGGACCTCTATCTAGAATATAGAAAGAATACTTAGAACTCAACAATAAAAAGGACAAATAATATAAAAATGGGCAAAGGGTCAGAATAGAGATTTCTCCAAAGATGACACACAAATTGCCAATGAACAAATGAAACAATGCTGAATAGTTTCAGTCATCAGATAAATAAAATTTAAACCTCAGTGATAAATCACTCAGACTCACTTGGATGGCTATCATAAAAAAGACAACACACTACAACCGCCCACAAGTGTTGGCATAGATATGGGAGAAATTGGAACCCTTGATGGAAAATGGTACAGCAGCTTTGGAAAACTGTCAGTTCTTCAAAAGATTAAACAAATCCAACAATTCCAGACCAAGTATATGTCAACAGAAATGAAAACATATATTCACAAAAACTTGGATATGAGTGTTTATGACAGCATTATTCACAATAACCAAAAAGGTGAAAATAAGTTAAATGCCCACAAACTGATAAACAGATGAATAAAATGTGGTATATCCATACAATGGAATATTATTCAGCCATAAAAGACATAATATGTGATACATGCTACAATGCTACATACATAAACCTTAAAACCATTAAACTAAGTAGAATAATAGTCACACAAAAAATCACATATTGTATGATCTTATTTATATGAAATGTCTAGAGTAGGCAACCTGTAGTGACAGAAAATTGATCAGTGGTTGCTGAGGGTTAGGAGAGGGGATAGAGAATGAGGAGGAACTACTACTAAGTATGGGGTTTCTTGTTAGGTTAGTGATAATTGCAGCCCTCTCTGATTATACAAAAGGCCATCTACACAAACAAAAGAGAAAGATGCAAATTGACCATACTTCCATGATGCTCACCAGCCAATTAGGAGTATGCAAATTAATCCAACAAAGATGGTGGATTAATTTGCATATGCAGGCATTGAGCAAAGACTGAAGACTGAAGACAACTGAAGACAACTGAAGACTGAAGAGGCTTGCTTCTCCAATGTAGCCTGAGTGGAGAAACCAAGCCTTGCTGCAGCTGGAGCGGAGGCCTGGGTCCTGGGTGCTGGAGGAAAACCAGTGCCAGCAGCCGGAATCTTTGTGCAACAGGTCTCTAGTTATATACCTTAAATGGCTAAATCATATGGATGTGACTATATCTCAATAAAGTTTTTGGAAAAACAAACTGCTAGGCCTATTGAAATTATGAATTGGTATGAGGAGTGATGTCATTATTACCTACACATAATCCTGGTTGTCTGGCTATTTGCACCTTTCAGTGATCACCATCTCCCAAGGCATTATCCTAAACACCTGCCTACAGAAATGTAACACTAGCAGGTCTGTACATATGATTTTGTTCTTCATGCTGCTTTGTATCACCTCATGCATCCTAGTCTCTCATTTCCTCTCCCCAAATGTTAGAGTTACAATTTCCTGACTAACACAATGGGCAAAGGTGTATTTCTGAAGTTGCTATACAAAAAGGTCACTTTTTCATTTGAAGTATCTTTCAGTTGACATGTGGCTTCTCTTAGCAATGTCTATTCATGGCCTTAATTTTGAAAAGTTCAGAATTTTAAAAAACAAAAAAAAATCCTTTGAATGTGTGGTATACAGTTCAATATTATTTAAGTACTAGAGGCCTGGTGCATGAAATTTGTGCAACGGGGAGTGTGTCCCTCAGCCCAATCTGGGATCCCTCAAAGGATATCCGACTACCCGGTAGGATCGGACCTAAATGGGCAGTCAGACATTGCTCTCACAATCCAGGACTGCTGACTCCAAACTGCTCACCTGCCTGCCTTCCTGATTGCCCATAATCGCTTCTGCCTGCCAGCCTGATCACCCCATAACCACTCCCCTGACAGCCCAATTGCCCCTAACTGCCCTCCCCTGCAGGCATGGGCACCCCGAACTGCCCTTCCCGAGAGGCCTAGTCCCCCCCAACTTCCCTCCTCTACTGGCCCATTCACCCCTACCTGCCATCACCTGCTGGTCTGATCACCACAAATGCCCTCCCTTGCAAGTGTGTTCCCTCCCAACTGCCCTCTCCTGCTGGCCATCCTATGTCCACATCCTATGCCCCCAAAGATGGGGGCAGCCATCTTTGACCACATGAGGGCAGCATCTTGTGTATTGGAGTGATGGTCAATTTGCATATTACTCTTTTATTAAATAGGATATCAAGGTGATAAAAAAATCTATGGGTATAAATTAAGCCAGTAAGAATTAGATTTAAAACAAATTTGCTTAAAACATCCCTCTACATGTTGCTCATATGGCTGCATATTTTAATAGAAACTTTGTTACTCAGACGTTTTACTAAAATTTTTTGAATGATTAAAAGAAAGTCTAGAGATCTGAAAATGCTTTTCAGAATACAGAATACATATTCAGCTGTTTGTGATAATACAATTAACAAATATACATCAGAGGGTGCAATTGAAATCTTGAACTATATCTTGGGTGTGGTCTCTGCTGCTCCATAAGTTCACTATTTCCTCAGTCACTTTCAGATAAAGCCTGAGAACTTTCCATCTATTTTCTCTGTTGTCCCCCTCCCCTTAGCTTAATTTTCGTTAACTAATTTGCAAGCCAAAAACATTTAAGAAATGCCTTTGCAACTCATTCTAAGAAAGACAAGTTAGATAGCAAAAAGAAGGCTATTTTTAAATTGTCAGATTTGAGTAATTTGGTTTTTTTCCTATTCCACCTCTTACTATCATTGTCCTGTGCCCCTTATTATGGCCTGTTTTTGAATAAATGCATACTTTTTGATGCTTTATGCTCACAGAGTGATTTCCTTTTTTCTAATACCAAAACTTTTATGATTTTCAGAACATCTCTAGTTGAGTATCTTTCTAAATTGATCTTAATAAACCTATTATTAGAATCTATGCTTTACAAAATTTTATAGCAATTAAATTGGATTTGTGGTATTTAGACCCAATATCAAATATTCTATCCCATTGTAAATCTATGTATCTGATTTTCCTAATGTATACCCCAAGCCAATGTTGTAAAACCACAGGAGCAACATTAGTAGAAGTGTAAATCTGTTCTTACTCATCCCACATACACAGTACAGATACAAAGTAAGTACTGGAGATGTATATGGGAATGTGATCATTTTTAGTCTGGAACTCCTGGGAGGGAATGTAGAGAAAGATTTATTTTTCATTAAACTCTAAGTTTGGTGGTAAAGAGATTTTAATAGCAGAGCAGAGACATAAAAAATGTTTCATATTCATATGTTATGCTTAGGGCATTAATGATAATTTTGTATATTAATAAACATATACTTTGAAGAACTACTGGTGTTCTTTTATAGCTTAATAAATAAGTAGTTTATAAAAAGTATAAATATAAATAGAGAAAATCAGCAGATTTACAACTTACTTTCATAAATTAGACCTAACATGACCCATGATGCCATATAATTAAAGTGCAGAAGTTGCTCAAGAACAAAGTTATTCTCTTTTTCATCTCGAATACTCAGAATATGTGATTTTGGATCTGTTAAATAAAAAAAAAGTCAATAATTTAAACAATAATTTATCTAGAACACTTTATTTGATTTAGAAAATGTTATTTCTGAGTTTAATATACCCCTAAACTTAAACAATAGCAGAAAATAAGAAAGACATGTCAATTAAAACTGTCTCATTCTACTAAAATGAATAGTACAATGATACAGTTTTAATTGACATGTCTTTCTAAAATGAATAGGTTAAGAAGTTTTAAAATATTTTGATGATAAATAAGGTCTTACAGACTAGTGACAATCTAGTAGATGAGTAGAGTATTTAAAACTAATTCACTTCACCTTTCCCCATTTAAAGTTTATTTTGAGTTGTTACAATTCCACCTGTATTTATGATACATTGTCAAAGATCATAATAAATAAAACCACTTGGATGGGTTCTAAGACAGAGCTTCCTTTGTCTTAGCAATCACTCTTATATTAGGGTTAAAAAAAAGTTTTTATTTCCCATAGTGTGTTCCTCAGGGAATTAATAGGAGTTCCTCAGAAAAGAGCTACACGGATAAAAACTTTGCAAACAAATCAACTAGTTCATTTAGCCAGTATTTCTTACAATATATGCAAATGCACATTTAATCATCTGTAATAGGAAGCGATGGTGTTTCTGAATCTTGTTCCTTTCCTAAAGATCCTCTTGTGTAAAACACCTCTCAAAACCAATGTTCAACAGAGCAGACTTTGGGAGTGGGGTGGGAGGGTAATGGTTTGATATTTCCCATAGGCACTTTCCACAAAATTCATAGGTCCATTGTTCAGAAGTTCTAAATCCTCAGTGGATCACATAGGAAATAGCCAAAAATCTTAAAAGTGTGAAATGTTTTTTTTTTTTAAGGCAGAGAGGCTTCTTTGTGGCTTTTCTAAGCTTCTGACCACGCAAATGAACTTTTCATTTTTGCCTAGAGTCCCCTCTATATAGTGATATTTCTTTCCCTTGTGAAGTAGAACCTATTTTGTTTACACCTGTAAAGCCAGACGAGTTCTCTGATGAATGGATAAAGAAAGAGGTAATTGCTATACCTTCCATTTTAATTAAAAACAAATTAATGTAGAAATTAGAAGGTGAGTATATTTGAGATCTTGTTACTAGTGCTAATTAGAAATATTTGTAACACAGGCAAGATTTTAAAAAAATGAGCATAATGCAATACATAATGGCCATATAATATACTTACTCATTTTTTGGCATCTAGAATGAACAGCATCCTTTGTTACTGCTGTGTATCTATTCTTTGCTACCAAGAAATTGTAGCAATAATTCTGAAATGGTATCCAAGGAGTATTTAAAATAGGAGATGGACAACGAACACTGTTAACTGGCTTGACCTCTTCCTTAGTCTCATCTAGAAAAAGAAAATTAATGGTATGAATACGAATTTCAGATATATTGCTAAATCCTATGTATAGTAATTGGACTTGATTAGTAGGAAATATTCAGGAAGCCAAGAAATACTAGCCTGGTGATGCTTGTTCTGTTTACATTCAATATCATGTGACCTCCTAACTGGCTTTCTTTAGGAAAGTAATTATTTAACGCAGTAATTTTCTTTCTCCAGCTGTGGAGTGAGTGAAGAATGTAAAAAATGAGGTGCTATTGGGTTAACTGTAGTTTCTGTCTTCCTCCATTTCCAAACTTCAAATACAAAAGGCCGCCTCATAGAAACTATGCAAACAGAATAAAAGGCACTTAACTATAACTTTGAGAGTTCATCTTCAAGTGTCTGGTTACTGATATCTTTTCTAATTTTAAAGGAACATTTAATGAAATACGTGATATATTAAGTAAGTTATTGCTTTAACAAAAGCAAACAGAAATAGTTAAAAACTTGATATCTAAAAAATCTAATGACGGCTCCCCCCACCACCCCATTTTGTGAAAAGGCCATACATTCAAGAAGATGCCAGTATAGACATGCTCTACTCAAAGCCCATGGAACTACTTAGGTGTGCAGTAGAGAGGTCTGCCAGTTTCTCCCAGCTTATAATCAATCCCTCTGTCTGAGAAGGAGTGTCTTTTTCGTATCCCAAATCCACATGGGGACCCCTGGCCAGTGCAAGACCACTTTCCTCTGGGAGACCTAGAGATTGCATATCTGACTCAGCCAAGTCCTTCAGATTTCCTCTAAGAAACTGAAAAGTGGTATTCAGGGACAGCCACCTCCAGTGATGGGTGCAGTGGAGAGCCGCAGAGCCGCCATGGGTCCCCATGTGCACAGAGAAGCAGAGAGCAGGTAGAGAGAGGAGTGCAGGTCCACAGAGAGAAGCAGAAAGGATAGGTAGAGGATGGCATCAGCTTCTGATTTTACATTTCTCCCAAGCCTTAGTTCTATCCCCATTTTTTGAGGATCCAAGATTCTTTTTAAAACTAGCTTGAGTTGGTGGCTGTTACTTACAACCAAATGAATGTTAACAGTGAGTCATAGAAGAAATTGTAGCTGATGATATGAGGTGTGAAAGGATTTCCACAAATATACAATTTTCTATAAGACTATAAACAGCAAACTTATGCAAAGGAGGCCACTGGGGATTTAAAATTAAAAGGACAATTACCATCGTCAGCTGATAAAGATAAAACATCTCTGAAATAAAAGTTAATGACAGAATATTTAATATATAATATTTTTGAATACATATTTTCACAAACTTTGTTGTTAAAAGAGCACGATTGTGCCCAGTCAGCGTGGCTCAGTGGTTGAGCGTTGACCTATGAACTAGGAGGTCACGGTTCAATTCCAGGTCAGGGCACATGCCTGGGGTTGTGGGCTCAATCTCCAGTTTGGGGCATGCAGGAGACAGCCAGTCAATGGTTCTCTCTGATCATTGATGTTTCTATCTTTCTCTCCCCCATCTCTTCCTCTCTCAAATCAATAAAAATATATTAAAAAATAAGAACATGATTGTAATTTTCTTTATTTCAAAACCAGATTTTACAAAACCACACCCTTCATGAGACTAATAGTAATTTGAGAAAGAAATTATCTGAATTTAGCATACTTCCTGGATAGTAGCAAATGGCACCCGGTTGGTGGTCATTGCATTCGGATGTTTTCCAGAATCCATCAGTGTCTAAAAACACACAGTCCTCCAGTTGCTCATTGTTTTCAGCCCAGCGACTAAACTGAAGATGTTTCCCATCTGACCAAACATAGTTGAGTTCATCCTGCAAAGAACGAAAAAACATTTCAAGTGGCAATACTTCATGTAATCCCTTTTGTATTGCTTTGGCCCTCAAGGTCCATATAATGACTTTTAATGTTATCTTATATTTAACATACACTCACCTAGCACTTATTATGTGCCCAGGACTGTTCTAAATGCTTTGCAAACGTTAACTTATTTAATCCTCATAACCATATGAGATAGGCACTATCATGCCTATTTTACCAAGTAAAATAGGACACTGAAAGCATGTAGAGTGTGCAAAGTCATGTGGAACATAAACTGCAGGGTTGCTCTTCTAGTCCAGACTGCCAGGTCCTGGCATCCAAGGTCTGAATGATTACATTATGCTGCCTCACACATCACTGGCATTGTTGGTTGTTGAAAATCAGAAAGCTAAAGTGGAGTGAAGACCCCTGTTAGGCACTGATAAAGTTAGAGACAACATGTAGTCGTGCAGAGAACATGGGCTTCAGAGCGAAGCACACCTGGTTTTGAATTCGGGTTTGGTCACTAACTAGTTCTTTTTTTTTTTTAAATATATTTTATTGATTTTTCACAGAGAGGAAGGGAGAGGGATAGAAAGTCAGAAACATCGATGAGAGAGAGACATCGATCAGCCGCCTCCTGCACACCCCACACTGGAGGTGTGCCCGTAAGCAAGGTACATGCCCCCGACCGGAATCAAACCCTGGACCTTTCAGTCCGCAGGCCAACGCTCTATCCACTGAGCCAAACCGATCTCGGCCACTAACTAGTTCTTGATTGTGAGTTTACCTCTCCAAGTTTCCATCCCCTCAGCTATTAAATGGATGTGACACTGAACTTCCTGGGTGGAATTAATGGCAAAACACATGTAAAACACCTGACTCAGTGGCTAGCTGGTACACACAGAAAGCTACATACATGCTAGCTCCTTTCCTCCTAACCCCTTAGACCACGTGGATGGCATGGCACTGTTTCCACACTTGTCTTTGGGGACATGCTTCCTTATCACTATATCCTACTGTGCACTCAAAGTCTGCAAACACCTGTTGTTACATCCTGACCAGGCCTGGCTACTCAGCTATCTTGAGGAAGGCTTCACAGAGTAGGTACAGAAGATGGACTAGGGCCGTGGTTGGCAAACTGAGGCTTGTGAGCCACATGCGGCTCATTGGCCCCTTGAGTGTGGCTCTTCTACAAAATACCACGGCCTGGGTGAATCTATTTTGAAGAAGTGGTATTAGAAGAAGTTTAAGTTTAAAAAATTTGGCTCTCAAAAGAAATTTCAATCGTTGTATTGTTGATATTTGGCTCTGTTGACTAATGAGTTTGCCAACCACTGGACTAGGAGATGGATTGTGGGGTACAGTTCTTTCTGAGCTTCCCCATGGTGCTGCCAGATGCGAGGCCTCACACAGTGAGTGACTCATGGAGGGAAGCTTTCCTGAGGCCCAAGGTTAATTTTCTATCGCTGGCTTATTTGGAATACTGGGCAAAAGCCACACACAGTCTCCTTAGTGAACCCATAATAGCAAACATGGTCAAGCCTCTACACCACCAATGTTTCACTCTGAGCTGTTTTCCACCAGAGTTTCAGCTGTCACTTGTGCTCAGTTAACCCCAGGCCATGTAGTTTCTGGCCATGTGACTGTACTCGTATGACCCTGGATTCCACCCCCAACTAATCCAGGTCCAGGATCTCTGGAACTTGTATTCCTCATAGGTTAATCATCTCATACACTCCATCTCTTTAATGAGTACTAAATCTCTTTATCAAGACTATACTTAGCTATTACTGAATTCTTTTAAAAAAATACACTTTTATTATTGATTTCAGAGAGGAAAGGAGAGGGAGAGAGAGGCAGAAACATCAATGATGAAAGAGAATCATTCTCTGGCTGCCTCCTGCAAGCAGGTGCCCTGACTGAGAACTGTGACCTTCTGGTTCATAGGTCAATGCTCAACCACTGAGCCACGCCAGCAGGGCTCTGTTTACTAAATTCTTGACCTGTTTTTTTTTTTTTAAAGAAGTTAATTTCCTTCCAGCACCCACAAAGGAAGGCTGTTTGTCTTTCCATTTTCAAATCCCATAGGGCCATGAGAATGGGGTAGTAGTTATTTTTTTCTCCTTCAGTCATTTTCTTTGAGGTTTATGCCCCTTTTACCACTGCCAATTCTCAAATTCCTTGTCTCTCTCTGACATTCACTATGAATCTGGCCCATCTGCTCCTTGCTGACATTCACTAAGGGGGTGCCCCAGGCCTTGCTCCAACCCATGGCCGTCCCACTGATTTAGGGAAATTTACGTTCACGTGGATGATTCTCACAGTTCCCAAGTTTTCTTGACACTCTCTACTTCAATGTATGTTTACTGCCACATACTCGAGTGACCTACTGCCACAGTCACATTCTGGAATTTACATTTCCCAGGACTGCTATACTGCAGATGCTGCAAATATACCTTAGTTCAGGCCAATAGCATTTTCTGCATGAATTTCTACAAGAAACTTTAGCTAGTCTTTTATCTCTAGATTACTCACTTCCTCCCCTACTTTCTCCCAGAATAATTTTTCTTAACTAAAAACCTGATATTGTTTAAAAATCTTTCAATACTTTCATATTGCTTTCAATGTAAACTTTTATTTATTTATACCCTGCCCTGTCCCAAAGATTTAAGGCAGCTTATGAAGATAACATACTAAACAGCTACATGGAATTAGTTACAATAAACAATAATAGGGGCACAGAGAAACATAGGTAAAGATTGAAAAATAGTGTAAGAGAAAAAAACTACAACTAAAAGACAGAACCGACATCATCCAGAATCACAGGAAAGCTGTCTGAGTGTAAGTTCTACAGCTAGAAGGAAAGAGAAGGGCTCACAGAGACCCAGAGGAGCTGCAAAAAGCTGAGGTACAGAGACAAGCGCGCTGAGAGAACAGGTGCCGGAGTACCTGACTGGCTTTCTCTGGCGGGAGGGAAACAGAGACTCCCAACGGCATTGAACCCCTTATCTTACGACACTAAACCCCAGATCCAGCCGAAACTCATACGGGGTTAGTTTGGACTGTGAAAAGGGAGAGGTGCACGGAAATTTAGGGGAGTCGCAAAAGATCAAGGACTGGTGGTGCGCAAGGCACTGTGCAGAGGAGAGACTGCTGATTGTGCCGCTGGCTTTCGCAAGTGGGCGGGAGACAGACCCTCCCAACTGTGCCACTTCTGACTCCACTAAGCCCCTGTTTCAGGCCAAACCCTGGAGACCTAGACTCGTGTGGTCCTGGTTCGCAGGGGAGCTGGAAAGGCAGTGGTCTAGAGGCACTGTGGTCACGAGCGCACAAGGACCACTCCAGCGATTACCTAGTCACGTGAGATTCAGGGGTCATGGAGGGCGGGGCCGACTGGAAGGCAAGGCGGTTCCTTAAGCCCTGAGACTCTACCCATCCCAAGCTCAACAGAGGCTTCTTCGGTATTGCAAGTCTGGTATCATAGGCTGAATTCAACACAGAAGTATCCCCGGCATAGTGAAAATGCTGAGACAAGGGAAGGGATCACAAACAAAAGAAATGGAGGAAAAAAAACAACTGGATATAGAGTTCAAAACCACGCTTATAAGGTTTTTCAATAATATGCTAGAAAAGATGGATAAATTTATCAAGTCCCAAAAGGAGATGCAAAAGGACCAACTAGAGATGCTAGAGATGATGGATAAATTTAGCGAGTTCCAAGAGGAGATGAAAAAGGACCAACTAGAGACACTGACTGAAATAAAAAATATTATACAGAGTCCTAACAGCAGACTAGAGGAAGGCAAGAATCAAGTCAAAAATTTGACATATAAAGAATCAAAAAACACTCAACTGGAAAAGCAAGAAGAGAAAAGAATCCAAAAATGTGAAGATAATGTTAGGAGTCTCTGGGACAGCTTCAAGCAAACCAACATCAGAATTGTGGGGGTGCCAGAAGAAGAGAGAGAGCAAGATACTGAAAACCTATTTAAAGAAATAATGACTGAAAACTTCCAACATCTGGTAAAAAAATAGATTTACAAGTCCAGGAATCACACAGAACCTCATATAAAAGGAATCCAAAGAGGACTACACCAAGACACATCATAATTAAAATACCAAGAGCAAAAGACAAAGAGAGAATATTAAAAGCAGCAAGAGAAAAACAGGTCATTACCTACAAGGGAGCACCCATACGACTGTCAGCTGATTTCTCAACAGAAACGATGCAGGCCAGATGGGAGTGGCAAGAAATATTCAACGTGATGAATAGCAAGAACCTACAACCAAGAATAATCTATTCAGCAAAACTATCATTCAGAATTGAAGGGCAGATAAAGAGCTTCACAGATAAGAAAAAGCTAAAGGAGTTCATCAACTTCAAAACAGTATTATATGAAATACTGAAAGGTACTCTTTTAGAAGAGGAAGAAGAAAAAGGTAAAAGCCAAAAAATTATGAACAACAAATACATATCTATCAACAAGTGAATCTAAAAATTGAGTGAATTAAAAATTTGATCAACAGAATAAACTGGTGAATATAATAGAATCAGGAGCACAGAAAGGGAATGGACTGATAATTCTCAGGCGGAAAGGGGTGAGGGGTGTACAGGGAGAGACTGGACAAAAATCAGACACCTATGGATAAGATCAATGGGAGGATATTAAGGGCAGAGGGAAGGGTGGGAGCTGAGTGGAGGGGTGCTATGGAGGGGAAAAAAAAGAAACAAATGTAATAATCTGAATAATAAAGATTTAATTAAGAAAAAAGAGAGAAAGAAAAATAGTGTAAGAAATAAGACCCAAATCATTATGGGGGGAGGTAAGGTGTAAAGCTACAAAAGAGCATGATCCAAATTATATTAAAAATAAATACATGTACATGTAAAAATAACTTGAAGGATATATACCCAATGAATAATCCATATTTATCACTAGGCACTGCGATTACAGCTGATTTAAATATTTTCTTTTAATTTACTACAACTTTATAAATTTTCCATAGTGATACTATTGCTTTTGTTTCAGAAATTGAAGGTGATTGAAACCAGAAAATATAATAACTTATTAGCCTCACAAGAGACAAAGATATGGGTTTCAGATGGTAACAAACACCAAAGAGAAAGTAAGGCAGTGGTTCTCAACCTTCCTAATGCTGCAACCCTTTAATACAGTTCTTTATGTTGTGGTGATCCACAACCATAAAATTATTTTTGTCGCTACTTCATAACTGTAATTTGCTACTGTTATGAATCTTAATGTAAATATCTGTGTTTTCTGATGGTCTTAGGAGACCCTGCTAGCTGTCTGCGACCCACAGGTTGAGAACCACTGAAGTAAGGCAAAGTTATGAAGAAAATAATGCTGTGAGATCTGGGAAAGCTAGCTGGTGATCTGGCTTGACTTGGGGCTACATTTAAAAATATCCATCCCAGGAGGTGTGGCTCAGTGAATTGAGTGTCATCCCATTCACCAGGAAGATCACCAGTTCAAATCCCAATCAGGGCACATGCCTGGGTTTCGGGTTCGATAACCAGTAGGGGGCATGCTGGAGGCAGCTGATCAATGTTTCTCATCAATGTTTCTATCTTTCTCTCCCTCTCCCTTTAAAATCAACAAACACATTTAAAATATATAAATAAAATATCCAGTCTTGTCCTGGTTGGTGTTCTCAGTGGTTAGAGTGTTGGCTTACACATCAAAGGATTGCAGGTTTGTTTTCTGGGTTACAGGTTCAAGCCTGGCCCTGGTCAGGATGTGTGTGGGAGGCAACCAGACACATAGATGTCTCTCTCTCTCTTTCTGTCCCTTTCTCCCTTCTTCCCTCCTTTCCTCTGTCCCTCCCTCCCATCCACTCTCTCTAAAATTCAGTAGGAAAAATATCCTTAGGTGAGGAGAAATAAAATAAGATAAAATAAATATCTAGAGTCTTAGAGAAACTCTTCTTCAAGCAATTTCTAAATACTGCTTCTTTTAAATGAGGTAACTGCTGGTGGTAATGAATCCATAGTTTGTCAAAGATAATGGTTACTTCTGAGTCTATTCTCCAGTTCAGCTCTGGCTTTGTGCTAGGACTGAATTGTCTTCGATCACATTTTCTCCAAGCAGCCCTAAAGCCATCTGATATACTGAGGTCATCCTAAGGTATATATAACTTAGATTTGCTTCATAAGGCAATGGACTTAACTCTCTCTCCTGCTCTGCCCATTACCCTCTCTCTGAGAGTAGTTTAGGAATACCTGTCTAAGTGACTTTTAACTAACTAGGGCTTCACCAGTCACGCTCTATGCAGATGCAGGGGCCAACATCCACATTACAATCTTTGTAAATGGCATTTCCTATGCACTGCATAATGTATGCAGCCTTATACTCCTGCCCTATATCTTATCCTTCCAATACATCTCAGTGGGCAGAGTATCAAAGTATTGTATAGAAGGCCTAGAAAAGAGACAAAATGGCCTATAATGCTGAGAGGAATACTACAGCTTAAACAAAAATCTCTATTAATTATAACCCAAAGCTTCAGTAGCATAAATACTCCCATTTGTGCAACCTGTATGCATTTTAGTGTTGGGAATGGATAGGAGACTAGTATTCCTTGCTGGGCTATGAAATGAATGAGAACTACCCAAGACATCAACCCCGAATCATTGCTTAAGATGTGGCAAAACACTATCCCTTCTTAGAGTGTCTTCATTTCATTCTGCTGATTCCAAAAGGGAGAGGAAATGCATGAAATTCACTGGAGTAAGGTTTTATGATCTTTGGGTGGTTGTGTGTGTGTGTGTGTGTGTGTGTGTGTGTGTATGTGTATGGGTATGTATCTGATAAGAGACAGTGCATAATAAAAAATGCTGCCGTCCATCCCTCCATCCTGGCAGTGGGAACTGAAAACTTACGTCTTCACTGGAGAGTCCAATCCACAAGGAGGAGTTATGCAGGACCGCCTGCACGGTTAGGAACGCCTGCTGGTACGGGTCTGAGATGCTCACCAGGCGCATGCTATGTTTCTGGCATTCCCTCAGAGCCTCAGGCCACGTCAGAGTCTTCAGGATTATTTTGTACAGATTATTTAGGTACTTTACAGTCTCTGAAGTATTCTGCAAGGTCTGTCTGCTTTCAATGTCTGTGTGTAAAAAAAAAAAAGACACAAAAACTACCCACTTTGTGAGTCATAGGACATTTAATGTACTTTAGATATTACTTATCTATTAGTTTATGTTAGATTTTTTGAGTGGGAGAGCTAGGTATGTCTTCCTGTATATCTTAGGTAAAATGTATGAACCCCAATATTTGTTTTCTAAAATTAGAAGCAAGTTCTGTTTTAGCTGATCTGATTTAGGAAGGAGAAAAGCTATAAACGAAAATAGCCTATGAAAAGATTTCCGGTTCAGGTTGGTGTCAAATACTTGCTTTGTTTGAACTGCTTCAACAAGAGGTATTGATTTAGCAAACAGTTCTTTAGAAGTACATAGATTATCTGCTTGAGAGTATCACTATATAACAAAGTTTTGAAAAAATAATCATCTATTATAAACATTGTTATTAATGAAAACAATTTAATACCTCTTAAAATATCTTTTTAAAAATATGGACAATTCCTATTTTTACATATACAGCTTAGTTTTATTTGGATTATAAGAAGTCATAGTGATCCATTTATAAATGCTTCACATCTTTTTTAGTGCTAAATTTAACTGTGAATGTTTATACTGAACTAAATTTAAAACATTAAGTTTTTTCTCCCCCTTTTCCCATGATAAAAAGTAAAACCTAAAAAATGCCAGAGTAGAAAGGAGAATAAAATTAAACTATAACTTATCATTAGACAATTCCTAATAACAAATTCCACTTGATAATTTTGATACTTATTTATGTTAATTTTGATATTTAATTATGATGATAATAGTTGAAAAAAAATCACATTCCATTTGAGATACTCTGACTCACTGAACCAATATGAATTTAGTCGTGCTGACATTTTAAGAAAGCTATGTGATCACAAGTTAATTTTAATGTATTTGTAAGATTTTTATTAAAAAGTACTGTACATAGCTAACATCATAAAGTCCCATAGTTGTTTAGATATTAACCCATACCTGAGTATTTCTGACAGAGAGACAGAGTGTGGTGTTCACTGCAGGATGTGAAATTCCATGTTCCAGTTAAAGGTGATTTTCGGTGGTTGAGCATCAAGGCACAGTGGTAGTGGGACTCTTCTGCAAAAATCTAAACAAAAAAGCAAACAGAAACAAGCAGTCTTGAAACCAACAGTCTGAAGATCCCAGCAACATGACCCCAGAAAAGGGTTCTAACATCACGTGATTTTGTGAGTAATTCCCTCAAACTTTCAGGGAAAGATAGTGCCTCAAGCTGAGTCCTAATTCAAAACACGAAGGCAGAAAGCTACAGAGTACATCTTAGAAAAAAACCTCTATGAACAGAGATCAGAACATCCTATCTAATAAAAGAGTAATATGCAAATTGACTGTACCTCCACTACACCAACAAACCATGCCCATCAGCCACACCTACCAGCCAATCAGAACGAGTATGCAAAGTAACCCAACCAAGATAGCTATGGCCACAGAGAGAGCAGGAGGGAAGCTTGGGTTGCCACTGGTGATGGAGGAAGCCAAGCTTTCCCCAAACTCTGCCTGGCCAGGCCTCTGCTTAAGGCAACAAAGTTTCAATGGCTGTGGGAGCAGAAGTCTTGGCTTCACTCCAGGCTACAAAGTTTCAATTATAGAAGATAAATAAATCCCAGATACCAGGGCCTCCCCACACCCCAAGGGAACACCCCCCAGATTCAGGACACCCTTCAGTGCAAACCAGCTGGCCTACACCCGTGCACCAGGTTTCTAGCCTATCTAATAAAAGAGTAATATGCAGATTGACCATGACTCCAACACACAAGATGACTGACCCCATGTGGTCAAAAGATCCTGCCCCCATGTGGACACAAGATGGCCACCACAAGATGGCCAGCAGGGGAGGGCAGTTTGGAGGGACCAGGGCTGCAAGAGAGGGCATTTGGGGGTAATCAAGCCTGCAGGGGAGGGCAGTTAGGAGTGACCAGGCCAGCAGAGGAGGGAAGTTGGGGAGGACCAGGCCTGCAGGGGAGGGCAGTTAGGATTGACCAGGCCCATAGGGTAGGGCAGTTAGGGGCAAACAGACTTTCAGGGGAGCAGTTAGGCATCAATCAGGCTGTCAGGGGAGTGGTTAGAGTGTAATCAGGCTGGCAGGCAGAAGATGTTAGAGGCAATCAGGAAGGCAGGTTAAATGAGCAGTTGGGAGTTAGCAATCCTGGATTGTGAGAGGGATTTCCAATTACCCATTTAGGCCCGATCCAGGTAGGGGATCGAAGATCCCTCAAGAGGTCCCAGATTAGAGAGGGAGCAGGCTGGACTGAAGGAAACTTCCCCTGCCTCCCATGCATGAATTTCGTGCACCAGGCCTCTAATTCCCAAATAAAACCCTAACAAATCCAACTTGGTAGAACAGTAAAAGAATCCACTATGAGGAACTAGATTTTTATGAGAAGATAATGATGGTTTAATGAACATCAATTAATGTATTATATCAACTGCCCATAGGCTAAATAGGAAAGACTATATGACAATTTCAATAGATGCTGGAAACAAGTTTTAGAAAACCCAGTACTTATTCCTAAATAAAAATTCAAAATAAGCTAGTTTACAATAATATGTCTTAAACAAAGGGAAAACATCATATACATAATATAACAATGAAAGACTACAGATAGGCCCATGAAACTTTAGATCAAGTCTAGGAAGGTGTTTATTATGCCTGGTATTAACCATAGTTCTAATAGTTACTCAATATATAGTGAAGCATGAACTGTTATTTGAAAATTATGATTGTCTCATTAAGAAACCTAAGGAGACCTAGTGAAAAACTCTGAGAATAAGGGCTTTTAGTAAGATGGATGCCTATGAAATCTATATATATAAAAGCGTAAGTGACTGTTATGACCCATTGAGTAAACGACCAGTTGCTATGATGTGCAATGACCACCAGGGGGCAGGTGCTCAAAGCAGGAGCTGCCCCTGGTGTTCAGTGCGCTCCAACAGCCAATTTCCCTCAGTCGGCCAACCTCCCACAGTCCCTCCCCCTGATCAGCCCCAATTGCTAGCCAGGCAGAGGAACCCCACCATGGAAGAATTTGTGCACTGAGCCTCCAGTAAATATATAAAAATCCCAAACAATAGCTTCCCTACATATCAGTAAGAAAATCAAGAAAAAACTGCCATCTCAATGGCAGTAACAGAGACAACTGCTATAAAAACTTACAAAATATAAAGACTTGAATAGAGATATACTATATCCTTGAATTAGAAGAGTAATAAAAATATGTGAATTATCCCTAAAATAGATTGTCCTCAGAATTTTTTATTAATTGTTTTGATTGGAAATTGACTAAATAATTGTAGTTTGTCTAGAAGAATGGACAAGAATAGCTAAAAAATATCTTAGAGGCAAATAATTAAAGATATCCAGACCTATTATATATTTTTAAATATGACAAAATTAGAGTATTTAGATCTCTGAGATTGCTATATAAGAGTATATCTCATATATACATACACTTCATATACTATAACAAAGAAGGCAACCTATTTATCTCCTTTTAAAAAAATGATTTTATTGATTTTTTTAGAAAGAGGAAGGGAGAGGGAAAGAGAGATAGAAATATCAATGATGAGAATCATTGATCCACTGCCTTCTGCATGGCCCCTACTGGGGATTGAGCCCGCCACCTGGGCATGTGTCCTGATCAGAAATCAAACCACGATCTCCTGGCTTATGGGTTGACACTCAACCACTGAGCCACTCCTGCTGAGCCTACATTGCTTTTAACAAGTGGAAATAAATGCATAAACAATGCTAGATAATTAGCTAATTTCTTCTAAAATTAATAATTTTTATATTGATTACATATCAAAATGATATTCCTGACATATTGGGTTATATAAAATATAGTACTAAAATTAATTACCTTTTTAATGTGGTTACTAAGAAATTTAAAATTATACATGTGTTTTGCATTATTTTTGGACAGCACTGCTTTGGAGCATAACAGAATATAACCACTATATATACTGTCTCTTATTTAAAAAGAAAAGATAAAACTGAATGATATACATATTCAGAGCAAAATATGCAATGCATAAAATATGCTAGATAATTAGCTGAGATTAAGGAAAATGATTACATAGTCACTGTCTAGGATGTATTTCTGGAATTCAATTTTTAAGTAAATTTCTTAATCTTTGCTCTTTGTACAAATGTGGTTTGTATCCAGCAAATAGGGAGGACAGAAGCTGTGGGTAGCAATCTCATGACATAGGCAACTATCTATACTAATAAAAACCTAGCTGGCCCTTGCACCCTCATGTCATCACAAGATGGCTGCCCCTACAATGTCACAATATGGCTGCCACAAGATGGCTGGCAGGGGAGGGCAGTTGGGGGTGGAGGGACCAGGCCTACAGGGGAGGGCAGTTGGGGGTGACCAGGGCTGCAGGGGAGGACAGTTGGGGGCAGTCAGACTGGCAGGGGAGTGGTTAGGAGGTGATCAGGCTGGCAGGCAGAAGTGGTTAGGGGCAATCAGGCAGGAAGGCAGGTGAGCCAGCAGTCCTGGATTTTGAGAGGAATGTCTGACTGCTGGTTTAGGCCCAATCCTGCAGGGGCCTAAACCAGCAGTCAGACATCCCCTGAGGGGTCCCAGATTGGAGAGGGTGCAGGCTGGGCTGAGGGACACACCCCTGCCCCCTGTCCATGAATTTTGTTAATATAATACCTAATCTCATTTTATTGCTTCTTTACATTTAGCTCTTAGGGATAAATGATCATTAATTACCAATTTTGTACCTTTTGCCTCGGGAGACTGGAGCTGACAGTTTCAAATCCCAAAATATTAAGTAAAGCTTTTATAATTGCTTCTATTTGCAACTTATTACTTGACAGTTTTACGTCATCGTGACATAAGGGATGTGGATCTGATGCTATTGTGAAAAATGAAGGCATATACATGAAGGCTACAGAAGCTACTGCTGTTATTGTTGTTCTTCTTGTGACAGTCTTATTGAGATACAACTGACAGACAATATAATTCACCCACTGAAAGCATAACTTCAATAGATTTTAGTATATTCACAGTGTTGTACAACCATTACCCTCCAATCAATTTCAGAACATTTCACCTCCCTCAAAGAAACCCCATACCCTTTCACCCTCACTCTCAATCCTTCCATTCTGTTTAGCCTCTGGCAGCCACTAATCTACTTTTATGGGTATTTCATATATAAGGACTCATATAACAGGCCCTTGTTCTTAATCCAATAATTTATGGAAGACTGGAGAATTTCATAGAGCTACATAGATTATTGATTCCAAAAAACTTACATTTTTTGGTATTGCTAGCCTCCGACCAACCAAGAATGGGTGAAAGTTATTGTATGTCAGCTCTCTGTTATCTATCCATTTAGTTATTCTTTCAAAGGCTGTCCACTGCAACCCAATCCATAGAGCATCTTCCATATCCGGGAGCAACGATGTAATAAAATCTGTCAGAAAGGTTTTTAAAAAATCATTTGACTTATTAAAAATAAATATATAGTAAAAATGTCAAAGATTACCTCCTGTGTAGCTATCATGATAGTCTTTTAACTACTCTGTACAAAAAATAGTTTAGTAACATTTAAAAACTATGTAGATTCCCCTCAGCCTCCCAAAACTAACTTTGCCCCCAAATCAGAATAAAACATGCTTCCCAAACAATTCTGCTACCTTGTTCTCTTTGACTCAACACCGTAGGAAGGGTGCCACCGTAGGTGTGACAAGTATTGCTTGCTTCAGAAAACGTGAGAGACTTAGGTTTAAGCTTTAGGAAACACTGCAAACAAAGAACATATGTGAAGCATAAGATTCCAGACATGGGAAAGCTCACATAGGAAATAAATGTCTCATCTTTTAGAGGGCTGCTAATTTTTTAAAAATGATTTTATTGATTTTTTACAGAGAGGAAGGGAGAGGGATAGAGAGTTAGAAACAGCAACTAGCTGCCTCCTGCACACCCCCTACTGGAGATGTGCCCACAACTAAGGTACATGCCCTTGATCGGAATTGAACCTAGAACCCTTCAGTCCACAGGCTGATGCTCTATCCATTGAACCAAACTGGTTAGGGCAGGGTTGCTAATTTTTAGTCTGTATCTCACAAATATGGAAATTTATAAAGTAGTACTATAAAAATGCAGATCTACACTCCCTATATAAACAACTGAAGAGTGGTCTTTGAACTACCTTTTATATCTCCCATTTATTGAGTGCTTCCTCTGTGCTAAACAGTTTGTATAGTATTATCTCATTTAATTCTCACAACTGGGGAAACTGAGGCACAGGTACAGTAAGTAACTTTACCCATAAGTGAAATAGCCATAAAATGGTATGGTCAGCAGTTAGAGCCCATTACATGTGACTTTAAAGTTTGTATTCTTAATCATCACCTCCTTACATATAAAGATAAATCATTTAAAAAGAAATTATTTCCCTGTCCGTTGGCAAAATATTTTGATTCAATTTATATCAACTGTGTAAATTTAGTACCAGTACTTTTTGGGGAAAAGACTGTCCTAATTTTAAAAAATCAAAATATACTCCTAATATTTTAGCTTTACTACAGATGTTTCTAGCTGTCAGACACATCTCCTTTTTCTTTTTGATGTTATAATCATACTTAAGGCCCAGTACATAAATTCATTCACCAGTAGGGTCCCTTGGCGTAGCCTGTGGGATTGGGCCAGAACCAGATCTCTGACATCCTCCAAGGGATCCTTGATTGCAAGAGGGTGCAGGCTAAGTCAAGGTAACCTACCAGTACATGATTGGGGCTGGGGAGGGATGTGGGAAGACTCCAGGGGATGTTCGGCCTGTCTTGCTCAGTCCCAATCAGCCAGACCCCAGAAGCAAGCTAACCTATGGGTTGGAGTGTCTGCCCCCTGGTGGTCAGTGTACATCATAGTGACTGGTCAATTGTCTGCCCCCTGGTGATCAGTGCATGTCATAGCGAGCAGCTGAGTGGCCTTAGCATATCATTAACATATTACGCTTCGTTTGAATGGCCAACCAGACACAGCATGTTAGGTTTTTATTGTATAGGACTAGAGGCCCAGTGCACGAAATTCATGCATGGGAGTTGTGTCCCTCAGCCCAGCCTGTACCCTCTCCAATCTGGGACTTCTGCCTGCCAGCCTGATCACCCCCTAACCACTCCCTTGCCAGCCTGATTGATGCCTAACTACTCCCCAGAAAGCCTGTTTGCCCCTAACTGCCCTCCTCTGCAGCCTGGTCACCTCTAACTGCCCTCCCTGCAGGCTTGGGTCCCCCGCAACTGCCTTCCCCTGCAGGCTCAGTCTCCCCCATCTGCTCTCCCCTGCAGGCTTGGGTCTCCCCTCCTGCCCTTTCCTGCAGGCCTGGTCACCCACAACTGCCCTCCCTTGCAGACCTGGTCTGTCCTAACTCTAACTGCCCTTCCCTGCTGGCCATCTTGTGACAGCCATCCTGTGTCCACATGGGGGCAACTATCTTTGACCACATGGGGGCAGCCATCTTGTGTGTTGGAGTGATGATCAATTTGCATATTATTCTTTTATTAGATAGAAGAGAGTCCTGGTGTATGGGTGAGTGCCAGCTGGTTTTCCCTGAAGGGTGTCCCGAATCAGGGTGGGGGTTCCCTTGGAGCATGGGGTGGCTGGGTGAGGGGCCTATGGTGGTTTGCAGGCCAGCCACGGCCCCCAGCGACCCAAGCGGAAGTCCTGGTATCTGGGATTTATTTATCTTTTATAACTGAAACTTTGTAGCCTTTAGTGAAGGCCAGGGCTGCAGGAGCTTGGCTTCCTCCATCACCAGAGGCAACTCAAGCCTTTTGCTTTCTCCATCTCTATGGCTGCCATCATTTTTTGTTGGGATTTATTTATCTTCTATAATTGAAACTTTGTAGCTTTGAGCGAAGGCCAGGGCTGCAGGAGCTTGGCTTCCTTTATCACTGGGGAAACCCAAGCCTCTTGCTCGCTCTGTGGCCACAGCTCTCTTGGTTGGGTTAATTTGCATACTCTCTCCTGATTGGCTGGTGGGTGTGGCTGTGGGTGTAGTGGATGTACAGTCAATTTGCTTATTATTCTTTTATTAGATAGGATTAGCATGGAGTAGTATGTTCTAAATTGTGTCCCTTAAAACATTCAACAAAATGTTTTTATTTAATCTTCTATACAGAATGAAATGGCCCAGGGTTACAAGTCATTGTGTGGCTTCTAAAAGAAAGAAAATACCCCAAGCTTAAGTTTGGAAGTCTCTTGGCTGAGGAAAAAGACAAAAGGAGCCTGGCTTTGAAGAACTCATAGAGTTTATATACCAACCCCAAGCTGCTTACCTTCAAACTTCTTTTATGTAATAGAATAAATGTTTTAATACTGTACCTATCTCTCTTTTTAGAGTCAAATATGTCCCTAAGAGATACATAATCCAATATTAATTATGCATCTCAAAGAAGCAAGTATAGAATACAGCATTTTCCAAACCTATTTAATCATAAACTACTTTAGAGGCAAGATCAATGATTAACATTTGGTTGGCATATGTGTAGTTCCCAAATAGCAGTTTGGGAAATGCTAGTCTAGTTTGATTAGTAGATGTTGGATGGATGTTTTTCATAAGGGGGGAAATTTACCAGCCAGAAATTAAGTCAGTTTCCTATATGCCATAGAGAGAGTCTTGACTTTAATGTATTACTATCTGTTGATATTGGAACTTTAGCAATTTAAGTGCGAGTAATAACAGAATAGGAACATACTATTTTGAAAGAGCTGTAGGCATAACTAACTTGAGAATTAACTTGGTTTCTGACTAAGGTGAGATTTTGAAATATGCAGAGGCTGTCTTAGTGAAGTTATTTGATGAATTGCCATTCTGTCACAGGCCATACAACCATCATGAAAGCAATCAAGGTTTGCACAATGTAGCAATTCTCTTTTTACCTTATTCAGAAAAGAAATCCAATTCCCAGAGCATTCTATTTTAGCTGCCGAATCTGGACTATATTTCTCCAATGAAGATACATTATATTTTTCACAGATGAAGGGCAACTTGGTATTACAGTCTGCTGGTTTATTTAAGTCTGAAAAATGAAAAGCAGGATTACTGTGGTGAGATTTTCCATCCAGTACACTTTAAAAACAAGCCAGTCATAAACAAAGTCTATTTAAATTAATTCCCAGATGGTTAAAATATAGTCCTTCTCTTCTCTAGCCATTTATGTTTTCTAGCACTATTCATATCAGTAGGTTATAGCATACCAATATTGCCTATAAAAATGAGCACATACGGCGTAATAATCACAGTTAGCACAGTTCCTAATGGTGGGAAATAGAGTTGAAGGAGGGTAATGAAAGGGAAAGGGGCCTAAACTGTATTTTAGAATTGCTGCCTGTTTATCTTTGCAAATTTGTCTACATGATTATTAGTTACAAAAGTGGTAAGTTTATTTGTAAGTAATTACTTTAGGATAAAGGAAGTAAAAATATTCACAGTCAAAAGTAACTTTACTTGCACCTGGAAATTTTGCTATTGTGATTAGCAATAAGTCAGAAAAGTTAAAGCTACCAAACACATAATCAAAGAGAAAACAAAATTAAACTAGTAATTGAACCTGAATTTCACATGTTACATAATCAACATTAAAGGATTTGGAATTAATTTTACCGCTAAGCCAAGTCTTGGCAGATATGTATAGACATTCCTGTCCAAATGTTATAGGAAAGTGATGCCATGAATGTCTTGAGCTGAAAGAAAATGAGAGATTTGACAACTTAGAATGTAGTTACATTTCCCATTCTGGTGTTTACTGTAGGTAATTTTAATTCTAAACTTATGCCATTATGTTATACCCCTTAATTTTTTATGTAAATATGCAAAAGGACTTGGTTTCTCTATTATAGGCAGTTTATGGATTAATGCATAAAACTAATTATGAAGAGTAATCCAGTTAGCCCAACAGGTGTTGGTCAGTGGTTGAGCATCTACCTATGAATCACAAGGTCACCATGAGGTCATGGCTCAATTCTGGTCAGGGCACATGCCCTGGTTGTAGGCTTGTCCCCAGTAAGGGGTGTGCAGGAGGCAGCCAATCAATGATTTTATTTCATCATTAATGTTTCTCTTTCTATCGCCTTCTTTGAAATGAATAAAAATGTATTTTCAAAAAGGTAATACATCTATTCAAAGGGAATTTGGGACTGCTTCTTTTAAATCACTTTATAAAGGTAGCATCAATAATAATACATACTATATAAAATGACGATCTATTATTGGCTGCTCAGGGGTTCTCACCCACCACTTCTGCTCATCACTAGATATCTGAAAAACAAACCAAATATCCATCCTTATATGTGCTGAGTTTTCTAGGAGAGTTTTAATTTAACTCCATCCCACCATAACCACAAAATACTAAGATTTCCAAACATTCTGTTACTTTGCTATTTAAATTACACAAACCAGGTCCTTCTACCAAGAGAGGAATTTGAAAACTCTTTGTGTATTCAAAGGCCCTATTTTGCATATAGAATAATTGGTTGCTGCAGTATGGGCAACCATATTTTGGACATACAGTGTCCTTTTGGACATATATTGTCCTATTGCAACTTATTATAAATTTAAAGATGAACAAATTATTTTTTCTCCAAAAAGCTATTTTGCAAAGTTAGTTATTAGTAGAAACAGAAACACAAGTTAACTATAAAGTTAACTTTTAGTAAAAAATGTGATAAGGACTTAGGATAATTTATAATATCTATTGCTATTCATTGTATAAATTGATATTCATAATTAGTCTTGAATATTGTAAAACATAAGCAATTAAAGTTAACATTTCTAACAAGAAACGAGGGATCTGAATGTTGTTAGGCAAATTTTACTTGAGTGGAACATTTAACTTTTGTAGATTTTGGCAAGAATGTTGAAAAAAATATTAAGGAATAAATATAAAAATAAGAACAATATTTAAATATACACTATTTTTAAAATTACATTTGCTATTTTGTTTTTGATGGCTTTTAGTCCTGCAAAAGATGTTAAAGTAGCCAGGGTGCTATGATTGCTGGAGCAATATAGGACAGCTTCTTCATAGTTTAAGCGAGGTTCCGGGACAAACCAATATTCACTCCCTTCTATTATAACTGGAGGTCCATGAATTCCAGCACGCTCTAAAGGAAAAGAATATCAGAGTTACGACTGTGTAAACTAAACTGCACCCTCTAAGCATGGATTAATGCTCAAAACTTTTAAAAATTATAATTCCTTTAGATTCCTGGCTCTCTCTGGGCAGGACAGTGCTTCCTGGGGAATCCTGAGCCAGTGACTGCCACCCAGAGTCACCGAGAAAGACAAATCCACCCTCGTAGCCTCATCCCACATAGCCAATCACCTTCCTCCCTGGAGATACTTCATCTCAGTTGAAGATGTGATAGAGAAGAAACTGTCACTAAGGCCTGAGTTTAAATAAATAGATGCATTATTGAAAAAGTAAAGACAGCTTTGGCTACATTTCAGTTTTCTTAACTCACCTGGATTGTACCAGTCTGGTGTTTTTGGAATACGACCTGTATGAGGAAGAAAGCAAGTGGCTCAAGTTTAGTGTCTAATTACAGATTTTTGCATATATAACTCAGGGTCTTCAATCTACAGAGGGCTCACAGTATTGCTGAGGTTTGTTCATTTCTGGCTGAAGCATTTCCTTTCATGTTATAATCACTTCAATTTGAATTCTGATCTACACTAAAGCATGATAGTGGCAATAAAAAAGCAGATCTGTTGAATATTAATAAAGTATCATTAACAGTTCTCCACCTTATACCATGGAAGTCACAAAGAAAGACCAGATGGACAAACATAGCTAATAATTAGAAAGCACAAATAAGTAAATGCACCTACTGTATACATTACATAGAAGCACTAAGGAATATGCACCAAGATAACAAAGTAGGATGAGGTTATTCAGAAACCACTCTCCATCTAATGCAGTTTGAGTAATTGTTCTGTAAACCTGGGTGGGCTGTTTACTGTCTCCCAGGATTTCCTTGGAAACAATGTGCAATGATCCAGTACCGAACCTTTTGAGAAGGTGAAAGATAAAACAGGGAGGAAAACAATGAAATCACTCAGCTTACTGGATAGACACAGGAAAGATTGAAGTTGGATGGGCCAATGTCCAAATGCCCTCACACCCTTTGTGTTGAGAGGCTGTGGGTCAGTTGTTTAACTCCCCCCAGCTTCAATGTTCTACTCTGTAGAAAGGGAGACTCTACTACGTCCTAATTCACAAAGTCTGTGTGAAGCTCAGGTGAGATCGCCCTGGGGAAGCACCCCCCACAGTTCCAGGCACAGAGCAGTTCCTCCCCGGATGCTGGATTGCTTCCTTTTCCCTTTTTTCTTTTCTTTTCTTTTTTTAAAAAATATATTTTATTGATTTTTTTACAGAGAGGAAGGGAGAAGGATAGAGAGTTAGAAACATTGATGAGAGACATTGATCAGCTGCCTCCTGCACACCCCCTACTGGGGATGTGCCTGCAACCAGGATACATGCCCTTGACCGGAATTGAACCGGGGACCCCTCAGTCTGCAGGCCGACGCTCTATCCACTGAGCCAAACCGGTCTCGGCATCCTTTTCCCTTTTCATTGTGCTTTTAGGTCTCATAGATTTCCAGCCATCATTTTATGAATCTTAGATATTACAGAGTAAAATAGCTGTTCCTAATTTTGTCATTGTATCAGGGCATAATACAAAAGACTGCCTATATATCCAGCATCTTCGGATTCTCTCTCAGTCAGTTCTCTGCATGTTGGATATATATATTTTTTAACCAACAATGTTGCCAACCTGCTTAAAATGTGCAGCTTCTTGATTGTAATCATGTGTTGGGGAAATACTATGTCTAAACTTTAAATATTTTTTGTTAGTGAGAAAAGCAGAATACAAGGTGTTTTGTTTTGTTTTATGTTTTTAAAAAAATTACAAATATGACTCAAAAAACTGCAGTATACTTGAAAAAAAGAGATGGAGGAAGACATAAACAGAGGGAAGAACATACTGCTGGACTGTAGAATCAACATCATTAAAATGCCCATACTACTCAAAGCAATTTATAGATTCAATGCAATCCCCATTAAAATACCAATGGCATATTTCACAGACCTAGAATGAATTCTCCAAAAATTCATCTGGAATAAAAAAAAGACCTTGAATAGCTGCAGCAATCTCGAGAAAGAAGAACAAAGTAGGAGGGATCAAAATACCAGATTTCAAGCTGTATTACAAAGCCACTATTCTCAGAACTGCCTGGTATTGACACTAGAACAGACATATAGACTGATGGAATAGAATAGAGAACCCAGAAATTGACCCAACCCCAAACTCAATTAATATTTGACAAAGGAGGCAAAAACAAACAATGGAGTCCAGACAGTCTCTTCAATAAATGGTATTGGGAAAATTGGTCAGATACATGCAAAAAATGAAATGAGACCACCAACTTGCACCATACACAAAAATAAACTCCACATGGATAAAGGACTTAAACATAATACAGGAAACCATAAAAATCTTAGAGAAATCCACAGACAGCAAACTCTCAGACATATGCCAAAGCACTATCTTCACAGATATAGCTCACAGGGCAATGGAAACTAAAGAGAAAATAAACAAAAACCATTAACAAAACAACAAGAAAGCCCACTGCATGAGAGAATATATTTGCCAATGTTATTTCTGATAAGTGTTTAATCTTCAACATTTACAGGGAACTCATACAACTTAACAAAAGGAAGATAAACAATCCAATCAAAAAATGGCCAATGGACCTACATAGATGACATACAGAAGGCCAAAAGACATATGAAAACATGCTCAAAGTCACTAATCATCTGAGAGATGCAAATCAAAACAACAATGAGGTACCATCTCATACCTGTCAGAATGGCTATCATCAACAAATCAACAAACGACATGCTGGTGAGCATGTGGAGAAAAAGAAACCCTTATGCACTGTTGGTGGGAATGCAGACTGGTGCAGCCACTATGGAGAACAGTATGGAGCTTCCTCAAAAAACTAAAAATGGAACTCCCATTTGACCCAGTAATCCCACTCTTAGGAATATATCCTAAGAAAGTAGAAACACCAATCAGAAAGGATTTATGCACCCCTATGTTCATAGCACAATTTACCATAACTAAGATTTGGAAACAGCCTAAGTGCCCATCAGCAGATGAGTGGATTAAAAACTGTGGTACATCTATGCAATGGAATACTATGCTGCTGTAAAAAGGAAGAGACTCGTACCATTTGCAACTGGGAGAGCATTATGCTAAGTGAAATAAGTCAGAAAGATAAAGATAAATATTTCATGATCTCACTCATTTGTGGAATATAATAAATAACATAAGCTAATAAACAAAAACAGATCCAGAGACAGAGAAGCATCGATCAGACCATCAAACCTCAGAGGCAAGGCAGGGTGGGTTTGGGGGAAAGGAGAGAGATCAACCAAAGGACTTGTATGCATGCATATAAGCATAACTAATGAACACAGCCACTAAGAGGGTGAGGGCATTAGTGGGGGAGGGGTGGGGGCAATGGAGGGATAAGGACACATATGTAATATCTTAATCAATAAAGAATTTAAAAATTATAAATATGTATGTATATACAAAGTATCAAAAATATTAAAATGTTATATTTTTGAAATGGTTTTATAGGTAATTTTCCTAAAACATGTTTATGACTTATTTTTGATATTATTTTCTCAATTAAAAGGAGAATATTTTAAAAATATATATAGGCCTGGCTGGTGTGGCTCAGTTGGCTGGAATGTTGTGTTATACACCAAAAGGTCGCAGGTTTGATTTCTGGTCAGAGCACATACTCAAGTTGTAGATTCCATCCAGTATGGGGTGCATATGGGTCAATGTTTTTCTCTCACACTGATATTTCTCTCTCTGCCTCTCCCTTCCTCTCTCTTTAAAAATCAATAAGCACATATCCTTGGGTGAGGATTTAAAAAAGTATATATACATTTACACACACACACACACACACACACACACACACTAGTAGTTATGGCTATTCAAAATTTTTAGGTTGTCCACAGACAACAGTGTGGTGGTTACCAGAGGGAAAGGGGGTGGGGGTAAAAGACGGTAAATAGGTGATACATGGTGATGGAAGGAGACTGAACACAATACAATATCAAGATGATGTGTTATAGAAGTGTACACCTGAAGCCTATATAATTTTATTAACCAATGAATTAAATAAAAATGTAAAATATTGTAGCTCGTCAAATATCTCTTTTAGAAAAGAGGGGACTAATAAGAACCAGCTGAACATGTAATAAAAAAGGCACAAGTTAGAGAAAAGGTATGGTGGTTTAGGCTATGAAGAGGTGAACTGCTTTGAGAAAACCAGAAAATACAGATTAGTACAGAAGAAAATCAGAAAATACAGATTAATACAGAGCAATTTTGGTTGCTCTAATAACCAAGAAAATATCCAACCAGGTGAATATGACACACTGTAACTTAGAAATTTAGCAACTGTCAAAGGGGAGTTAACATAACATTTAAACCTGGACCAAGCAATCATTGATTGCTTCACATGATTGGGGATGAGCTGAGAATGAAGTTCCTTAGTTTTTAATTTTGTTTCTTCATGGGGAAAGCAGGGGTGTGATTATTTAGAGAAGACTTATTTATTTGGCTACTTGATGTATGTTTGCTAAGTTAGTTAATTCCCTTCTCTCTTGTTTAAAATAAAGAAATGTACAGTAAAGAAAAGGAAACTTACAGCCACGTACTTTTGTAAATTTTTCCTGTGGTTACTGATTTGTCATTTCTAAGGTGTGAACTCGGGTTTGCGCCATCACCCAAATAGGAGGCTGGGTTGCAGCTAGCAGTGAGGGCACACTGGAGGGAGCAATGACTCTCTGTGGCAGCCTCCCTCCAATGCTTTGGACAGGAGACATTATCTAAATTAATTATACATATTAGTTACTCTGCCACTTCTTTAAAGGGTATCCAAACTGCATTTTCTTTGTTTTTCAGATCTAATCAATACTCAGGAGTAAGTCAGCTATAATGTCTCCTTAAAAATACCCCTTTTATTAATTGGGCAGCCAGTTTGCCTTTGTCAAAAAGACTTGAAAGTTACTGTCTCAAAAGTCATGTTTGAAGTTCTTTTAAAGGCAGTATGGTGGCCCTTTTTTAAGGAAATAGAACCATTTTCTCATAAGTGGTATGGGCGGTCCCATCTTGGGTTCTTTAAGAGCTTGTAGGAGGATATACCTTAGGCTCCAATAATATGTTTAGATTCAATTCAGAAATTCATTTTGGGACTTTCTTTACATTTACCACTTACAATTTAATATATTTAGTATCTACTTAAAATAATTTGGGAGTTAAAATCTTAAGATTTTCCGTTTTAGTCCTTGCCATTTTCTTAGTAGAAAGGACATCTACTTATTCTCCTTTCTCTCTCTTTTGTCACCAAAGGTTATCCTGGTCAAGCTATTTCCTGAATTTGAATTACATAAACTATTAGCAGCTTTTGAGTTCATTGAAAATTATTTCTAAAAATTACAAGGAAATGCTGGAATTTGATTTCCTGATTCATATACTTCTTTCTTCTCACACTTATCTTCATTTTGAATAAAAATAAAAATGACCCCACTCTGGCTGGCATGCTCAGTGGTTAGAGCATTGGCCCCACACACCAAAGGGTCATGGGTTTGATTCAGGTCAAGAGCATGTACCTGGGTTGCAGGTTCATCCATGGCCCTGGTTGGGGCATGTGTGGGAGTCAACTAATTAATGTCTCTCTTTCACTCTGATGTTTCTTTCTCTTCCTCCCCCCTCTCTACTCTCTCTGAAAATCAAAAGAAAAAAAATGTCCTCTGGTGAGGAAAATAAAAAAAAACAAATTATTCTCTCTGCTACACTGCTTCTTTTATTTAAAAATAATCTTTCATTCCAAGATCTAATCACCCTAAATTAGCTTTAAATTTTATCTTCCATACAAATTCTTTTGTGATAAAAGAGGTAGGTACTATCAAATTTCAATAATCCAGCCTTCGAGGAGGGATAGTATAAGGCAGGATGGAGCTCAATATATTAATTGCATCTTCAAAGGTTTTTAAAAAATTATAATTATAGACTAAGATGCTCTCTTACAATGTCTCCATGAAAAAGACATTGAAAAGGAATAACTACCACTTACCTTTTGGAATTTGACACACCCATTCCAGTTTTGTATCACAAGCAAAAGGCCTTAAATAAATATATTCTCTGTCATTATGGAAATACCAGCCTCTTCGCCATAGCCTCTGCATGACCTGAAAAAGGATTGCACATTATTTTGAAGTTGATGCAACCCTTATAAAATACTAAGCTGTTTTTAACTCTATTTTAGCTCTAGCACCAAGATATTTTTTAATAAAAAAGTACATGAATGGAATGCAGTGTTAAAACAGTAAAAGCCTATGCAAGAGGCTGATAAAGGGATATATCATAAGATCATGTTTATGTCCAAAATGTAAATTATTGTGTCTTTTTGTTGTAGTTGATATGAAATTGTAGAATCTTGTACCATTAAATTTGGGATAGGTCAAGCTAGAAAAGAATATTTGGCTCATTGGTTTCTAAACACTAGGCTATATTAAAATAGATCTCTGAAAAGTGACATAAAAGTCTGGCATCAGGGGCCTTCTTTGGTGTTGCTCTGCATTACTAGCATGTTGTCTTTCTCCACATGGTCCAAGATGGCACTCCACAAATTCTGGCTGGCAAGCAGGGGAGAAAGGAAAGAGGATGGCACGATCTGGGAGGAGCATCCATCATTTTTTGGACTGTTTTTTCTTAAGGCCAACATTCTTGTGGGTACAGTGGCAGGTAAGATTCTCCTTCTAGAACACTTCCCTGGCTGGCCTTATTCCTGATGCAGGCAGCATCAGTGGCTATTTATTTATTTATCTATTTATTTTTTGGGTAGAGTTTTCAATCTTTTCACATATGTGGACTCTGAACAGAAGATAGTCTATTGCATTAGTGTTCTGAAGTTTTCACCTATTTATGTGTTAAATTGGGAATTCTATAAAAATGGCCTGATACTATATAGTTTATTACTAGAACAGCTACTTTGAAAATAGTACTTTTCAATGGCTTTCTCAGTTCTTTGTCTCAACTTTTCTTTCTGTAACATTTATCTCAACTTTTCTTTCTGTAACATTTCTGGTCAATTATCTTCTTGAAGCTATATTTTGGGCTTACATAGTTAAGGTATTATCTAGATGTCTCTTTTTTCCCTCATCTTCTTATATTTTATGTGTTGGCAATTCTCCCAAATCTACTTATTGGCCCTTTGATACTTCATTTTATATACATTTTCCCTCCAATTCTAGTATCTTGGTTTCTACTCACTATATTTCTTACTGCAGGTTGGATTCAAAATATCTAAACTAAAATGTACTATTTTCTCCGTAAACCAGTACTCCTTCTGTTTCCATAAATGCCTAGTTATAGTGGACATAGCATAGCGGACTCAGCCATGTGGGCTTAAATTTTAGTTCTGTAACCACATAAGTTACAGAATTAGAATTTCTTCCTTATAAGATGAATACAATAACAGTACCTATCTCACAAGGTTCCTTAAGTATTAAGTGAAGTAATACATGTGACATGCCTAATACTGTGTCTGGCTCATGAGTCAACAAGTATTAACAGCTGTATCACCACCAATATCTTCATTCTATCATAAAACATATACTTTGTTCTTGCATAAAACTTATACTTTGCCTGACACAAGCCTTGTAATTACTTGTTTACTAGTGTTTATCTCCAACTAGACTGTCAGTTCTGTGGAGACAATGACTGTGTTATACTTTGTCATAATTGTATCTCCAAAGTGTTACAGACTTCTTGGGCATATTACTTATGAAATGGATAAATGAACCAATTCTGCAAAGAAAAATGCATAACTCATTTTTATGTCTTCTGGTCCTATATGTTGCATCTTGAAATCTGTCTCAAGATGAGTCTTCTAACACCCTCTTTAGTTCATGTCAAAAACTGAAAAATTCTCTGTTGCCTACCAAAAAAATGTATAAACTCCTTAACCAGGCAGCAATCTTTTTCCCAACTTTGTTTTCCAAACACCAATTAAGACTTCTTGATCTGTATTCTGTCGCCCTCACTGCCTTATCTTCTCCCTTCCACTCTTACTTGATTTTATGACACTTCCTCTTACGATTTCCCCCATAAGAGAGCTTTAACCTATCCTCCTGCCCAAATCCTATCCATTCTTGAAGGCCTCATTCAAATCCCACCTCTTTCTGGAAATAGGCTATAGGAATAGTTTCTTCTGAGTTTTATTAGCCCTCTTTAGCCCACTCATTTAGGCTTATTACTGCATGGCAAGAAGAACTGTCTTTCCTGAATATGAATTTTATTTTCTCAAATTAAGTATAGGTTAGGTTTCTTGAGGGCTGGGGCATGCAAATACTTCTTACCTCCCATCACACGTAAAACCACACACAAAAGGCACCCCATGGATCTGTGCTGGACTGCACACGATGCCGAGATTTATTGTTAAAACATGCAGATTTCCCATCGTTGTACTGACCTTGACAGCAGCACAGTCTCTGACATCGTAATCCTGCTGGAACTCATTTTCCATGATAAAAGTAGACACCTTCAAAGACAGAGAGGCTTGAGAATTTAAGACTGATGCATAAATATTTGCAATTTAGATGTAATTTAGGCAGCTTTAATAATTCAAGTGTGGTCCTAGGCCATGGAAGGAAAACTTTTTCATTTCCTTTTCTGCTGAGGATGCTAAATCATAAGAGGTTTTAGAAAATGTCATAATGTCATTAGTTTCCAAACAAAGGAAGATGAGAGTTTTGAAAGTGGAGGTTAATGGTGTATTAATTTCACAACTGGGAGTCACAGAATCAGGGGCTGGCAAAATACTTTTTTTTCCCATGTGTTAAAATACTAGTTGTTTTATGAACTATTCTCAGATATGCTCCAATCTGAAAATAAAAGCCAAGGAATTTCACATTTAGAAAGAATATACAACAGTGATGTGGAGTGAATATTTAATATTTTAGAATTATCTGCTCTTATAAGTGTTACATAAAACTTCTCTTTAGGATAATGTACATATTTAATATAATATTTAAGGAGTTTTTAGGGTTTCTCCAAACAAATTATTTTTTTCAAGTAAGGTGCTTTCTTCTTTTTTTAAAGTTAATCCTCACTTGAGGACATTTTTCCATTTATTTTCAGAGAGTGGAAGGTTTGTAGCTTGTTTTATCCATACTTAATATTTGTGAATCTATTTCCATTTCAATAAAGATACATCTATAAAATTAATTTAATGGTTATATGGTATGTAGATGTATTATTTAATAATCAACTTACTTGTTATTGAAACAAATACTATTTCAATATTACCCCAAACAAGAAAGTTTAAACTTACTGGTGTACGATCACTCCATTGCCAAGATCCTTGTAAATAAGGGCTTCTTTTATTTAAACCTATCCACAGCCATCGCTCGCCACTATGTAAAAAGGAAGTGTTAAAAAAAAATGAGCATGGCCTTTGGCAAAAATATTTACATGTCTAAATATTCACATATCTAAAATGCTTAGGAAGCGTAAGTTTTTTCAGAAGACCTGTCAGAAATCCCACCTCTTTCTGGAAATAGGCTATAGGAATAGTTAATCAGAAAGCACAGTTTTAAGCTATATAAGGAAGTTTTCTGAAATGAAACCAATCTCTACATTTTGTGAAAAAGTACCATAGTTCTTTAAAACTAAATTTTAAGTTATTTCCTTTGCATGAAAGGCAAAAACTATTCCTCTTCAAACTTAAGAAAAAGTATATGATTATTCTAAAACTTTTACTGCAGAGCTTCAATATTAGCAATGCCACCAGATACAGTTAAATATGACAATGGCATTTCTTTAAAGCTTCTGTCTATAACACTGTCAAATACTGTCTCTTTAAAATGCAGAACAAACCATTTGGCTAAATTTTTATTAAACAAGATTCTTAAACAATTATTTAATACCCAATGCCCATAAAATTTAAAGTAAACAAGTATTTTCTAAATGCCAAACTCCATGGCTATAGCAGAGCAATATAATTAAGCAATCACTGAAGTAATTATATCTAACACTAATAACTATTATATTTTTATGTACAAGTTATTGAGCTACATGCAATGGCGATACAGAGAAGTACAAGACCTAATATCTATTCTCAAATGACATATAAACTAGTCAGGGAGACAAGATATATGTTAACAAAGAAAATATAAGACCATGTTTGAAAGACATCAAATTATATGACATTTGCATACATTTTTAACACTACAAAAAGTTCAGGAAAGGTCCATGGTTTCTGCAGGAAGTCAGAAAACAATCTGTGAGGATGGGAGGACTAAAATAGTCTCTGAGTGTTTACTATATGCTAGTATTCAGATTGGCTGAGAAGAGAAAGGAAAGGTAGTTCAAGGAAGAATATAAACAATACATAGAGGCAGGACATACATTATGTGATTTCTTTGCCTCAATGAAATTTATACTCTAGCCAGAGAGATACTGCCAACATAAATAGAAGTGATATAACCATAAAAAAATTTTCTTCTCCTCTAACCCAACTTGAAAATATCCTGTAAAATGTATTATACTTTCTAGGCCTTAACAACTAGGCTATTTTCATGTAATATTTTTGTGTGTGATGCTTGTTTCTTTCCATATAATTTAACTTTCTGATAGTATATGTATGTATGATCAGTACCTGAGAATGCATAACTATATATACATAGAAATATTATATGTATATAAGTAAAACACATATTAGAGATGGGATAGGATCAAACTCTAAAATTAATCTTCACTCTCAAGCTCAGTAGAACATATAGGATATATGAAAGGTACAGCTATAAGACCACTGGAAAATACAAGAAGTCTGCCTTTAAAACATTTGCTAGTAAATCAAAGGCCAGAGTAAACTTAGTTTTACTTTAATTCCTTATTTTTTAATAAAATAATTGCTTTTCTTTATGTCTTTACTCAATATTCCCTTGTTTTTTAATATCAATAAGCACCTATTCATCTTTTCAACTTCAACCTTTCAGCTTCCTGCAGTGGAATATCAGGATTGCCCTCTTTCAATTTTGACTGTTGTATTGTATTGTTTCATAGAGAAAGATCACCAATTTGCAGACTTTAAAAAATTCCATGGAGACAATTAAGTCTGCTTTGAACTTAGAAGTTGTAAGAGGAATTTACAGTTTGGTATCTGCAACTATCAGAGCTTTCTTCCAGGCTTGCAAATGTATCATACTTCCTGATTGTTGAATATCTAAACGCCAGGGTTGAGGCAATTGCCATATACAATATAATCAAAAATAGATGGCTGAAATAAAGAGGAGGTTACGTTTTTGGGAATTTGTGCAGAATTTTGTGTTGCCCTAAAATAATCACTAGGTAGTTTCTCTTCTTTACACAATCAACAGTACAAATATGAAGATAATGAAATATTATTTGCCAAAGATTCTTTAGAGATGTGTCTCCAACATGTCCACCCAGTTTTCTCTTGGCTTCACTTTTTCCCACTTAGAACCTCTACCTTCAGGCACATTTCTGCCTCCTCGACTGTATATCAAGTACAATTTCCTAGAGAGCTGAGTTTGCCCTACTGTCCCAAATTCCTAATTTTCACTACTTCCTGAGTTTGAACTTCATTTCAACCCAGACATTTAGAGTTTTCAGCTTCCATTTTAAGAGATACATATGTGTGTTATAAATATAGAAAATAGTAGTTATTTGTATATTTTTTTCCTGTGTGAGAAGAGGTAGAAAATATTTTTTCAATTACAGCTTATTTCTTGCTTGACCTGATTTATCTGTAGGCAAATAAAGAGAAGTTGGAAATTATATTAATCATTGCATAGCTTTACTAGAAAATTTTTTTTAGAAAATTTGAGAAAAAAATTGACCATAATTAGGGACTCAAATCTCCTGAAATTTTATCTCTATTTATAAATTTCTTCTAATCCAAGCATTAAGTATATTGTTTAAGACTGTTAGGTAAGAAGGCATTGCATGAAAGGTTAATGTGTGTATCTGTGTGAAAATTCCCACTCTCAGCCAAATTTTCTGTTGCATCTGGTTTCTGAGGAAAACAGTATCTCAGCCATAACTTCTAATAAAGACTATTTGATGAGGGCGCTTAGTCTGCAAAACCCTAGATTTATATCTAAATCCATTCATGCTGCATCACAGGAGGTAGTGCACACAGCAGCAATGACATTGCAAACAAGGCTTTTCTTCTCTAATCCTATGGCTATATTTTGCTCTACAATGGCTTTCCCTGGTGGGCTGCCATTAAGAGTTGCAAAGATCTTAGAGCCTTTAAGACTGGTCCACCACGAATCCTTTTCATTGAAATACAAATAGAGATGTGGAATGTAGATTGTGAGAAGTACAGCAGTAATCTGACTTAACTCTTTGGCATGCAATACACAATTTGGGCAGTGGGCATCTTACTGAGAAAGGTCAATTCTTGCAATAAAAAGCCAAGGTGTTTGAGGAGTAAGCTTTGGAATCATTCTTCTGATGTAAATAGGCTTCCTTCCTTCCTTCCCATGGTCACAATATTGCTTTTAGAATATGCTGTCTTTCTAAATATAGCATGGGCAAACTATCTCAATATTAATAGAGTGCATAAGCAGACAACACAGTCTGCTTAACATGGCATGGTGTTAGCTGCTGGGGTAAGATTATAATACAATATAATCCTTAAGAGTGAGGATTATGGTTGTTTTTCTTTGTGCTTTTCTGTTTTCTAAACTCAATGTGCATTACATTTGTGGTCAGAAAAAAATATACCATTGTACATTCTGTGTTACACTAAATGTTAACTGTTTATAACTTGGAGCTAGGATTTGAGGTGATTTTTATTTTCTTCATTATTATTTTTCTATTTCACAAATTTTACATAATAAACTTGTATCACTCTTTAGAGTTAGGAGCCTCAGCAAGTGTGATCAGAAACTAAGAAACAAATAAAGAAATCTTTTGTACTTATCACTCAGACTTTAGTTTTGATTCTTAATGTAATCTATTTTGCATATAGAAGCCCTTAGGGATCACTTATGTCACATACAATATTCTATTTCCCATCAATTGATTCCCACAAGTATCTATTACTTCATTGCTTAGTACTTACCCATGGTTCCCTGTTCCATTTAACCTCTTGCTTGGTGTTATTCAAAATCTGATTTATGCCAGTATTTTACTTAAAAATACTCTAGCCTAGACAGCATGATATGTGTGTGTCAAGCTTGAGATCTGGGATCCTGTAAGTTACCCTGATGAAATTCTTACTTCAGGGAGGACCAGCAGGACACGGAACAGCCATGTTCCAGAGGCAATTACCTCAAAGATATTTGTCATTCAAAGCCACATGTGAACCTTTGGTCATTAGCAGAGTGAATGTCAGAAATGGTTTTATGGCAGTGAGATTAGAAGCTTGTTGTTAATCAACGTATTAGAAATAGACCCATTGGTGAAACTCAACTTTTTTAAGAAATGAGGAATGGCTAAAATATTTAGAGGATCTCACCCTTCAGGGAGGCATATTAGAATCTGGTAGTCTAGTAGCTCTTACACTACTGGCAATGGACCTGGGGCTTGGGCTCCAGATGGTCACACATCCTGTCATGGGTCAGGTGGTTGGGACTGCATGATTCTGACAATTGGAGAATGTTGTGGCATCTACCCCAAATAAACCTGACAGTGATTGAAACACCTACAAGGACAGACTGCTGGGATGTTGTCAAGCTTACCAGTCAGGTGATATGAAACATTTTGTGCCTTCTTCATTGAATGCTTGTTTAATAAATGTCTGTTTGTGTGGAAAGACTTGGTCTGAGGTTTGCATTCATTATAATTTACCACTCGAGGTTGAGAGGAGTAGGTAAGAAACACTCGCCTTAAAAAGAACCTAAGAGTTATTATATTCAAATGAACTTAAGCTGCTCTGCAATAAAATTGTATATATTAATTTATTTTTAAAGATATATTTTTATTGATTTCAGAGAGGAAGAGAGAGGGAGGGAGAGATAGTAACATCAATGATGAGAGAGAACCATGGATCTGCTGCCTCCTGCACACCTCTTACTGGGGATCGAGCCTGCAAACCAAGCATGTGCCCTGACTGGGAATTGAACTGTGACCTCCTGATTCAAAGGTCAATACTAAATAACTAAGCCATGCCTTATTTTAATTTTTATTAATGAGAGAGAGAGAGAGAGAGAGAGAGAGAGAGAGAGAGAGAGAGAGAGAGAAAGAGGAGAGATAGTGTGTGTTTGTCAGGGAGAGAAAAACATTGATTTGTTGTTCCATTTATTCGTTGGTTGATTTTTGCATGTGCCCTGACCAGGAATTAAACCCACAACCCAGCCAGGACTGTATATTAATTTCTAATGCTAGAAAATAAGCTCTAGAATACTTGAAATTCTATAATAGATGCTTGATAAATGAATACTTATGAAACATAGGTATTTTATTTTACACCAGGTTCCCAGCACACTGTGGGTATGTTAATACACATTTAGAAAATGTTGAAAATGTTCATATATTTAGAAAATCACTCAAAATTTTATTTCCCAGAGATAATCATTATCTTTTTGATGCATTTTTGCAGTCTACTTTTTAATGTAAATAGTACATATTTTACTCTTTTATACTTTGCTTTTTCAATCACTTAATCTATAATAATAAGATTAGACCAGATAGTCAAAGGAGCTTCTGGAGGACCTTCTGGATGAAGCAGGGCTGTGAGGGCTGAGCCCCTTGTGCAAATTTCGTGCGTCGGACCTCTAGAATATTATAAATATTTACATGTTATATTATTATTATTATTTTTAAAATATTTTTTATTGATTTTTTTACAGAGAGGAAGGCAGAGAGATAGAGAGTTAGAAACATTGATGAGAGAGAAACATCTACCAGCCACCTCCTACACATCCCCCACCAGGATTTGCCCTCAACCAAGGTATGTGCCCCTGACCTGAATCGAACCCGGACCTTCAGTCCGCAGGCGGACGCTCTATCCACTGAGTCAAAATGGTGTCAGCAGTATTATTTAAAAAAAAAATCTTAATGGACAGGAGATGGGGAGAGGTAGAAGAAGGTAAAGGGGGGATATAGGTTGATGGAAGAGATTTGACTTGAGGTAGTGAACACACAATACTGTATAATATACAGATGGTGTGTTATAGAATTGTATACCTGAAACCTATATAATTTTTAAAAAATAAATTTTTATTGTTCAGTTTATTACAGACATTTTTTCCCCCCAATAGCTCCCTTCCACCTGATTCCCCACCCCCTACACATGCCCTTACCCCCTGCCACTGTCCTCATCTATAGTTGTAAGATTTTTGTCTAATCTCTTCCCGCACCCCTCACACCCTCTTCCCACCCTCCCCCACAACTGTCAATCCATTCCTTTCTATGCTCCTGATTCTATTATATTCACCAGTTTATTCCGTTCATTAGAATTTTTTATTCACTTGATTTTTAGATTCACTTTTTGATAGGTATGAATTTGTTATCACTTTGTTGTACATAATTTTTTTCTTTATCTTTTTCTTCTTCTTCCTCTTCTTCTTAAAGAATACCCTTCAGCATTTCATATAATGCTGGTTTGGTGGTGATGAACTCCTTTAGCTTTTTCTTGTCTGTGAAGCTCTTTATCTGACCTTCAAGCCTGAATGATAGCTTTGCTGGGTAGAGCACTCTTGGTTCTTGCTATTCATCATTTTGAATATTTACTGCCACTCCCTTCTGGCCTGCATAGTTTCTATTGAGAAATCAGCTGACAGTCGTATGGGTACTCCTTTGTAGGTAACTAACTGTTTTTCTCTTGCTGCTTTCAAGATTCTCTCCTTGTCTTTTGCTCTTGGCATTTTAATTATGATGTGTCTTGGGGTGGTCCTCTTTGGATTCCTTTTGTTTGGGGTTCTGTGCGCTTCCTGGACTTATAAGTCCATTTCTTTCACCAGGTGGGGGAAGTTTTCAATCATTATTTCTTCAAACAGGTTTTCAGTATCTTGTTCTCTCTCTTCTTCTAGCACCCCCATAATTCTGATGTTGGTATGTTTGAAGTTGTCCCAGAGGCTCAGTGTCAGAAGGAGAGAGAGAGCAAGATATTGAAAACATATTTGAAGAAATAATGACTGAAAACTCCCCCCACCTGGTGAAAGAAATAGACTTACAAGTCCAAGAAGCAAAGAGAAGGCCAAACAAGAGGAATCTAAAGAGGACCACACCAAGACACATCATAATTAAAATGCCAAGGGCAAAAGACAAAGAGAAAATCTTAAAAGCAGCAAGAGAAAAACAGTTAGTTAGCTACAGGCAGTACCCATATGACTGTCAGTTGATTTCTCAACAGAAACTATGCAGGCCAGAAGGGAGTGGCAAGAAATATTCAAAATGATGAATAGCAAGAATCTACAACCAAGATTACCCAGCAAAGATATCATTCAGAATTGAAGGTCAGGTAAAGAGCTTCATAGATAAGAAAAAGCTAAAGGAGTTTATCACCACCAAACCAGTATTATATGAAATACTGAAGGGTATTCTCTAAGAAGAGGAAGAAAAAGGTAAAGATAAAAATTATGAACAACAAATACATATCTATCAACAAGTGAATCTAAAAATTAAGTGAATAAAAAATCTGAAGAACAGAAAAAACTGGTAATAATAGAATCGGGGCATAAAAAAGGAGTGGACTGACAATTCTCGGGGGGAAGGTGTGGAGGATTTGGGAAGAAATTGTACAAAGATCTTACACCTATGGATTAGGACAGTGGGGAGGATAAGGGCATGGGGTGGGGTGGTAACTTGGGGGGAGGGGAGCTATGGGGAGAAAAAAAGAGGAACAACTATAATAATCTGAACAATAAAGATTTATTCAAAGTAAAAAAAGCTGAATAAAAATAACAATTAAAAAATAATGATGATAATAGGAATCTACCTTTTTCTGACTTTTACAGAAATGCATCTCATGTTTAACCATTAAGTATAACATGACTATGGGTTTAGCTATTCTTCTATTCTTTTTTTTTTTTTGAGAGAGAGAGAGAGGGGAGAAGAGAGAGGCAGAAGCATTGAAGCATTGATGTATGAGAAAAACATCAATCAGTTGCCTCATATGCACCCTGAGTGGGGATTGAATCAGTATGTGCCTTGACCAGGCATCAAATTGGCAATCTTTTGATGCATGGGATGATGATACAATCTTCTGAGCCACACTGGGCAGGACTCTTCTATTCTTAATTTAACTATAATTTATATGTTAATTATATTAATTAAATATGTTATCTATATGATATATTTATATATTAAGCCAGGAATAGTGAATTTTACCAGATGCACCTTCAGGACCTATTAAGATGACTGTATATTATTTGCTTTAATATATAGACTCAACCTTATATTCTTTAAAGAAATCCTATATTGTCAGGTGAGCTATTCTGAGGTGTTATAAGATAGTGGATTAAGAATATGGGCTCTAATGGGCTCAACCATTATCCTTTCCTTACTAGCTGTATAACCTTGGGCAAGTTTTACTTCTCTGTGATTGTCTTCTCATATAGATATCACTAACAGGCATAGTAATAATATCTGCCTCATAGGTTGTAAGAATTAAATGGATAAAACACTTAGGACATTTCTGGCGCATAGTAAACATTATCCAAGTGTTTGTTATTAAATCAGCTGTTGGTATTTACTTTTTAAAGTCTATTTATGAGATTGGTCTCTAATTCTTTGTGCTATTGTTGGAAGGCTTTGATATCAGACCCAGACTAGTTTGCGGAAAAAAAACATGAATGCTTGCATTAGTTTCTATGTAACGGAATGCAATCGCTTGCTTGTACTATTTAAATACTTGGTAATGACCTTTTTTGTAAGATGTGAAGGAATTTACATATAGAACTATATAGTTCCCATTTGTTTCTTGGAAGATATTTATTGTCAACTTTTTCAACCTTCCATGGCTATTGGATTATTGAGTTTCTACTTATCAAATTAATTGTATAATAATTTGTATTTCCCCAGAAATTTAATAATTCCAAAGAATTATGCATAGTATTTTCATCAATTAAAAATTTCTTCATGAAATGGGTTTATAATCCCCTACTCAGGATTCATTTTAAGTATCTGTTTCCTTTTTTATTTTCATGGTTTAGTCATCAGTAGATTTTTTTCCACCCTGTAACTCTGGTCTCAGTTTCTTCGCTTACATTCTGTTTTCCCTGGCTCTTTCTCCTATCTTACCTTTCAAAATACTATCTTATTTTTCAAGAATATGCTTTTTCATAAAAATGTTTCCAATTATGAAACCATCCCAGACACATTTTCTCCCTCCTCTGAATTCCCAGGGCTCCTCGTTACCTATATGCTAGATTTTCCACTATAATTATCTTGTCCCCATGGTTAGACTGGATTATTCTGTGCAAAAGGTGGGGCCTCTGTCTCCCTCATCTTTGAATCCCTCATAGTGTCTTACACACAAAAATACTTGATATTCAATGACTGCTATGCACTGAATGACCCTTTTAGATAATAAAACATGTTAATTCTGAATATCTAGAGGACATTCAATTTAGTACCGGAAATCTTCTAAAAGAATTACCTGAACTGGTCCATTAAATAGTGAAGAAATTCCTTTATTTCATCCACATGATGGAAGCTAGGAAGGTGTCCTCCAAGTGCTTGGCAGAATCTCTCAGCTTCTTCCCAGTTCCTCTTTCTTACAATTCTTTCTATATGAAACAGCTTAACAAAATAGAATGTATAATCAGAAAATACCAATTATTTTAAAATCAATTATAATCAAATGTATGGGCCTCTGAAATGGATTCGTATAGATGCAATGAAGATGTAGGTATATGCGCATCTAATGTGTCACTAAAGGCCAGCACAGGTGCCAGCCACTGTGTCCAAGCAATGACCTTCCTCAGCCAGGCTGGGGAGCTGCTCCAGTAATTTACCATGTCCTCCTGCCTTCCTAGAACCTGGATAGACCAGTTGAACCAGCAGATAAAGCTGTAAAGGATACATATGAATGTATGTCCTAACAATATCATTCTGAATGTAATTACAGTGGTACCTCGAGATACGAGTGCCCTAACATATGAGATTTTTGAGATACGAGCCATTGAGCGAGCAATTTTTGCTTTGAAATACGAGCAACATTTGAGATACGAGTAATCGCGCGGATCGGCCGGCTGCACACGACCCACCAGTTTACCGTGACTCGAGTGTCTCATAGATTCCCACGCCTCAAGGTTACGGAACAAATTAAACTTGTATCTCGAGGTACCACTGTACACTGAGAGCTGCACAAGAAGTACAGAACTATTTTCTTTTTAAATATATTTTATTGCTTTCTTTTACAGAGAAGAAGGTGGAAGAATAGAGAGCTAGAAACATCGATGAGAGATAAACATCGATTGGCTGCCTCTTACACATCCCCCACTGGGGATGTGCCCACAACCACAAGGTACATGCCCTTGACCAGAATCGAACCTGGGACCTTTCAGTCCACAGGCTGATGCTCTATCCACTGAGCCAAACCGGTTTTGGCCAGAACTATTTTCTGATGAAGAAGAATCAAAGGGTAGACTGCACTGCTGTGGGAACACTGACCATCTCTTTGGTTTGTGACGACTAATGCTGTGCCAAAAGAACCATAGTCACTGCAAAAGAAGAGGAGGAGCAGAGGACACAGAGGTAGATTGAATTATTGGTCCTGATTCTTCAGTTCCCTGTGATATAATTATATATTCTTGCCATGACCTCCAGGTGGGTGAAGTATACTTAGCTGTACATTCACTTGGGGCTCTACCATGTGACTTGCTGTGATCAATAGGATATTAATGGAGGTAAAGTGACCAGAAACCTGACATGTGTTTATATGGTTCAATTTGATTCTCAGATTCCAGTGACTGACTGTGAGAAGAATAAGCCCTTGCTAGTTGCTGCTCGTGCAGCCTGAGACCCAAACTGAAGCATAGTAGATCCCAATGCATAGCCTAGAAGCCAGCATAGCTGACCCACAGTTGAAAGCAGAGCTGACCATTCAAGCCCAAACTCAATCAATCAACATGAGACTAAGTATTTATTGTCATAGGCTCTGAATTTTGGGGTGGTATGTAATTTCGTTGTGGAAATAGTTAACTGATAGAGAACCCCCCGTCTTTTTTTTTACATTGTAAGATGTGATAGAAATCTTCTTTTTGTAACAAGAATTAGAGGGACATGAGAATCTTAAACAAAGTTTCAGCATGGCATGAAGCGCATCCAGCTTTCCAGAACAAAAGAACCCAGGGAAGAATCAGTTTTGACTCTGGCTTGCTCTTTTGGGTAGGACATGAGTTAATGTGGGAAGAGCTGTATGATGCCAGAGATTCATTGATGCTCTCCCTGACAAGAACATGGACTTGAATTGTAGATGAGTAACTTCACTGAGGGACTGAGTGAGAATGTTACATTACCTTATAACAAGAGAGACTTGGGGGAAAATTTTGCCAGCCTTCGGGACAGGGGTCTTCAGGCTTGGGGGCTGCTTCTTCAGGCTCAGCAGGCGCACTGCTCTTCTTGCAGATTGAAAGTGCTCTGAAGCTTCTGCAGTCTTTTACCTCCCACTTCCCAAGGGACTTTCCAGTGGCCATAGTCACGCATCCACCTGGAGAAGCTGGGGTTGAATGGGAAAGTTTAATTAAAAATTACATTTTAAAATTAAAGTCCAAACATTTCCCAGTGTTCTTACTCTTATCTGAGCCAAGGTAGGGAGAGAGAATAGGAAAGAAATGTGGCATTCATAGTAATAACGATGATGTGACAATAGCAATAGTAATATAGAGAAGTGTTTGCTAATGCTCAGTACTATTCTAAGAGGATTAAATGCATTGAATCCTCATTAAAAAAAACCTCTATAGAGTGAATCCTATTGTCATACTGAGGTAGAGTGAGAAGAGTGACTTGTCCAAGGTCTCATGTTAGTAAGTGATTGACCCAGGACTGTGTGCAGAGCTGTACCCTAAACCATTATGCTGCTCAGCATAACTTAAGTGGTTTATATTAGCTTTGAACCACTTTAAACAACTTAGCAAACCTCAAAACAAAACCCTTAAAGAGTCATATACAAAAAGGGCAGTTACAATAAAGGTACTAGTAGAGAAGGTATATGTGTGTTTAGTATTTATTTTATGGTAGCTTAAATTTATTCATTTATACAACATTAAAAGATAGTTTATATGATTAGGTCCATTTTCCAGATACGAATAAGTGACTTGCCCACGATCATAGTTAGTGATTGGTGGAGTTAGAACTCAAATGCAGTTTTGTCTGGCTAGGTGCCATGCTCCCTTTTCCATTATACCACATTGCCTGAATTGGGCAGAAAAGAGCATACACTGGAAGTGATGAGGGAAACTTCCACTGAACAGAGAAGCCATATGGTCTCACATGTCATACTTACACATGGACAGTAAGAGGAACAAGGACCTGGGAAATAAAATGCTGTGTTACCTTGATGAAAAGTGCTATTTTTCTCTGGTTCTGCCTCCTACTATCAATGATAATCCAAATTGGCTGAAGCTGGGAGTAATCATGGTAAAGAAAAGCTTAATGTCAGGCCTTCTGGCTACAAGACATTGTAGTTACTTCTTTTTTACTGCAGCATATTATTTCATTGTGTAGATGTACCAGTTTTTTAATCCACTCATCTGCAGATGAGCACTTACGCTGTTTCCAAATCTTGTTAGCTATGGTAAATTGCGCTGCTATGAACGTAGGGGTGCATGTATCCTTTCTGACTGGTGTTTGTAGTTTCTTGGGTTATATTCCTATAAGTGGAATCCCTGGGTCAAATGGGAGTTCCATTTTTAGTTTTTTTTGAGGAAACTCCATACTGTTCTCCATAGTGGCTCACTCATTTGTAGAATATAATGAACAAAATAAACTGATGAACAAAAACAGATCCAGAGACAGAGAAGCATTGATCAGACTGTCAAACCTCAGAGGGAAGGTAGGGGAGGGTGGGGGTAAAGGAGAGAGATCAACCAAAGGATTTATATGCATGCATGTAAACCTAACAAATGAACACAGATACCAGGGGGGTGAGGGCATGAGTGTGTGTGTGGGAAATGGAGGGATAAGGACACATATGTAATACTTTAATCAATAAAAAATAAATAATAATTTTAAAAAAGAATAAATAATACTTATAATATATTTCCTCCTTAATTATCACCCATTGTGGATAACGGAAACAAACACATTCAATTTTGGGGTAAGAAGTTAAGAAGCAGAGAGATGAAAATATAAAATGCTTCACAACGAAGCTTCTAGATTTGGCTTGAGACTTACATGAAAAAGATAAAATAAAAATACTGACACCGAGGGTTCTAGCCCTATGCCATTAGAAGGTAGTTTCTGAGAACTATGTTTTCTAGACTCTTTTATTGGGTTATTACTTCCAAGGACTTAATAAAGAAGACATAGTCACTGCTTCTATTTATGGTCCCATAGATAGGTTCTAGTCTTGAAGATCATAATCTCCCTCACAGTTCAAAGGTAAGCAAAGAACATAAAGAATATATTTGGGAGATATGCTGCATTTCACAAGTCACTGTATTCTATTACTTTAAAGGCAAAGACACTCACCTGGCTCAAGAAAATTCCAGTTGGAAAAAGTTACAGATCGCTTCATTCCACCAACACTTGCCCAGCTATACTCTCCACTCGAATCTACATCTCTCAAGCCAGTCCAGAAGTATTTTTCTGGAGATACAGTATACTTCTTAATCATATCATTCAGGAATTCTTGCTCAAATCTACATAACAAGAGTCAAATTAGCAGGTATTTTCACAATGATTGAATTACTGTATAAAATTAAAGATGCACTTTTTTTTTAGAAGGTTGGTTAGCAAAGGAACCCAGAGATAAAAGTTCACTAGTACATGTTTACTGGTGGTCATACCTGTTAGCTATAGTCAGATTGCAGTTGGTTCCAAAAGGGACCTCATCCTTGTAAATCTTGTAACAGGTTTCTCCATGCCTCTTCCAGCCCTAAATCAGAGAAGAAATACCATCAGCCACACTGTCTTCCAGACTTGATAATGCCTCCCTCTAACAGCAAGGTTTTGCTAACATCTCACAACTTATGGAAACTAAGGACATAGGCACCGACTTCATACACATGAGGAGGGTGGGGTAGAATTTCAGAGAACCTCCACAAGACTGAGAGCCTGTGTCAACAGAAGGCATGTCTTAGTTCTCTCTACTATTAGTGCCTACCTCATCATAAGAACAATGTTGTTGGTTAACTTGTCTTTGAACAGGAAGAACAAGTAAGGGAAATAAAGATATCAGCATTGAGGATAGTGACCATATACATTTTTATAGAAATTCATGAATAGGTAACTCTTTCCTAGAATTTTTTTTCTTCTGTAAGAATACTGATTTGCTTTGCACTCTACTTTGCTCTAAAGTAAATAAACAGAAGCTAATAATTCTTCCACTTCCCTTACCAAGAAAGTGTAATACTGCTTAAGAAAATGTATGCAAGAGTTTTACATACCTCATCTGGAGGACACATCTTATCAGTTCGTGCATCACTCATTTTTTCTCCCTTTTTCTTACATACATATTTAAGTTTCTCTTCACATGACTGGACTTTCCACTGACCTAGCTTTTAAAAAATAGAAAAAAAATTTTCCCATAAGAGATATTATTAGCCATATATTTAGACTTGAACTCTAACTTAGTTTAAGTCACGATAGCTTCTTCTCATGAAACTATGGGGGTTAGAGAGGAGGGGTTTTGAAAGACAGTGATAGGGCAAGAATGAATATAAATGAATGATGAAATCAGAACATAATCCTAGAAAATGCTACCCAACCAGCCTGCATTATTTCAAAATCACATCAAGGTCACAAGAGAGATGCATTTCAATTTTCTTATTCAAGCGAAAATAAAACCATCAAAGGATAGAAGTTGGAGAGAGAAGAACTCAGCCCACAGATATTGCCAGTGTTCTAGTCCTCTTCCATATGATATGGCCAAAGTGAGTCCACAGGCTAAAAACTTTTGGGCATGTCAACTAACCTTTTTGTCTGTTTCCTCATATGTAAAATGAGGGTGGTTAGAATAGCTTCTCTTTAAGAATTCTAGAATCAAAAGTTTCTTCCAACTCTATTTCAGCTTCAACTTCAAAGTTCTCTCTTTCAAATATTCTACATAATATTTATTTTGTTTACTTGACCTACCCATCCTGCTTCTTTAAATTAAATTTTAATTAGTCAATTGTGATAAGGTTTCTGAGAACAGAGTTTTCTAGTTGAACATTGGAATGTTGCCTAAGTATACTAGCAGTTCACTCTTGCCTTTGGAGAGTCATTTCTACCTTTGACATTCTTCTAAAGATATCTTAGATATCCTTTTAAATAGGACAGCAAATGTGACAACCTTCTAAATTAATCTTTGACAACTTTCTAAATACATCTTTATCCTTGAAACACTTCTAAATACATATACCACTGATTATTTCCACTAGAATCTCTCTAGAAAGTCAGGAGACATAATCAGCTTCCTAAATAATTAGGAATCTACAGGAAAGTGATACAAATAAAATATAGAGGTACACATGTTCTTTCTGCTCAAGATACAGCATGTTCAATAAATGTTTAAGCATTCTACAGGAGCAAAATGCTTTCTGAACAAGTTGGACTTAAATTTTGATAAAATTATTTTTTTACTTCTTTAAAAAAATTTAAATGTATTGATTGTAGAGAGAGATGATGGAGAGAGAGAGAGAGAGAGAGAGAGAGAGAGAGAGAGAAAGAGAGAGAGAGAGAGAGATATGAGAGAGAAACACTGATTGGTTGCCTCCTGTATCTGCCCCTACCAACTATTGAACTTGCAATCTGGGTATGTGCCCTGACCAAAAATCAAATTCACCACCTTTCAGTGTACAGGATGACACTCCAACCAACTGAACCACACCGCCCAGGGCTTTTTTACTTCTTAAAGTAGGATTAATATGAAACTTAATCTAAATGTGAATTCAGAAGGAGAGATTTTTCAACTGGTTGCATGTTAAATACCATACCAATGGTCCTCAGAGAAAGCATCTTATTAGAACCAACCAGGCACTAGAACCTGAGTTCTAAAGCTAAAGGGATCTCTTGATCTGTTTCAGCCCAGAGCAGATACTCTCACACAGAAAGTGAATTGCTTACTTAGTCATTGTTTTACTTTTTTTCAGTAGCTACCAGAAAGACACTCTCCAAGGCTCTTACCTTTTATTTTATTTTCTAGCTTAAACACAAATATCCCCACCAAATATTATTATTATATAAATAAACCCAGGAGTTCTCCTACCTTTCCTAAGTAGGAAACACAATTGGGAGTTTTATTGTAGGGAACACTTGGTTCATTTTCATCCCAATATGTTAGAGTAACTTCAGTACCATCTGACCACTGAAATAAAGCTGGTGTATTTAGATTCTTAAGACCTGTCCATGTTTCTTCTTTGGCATCTAAAAGAAAAATGTTTTACTTGTTTGGTTTTACTCAATTACATACTTCAGTGTGTACATTGCTACTGATTTTTACATTCTGATGTGGGGTTTTAAGAGCCTTGACAGTATTATTTTTTCACTTAAAGTTTAATTCAAAAGATGGCATTTTTATTTATTTATTTTTAAGTACAGTTGATATACAATCTTATATAGTTTCAGGTGTACAATATAGTGATTTGACATTTTCAGACCTTATAATGTGATCATCCCACTAATTCTAATAAATCACCTGTCACTGTGCAAATTTATCACAGTATCATTGACTATACTCCCCTTCCCCTTTCACCCACTGCCCTCGCCCCCTCCCTCTGATAACCATCTCTTTGATATTCTTAATTGACCTGTTAAAAATGTTGGTAAGTTAGGCAGACTGAGTGACCTGTTAAAATGTTGGTAAGTTAGGCTTTTCAGATCACTCATCAGGTAGAGCACACAAGTGGAACACCTGTACTATGACCTGTAGGCTGGCTGTTCCTAATATCTGGGTTAGATAATTCTTGCTTTATGGAGAATAATACACTTACATACATATACTCATAGGTATTCCAATTAAAATAAGAATATTGTCCATCACCACCCTGGTAAAACAATTGACTCCATGCTTACAAAAGAACAGGCATCGATATTAGTGAGTCCTAGGACGTTATTATACTGGCAGTATAGTATATTTTCGTTCTCTAGTCTTTAGCTTCAAATAATTACAAAAGTGAAATAATCATCACTCAAGTGTTTGGAGAACTTAAATAGAATTTAGCTTATGAGAAGAGAAACATTATCCAATCAACTAGCTGCCAATGTGGCTATTTAAACTTGTAAGTTAATTCAAATTAAATGAAAGTAAAAATTCAATTCCTCAGTTGCCCTCGCTGCATCTCAAAAGCCACAAATGGTTGGTAGCTACCATACCAGACAGCATGGATTATAGAAAGAATGATTTCATCATCACAGAAAATTCTATTGGACAGTGCTGAGCTAGAAGTACCTAATTGTAAGCAGTCCATTCCCGCTAAGAGTCTGAAAATAGGAATATTTTAAAATGTTCTAAACCTCTCAAGTAGGATCTTTTAAAAACTTACCCCCAGTATGGAGTTTTGTCACTACCACTTCCACATCTGCTAAAGAATGAATGCTGATGAGATCACTGCTGAAGTCTTTGCATTTCGCATGTGCCGAATCCCAGGAATCACTTTCATTTACCAGCAGATAGCAAAATCCATTATTTGGCAGCCAGTCTGCATCACAGCGGGTATCTGAATATGGCCAAATATCTGGGAGAAAAGCAGCTATTTATATTCCAGTAAAGACACATCTATTTTAAATCCATAACATTACAAATTCTTCTTTCTTGAATCTTAAGGCTTCTGAAAAAACCGGGGAATTTGATGTCAGATAGTACAGTGACATGAATTTGTGTGCCCAAAGCCTACATAGCATCATCAGAGTGATTGCAGGGATTCAGATAAAGACGGGCCTTGTGTGATGCAAATGTGTTATGTGACTGGGCTCAGACTATTTCAGGAGGGATTGCCTGTAGGCCTAGTAGGCAGAAGAAAGGTGTGGGATCAGCCAGTTACCCACAAATCTCTTCCTTGGCATGGGATTTGTTTAGTTACACTTCACCTTTGGTGATGAGAGATGGTGAGGTCAAGTCTCCTTTTCATGTATAGTCAGCTTAGCAAGGGCTGTGCATTAATATTCACTGTTCAAATTAATCCTCCTTTGTTCAAAAGGATGGGCAAGGACTTAAGGAACAGAGTCAGAAATTCATACACTCCACACCAAGAAAGGGCATCAATGGGGATGGGGGGAATGCATAGTAGAGGGCATCTTTGGACTCCTCTCTCCTCCCCTCTGCTCAACATCTAGCCCTCATGGAATTAGCAATTCTTCTTATTGGCTATGAGGAAAGTCACCCAAAAAAGATTAGAGAAAAAGAGTGGGGGCACAAAACCAAAAAAAATGCTCTACCCTTCTCAGCAGAACTAGAAAGTAGCCTGGTTACTCAGACTTCACCTGTCAGGAACTGTCTGAAATGCTTGTTATACAAAACACAGCATTTTAAAAATATCGACAGTTTGTTTTTCATTAAAGGATAAAATTCAAGTTCAGCTAGCTTTTCTCACTTGCAAGATAACAATTAATTGTAAGGCTCTGAAATAGCACTTATTAATATTATATTTTATAATTATGATAAAGATACAGAGAGAAAAAAATCACCCATAATTGAATAATCATTTTTTTCTATTCCAGTCTTTGTCTCTGTGAATTCATATTATTATAAGATTAAAATGATAAGTAGGCATATTATTTTGTTCTGCTCTTTTTATTTTCCTGCTGGCAGAGTTATTTCAATAAATGCATATTATTCAATCATGTGAAAACATGATTTAGTTAATAATTACTACTTAGGAGATTTATTTGATCTATCATTAGCCCCATGGTTTATTTTCATTTGTGCTGTCTTTTCTATTATGCCTTTTGTTATATAAACTAAATTTGGTATGAATCAACTTGCAAGGTAAATGTACATTTTTCCCTATAATTTTAAAACATGACCTTATAGTATTGATTCTATGTACTTATTTTTTAATCTTAAAAAGATAGCTTTATGCACCTATGTGGATAAGAAAATTGATGCTTTATTCCCTTCCTCCAACATCCCTCAAAGCACAAATCCCTCATTTCTGAACCCCGTTTTGAATATTAGTTTTCCTTATTCAGGATTTAATCAAATGCCAGGGATACGGTGGGCATTGTGCAAGATAAAAAGGGCACTCCTCTTCTCCATTCTGTCAAGACTCCTCAAACTTCTCTGCCCCTCAAAAAATTCAGCTGTTTTGTGCCTCTCTTATCCCCAAATTCCTCCCAAATCCCCTCCTTGTACACATTTTGTCCTTTGCACCTCTCCTTTTCTACCCTATTTGTCAACACAAAGACCTAAAGAACCAGCCTGGAGGAGGAGTGGGCATGGTGGGGCGGGAGGTGGGAAAGCCCAGGAGTGTTCTGTGTCATCCATTTTCGACTTCCCCAGAGACAGGTAATAATAGGTAAAGCTTGAGTGTGTGGCAGCAGCAACAGGATGCTCACTGAACACAGACTGCTAGGTCCCACGCTAAGAGTTTCTGATCAGGAAATCTGAGGTAGGTCCCGAGAATCTGCATTTCTAACAAGGACAGGCAATGCTGATACTCTGTCTGGGGGCCACACTTTGAGAACCACTGCTCCAGAGAAAAAGAGCCACTGTGAACAGAAATGTACTTCTTATCTAGAATACCCTTCTCTTCTCAGGGGGATATAATGAATCAAAGCTTTATTCATATGCAGTTGATAATATCTAACCACAGGATCAAAGTCAATACTTCCAGCATTGGCAGTACCAGATAAAAGAACGGCAGAAATGGGTATCCGAAATGGATTTACTTGACTTCAAAAAACTGTAATTTTAAGACCGATTACATCTAAGTGGGAAAGATACCTGTTAACTCCACTGTGCGGTTTAATGATTTCTTGCAAACATAAGGCAGCTGAGCTTCACAGGAAAACCTCTGCCACAGACCGGACATGGCATCCATGCTCGCACAGCTTGACCCACCTATCACAGTTGCACTGAAGGCATCTTAAAGGATAAAATTTCCAAACAGTTAAAAGGAGAAGGTTGAAGCCAGGGTGATGGTTAGTAAATGTAATTTGTATTTTTAGTTTTCTGCTTTTAAGGAAACTCAGAAAATAGTTAAAACTGTCCATTAAGTTGAAATGTATAAGCCTCAATGGACAATCTTGTGCTTAAATATGTCTTTCTCCTAAGACATAAAATACAGGGGGAAATACTCTGATATACTATAGTTAATTTACAAACCAAAACCAAAAACCAAACCTCCGTTACCAATCAACTTCGATGTCATATCTTGTGGTCAGTAAGTAGCTTTTAATCTGCTACTCTCTACAATAAATATACTAATTTATGATTCTGTATTGCCTTTAAGATCTTGAAATAATAATAATGAAATAATAATAATGAAATTGGTATTGAATTATAATTAATTCATTTTTCTTATGTATGCAGAATACTTTTGTGCTGAAGTTAAGTGTTAGCTTTTAGGATCTACATTTGTCAGGAGTCTAAGCTTTTATTTATTTATTTTAATTTAATGAATCTTTATTGTTCAGATTATTACAATTGTTCCTCTTGTTTCTCCCGCAGCTTCCCATAACCTGGTTCCCACCCCACCCTCTTCCCTTACTCCCCCGCCCCCCACTGTCCTCATCCATAGGTGTACGATTTTTGTCCAGTCTCTTCCTGCACCCCCCTCACTCCTTTCCCCCTGAGAACTGTCTATCCACTTTCTTTCTATGCCCCTGATTCTATCATATTCACCAGTTTATTCTGTTCATCAGATTTTCAATTCACTTGTTGATAGATATGTATTGTTCATAATTTTTATCTTTACCTTTTTCTTTTTCTTCCTCTTCTTAAAGAATACCTTTCAGCATTTCAGATAATACTAGTTTGGAGTTGATGAACTCCTTTAGCTTTTTCTTATCTATGAAGCTCTTTATCTGACCTTCAATTCTGAATGATAGCTTTGCTGGGTAAGAAATCTTGGTTATAAGTTCTTGCTATTCATCACTTTGAATATTTCTTGTCACTCCCATCTGGCCTGCATAGTTTCTGTTGAGAAATCAGCTGACAATCCTATGGGTGCTCCCTTGTAGGTAATGAACTGTTTTCCTCTTGCTGCTTTTAATATTCTCTCATTGTCTTTTGCTCTTGGCATTTTAATTATGATGTGTCTTGGTATGGTCCTCTTTGGATTCCTTTTTGTTTAGGGTTCTCTGTACTTCCTGGAATTTTAAGTCTATTTCTTTCACCAGGTGGGGGAAGTTTTCTGTCATTATTTCTTCAAATAAGTTTTCAGTATCTTGCTCTCTCTCTTATTCTGGCACCACCATAATTCAGATGTTGGTATGACTGAAGTTGTCTCAGAGGCTCCTTACACTATTGTCATATTTTTGGATTATTTTTTCTTTTCCAGTTGAGTGTTTTTTGCTTCTTTGTATTTCAAATCTTTGACTTGATTCTTGTGATTCTCTAGTCTCCTGTTGGATCTCTGTATATTATTTTTATTTCAGTCAGTGTATGCTTAATTTCTAGTTGGTCCTTTCTCATATTCTTTAGGGTTTCACTGAAGTTATCAGCCTTTTCTAGGAAATTCTTGAAAAACTTTATAACCGTGGTTTTGAACTCTATATCCAGTATTTCATTTGTGATGTTTTTTTGTCTCCACATTTTGGCTACTTCCCTGAGTTGATAGAATGGCTTTGTGTTCTAGGTGTCCTATAGGGTCCGGTGACTCAGGTTTCCCAGTTACTTGATGGTGCACCCCTTTATGGGCTGTGTGCACAGTCTTGTTGTAGTTAAGCCTTGATTGTTGTTTGTATCACTGGGAGGAATTGACCTCCAGGCTAATTGGCTGTGAGGATCAGCTATGTCTATCCTGGGAGAACTTCTGTGCTGGAGACACTCTTATGGGAGAAAACTTGCAAAAAAGCCTCTGTGCTAAGCTTGAATGGGGCAGAGTCTCAGGGTGGAGCAGACAGCATTGGTTTCCCATCATCCCTGCCCTAATAGGCCCCTGTGTCTCAGTGTCCCATGACAATCGCTGCAAGCACCTCTGAGAGAAAGCCACCTTTGAGTTTCACCCACTGTCAGACAGTCCAGTTTTTCCCCGAACGAGTCTGGGTCCCCAGAGTCTCACCCGGAACTGAAGTTCAGAGCATTTGGGAGCTTTTGTCTCCCTCCCGATTGAGAAAGCCTGTTGCATACTCAGTTGCTTGCCCTTTCCTCGCGCGTGTCTCAGTACTTCTGCCTTCCTCAGTTCCTCTGAGTTTCAGTGTGCTTTTCTTTTTCCTGACAGTCCAGTTTCACTCTGTATAAGTCTGGGTCCCCAGAGTCTCACCCGGAACTGGAATTCAGCACAGTCGGGAGCTTTTGTCTTCCTCCCACTTGAGAAAGCCAGTCACATACTTTTGCCAGTCCTCTCTTTGTGCACATCTCAGTACCTCTGCCTCTTCAGTTCCTCTGAGTCTCAGTGTGCGTTTCTCTTTCCTTCTAGTTGTAGAATTTACACTCAGCTAGCCTTTCTGTGATTCTGGATGGTGTCCATTTTGTCTTTTAGTTGTAGTTTTGAAATTGTTGTGCAAGGCAGCAGTTTAGATGTTTATCTATGCTGCCATCTTGGTTTCTCTAAGCTTTTATTTCTTAAAAAGATAACTAAACCTTCTTTTGGAGGAAATATTTTTTGGCTAACTAGGATTTTATTTACAATAATTTTTTCTTTAAGGTATTTGTGTAATAAAATACAACCACTATGTTGTCAGTAATTGGGTGCTACGAAAGGAGATCTCAAGAGTTTTAAAATGAGGGAGTATTTCCATGTTAGAGTGAAGCTGCAGATGAAATACATGTGGATCAGTCATACACATGCCAAGTTCCCTAAGGCAGTGGTCGGCAAACTCATTAGTCAACAGAGCCAAATATCAATAGTAAAACAATTGAAATTTCTTTTGAAATCCAAATTTTTTAAACTTAAACTTCTTCTAATACCACTTCTTCAAAATAGACTCACCCAGGCCATGGTATTTTGTGGAAGAGCCATACTCAAAGGGCCAAAGAGCCACAGTTTGCCAACCACTGCCCTAAGGGACACAGAATGGCTAATGGGCCATGCAATGGGCCTCATTTTGCTCTTACTTGAAGATAAGAGGGTTGTTCTAAAGGTTACAGACAGATACTTAGTTGCCCAGGGTATGGTTCAACTTGACTGTGATGATATATCCACTTGACTACTATATAATAGCATAATGGCTATAATGACTAAGCTTAAAAGGGCCCAGTAAAAATTTTTTTCTGAGAGGTAATCATAAGAATTATAAAGATTTGAAATTTTTATAAGACCTGAGTAGGAAGCTTTTTTCTTCCTTCTTTTTCTTTTGGAGCTTTGGCTCCATGTAAAAGGTAGAGGAGAGAATAGTTACCTGGGTCCCAGTTGAGAAAGTTTAATGGCTTGTGGTCTGACCATTCCCAGCCTCTGGAAGAATACAGCTGATTTAAGCCAATCCAGAAGATGCTTGCAATGCCTTCTTTTCCTGTAACCATTACATAATTTTAACAAGTGACAAAATTACCCAATTTATTATCTAAGTCAGACTGCCTAGGAGGGTATCTATCCCACAAAGCAAGAGATGCTGAGAGACAACATTTCAGACTACTGAGACACCCAAAGGCTGATCAGTTAATTCAATTCTGATTTCTCATTAGCATCTGTGATTCCCTTTCTTCTAAGGTAAGAACAGACTTCTCAGAATAGCTGTTTCACTACTTTATTACCCTCTTGTCAGAAAGCAGATATATAGTCAGGGATGTAAAGTACAACATAGGAAATATAGCCAATAATTTTGTAATAACTATGTATGGTGTCAGATGACTACTAGACTTATCGGGGTGATCACTTTATAATACTAATCACTGTGCTGTACAACTGAAACTAATATAATACTGTATGCCAACTGTAATTAAAAAATAAATTTAAAAAGAAAGCACTTACATACAGAAAGTGGTTTCCATTGTAGATCTAGATTTTGAAGATCTGATTGTATTCCATTAAGCATATATCATTTGCCAGAAGCGAAAGCTACAAAAACCGAAATGAGAGTCCTGCCCTCATGAGGATTTGAATCTAGTAGAAACAAATGTGCATCCCCAAATGGTAAAGTGGTACCAGAATTATATAGGATATAATATTGTATTACATGTAATCATCTATATATATATACTAGAGGCTTGTGCCTGAAAATTCATGCACTGGAGGGGGGTCCCTCAGCCTAGCTGGCCCCCTCTCACAGTCCAGGAGCCCTCAGGAGCAGGAGGCGACCTGACAATCAGGGGAAGGTGATGCCCCCATCAAACCTCTGCTGCTATTGCTGCCAGCAGCACAAGCCTTGGCTGGCCCTGGTTACCTGCTTCGGGCGGCCCTGGGCAGCTGGATAATCACCATCCGAGGCTTGCCTGCACCTTGGGCTGGCCCTGGGTGGCTAGGGGGATGAGGGGACTAGGGGACTCCAGAGGCAGGTGTGTGGAGTGGCCAGATCCGCCTGGGGTGGGCCCGGCTGTGCCGTGCACCTGCCACCATGGTGGAGCTGAGGAGAATGGGCGCTGACATCTTGTGGCTGTGGGTGCCACCATCTTTGAGGGTGTGATGGTCAATTAGCATATTCCCTCTTTATTAGATAGGATAGATACGTATAAAATATAGTTAATTTTATATAATTTATTTTTACATTAAATTATATATACATAAATTGGTCTTAAAGTATGGATATGTTTTCTACATGAAAATCTCACACACACACACACACACACATATATATATATATATATATATATATATATGTTCATTATGTATATCTTATATATCTGTGTGATTTGCATATAGAAAACCAATGCATTCTTTACTTTTTAGTAGGTGTATATCTATGCGTTTTATACAGAGAAAACTATAATCACATATACATGTGAGTGATTTGCATGTATAAAACCATGTCTATACATTAAGGAATTTTTAAAAGAGGGTAATTTTAACCATACACAATTTTTGTCTTATTGCCTGCCTCAAACAGGTGATTCCATTGGAACTGACACCAGGGAATGGGCGAGTTCTCCTGGGTCGAGCAGAAATAGCAACATCAAACACAAAAGAAGCCACGAGCAGTAACACAAATACCAGTGTTCAAAGGATGGACAGGAGACTGGAAAGAGGGTGATAGGGCCAAGGCCCAATTATCACTCCACCAAAAAGGAAAGGATAAAAGTGAATTACAAAGATACACTGTGCTTTCCATGGGCTTGCCTGTGAAAGAAAAAGATAAGGCTGCAGGAACTAAGAAATACATATATGTGTCTATATTAATGGTAGAAGTTTAAACAAGTTAATAGCCTTTCGGAGAAGAATTAGTTGATGAAAATACAAGATAGGAGAAAAAGCTGGTGTGGCCACAAAGAACCTTGGGGAAGGAGTTAACCTTGAACAAGCTACATGGCTGATGGTGCAGATACAGATACATTTGTAAGTATTACGGCGAGAAATAAGGGTTTGCCTCACCTCAGGAAATAGCTGGTAAGGATACTCTGCTAAGGAAGGAGAAGGTGAGTCTTTGAGGGAATTTTGGATTTACCCTTTTCTTTCACTTGTTAGCATAAGCAAGGGCTGCCAACACTTCTATACAAAGACCTTGAGGATTTAATAATGTAAATTTCTTTCTGTTAATAAAAGCAATGAATTTTCCAGCATTCCTAATGAAGTCCTGAAAATTATGACATATTTATTGTACTCTAGATGCGACTATACCCTGACATTCAGAATTCTTTTCATTCATTTCTACCTGGGGATACCAGAGGGTCAATCCTTCCCATCAGTCCCAAGTTCAATGCTCTTCCTCCCATGAAGTCTTTTCAGATAATCCCCTGCAGGAAGTCTAAATAATCTTATCACTCCTTCAGAATTATTTTATTGCTTATCTGTACATAGCAAGTACACATTTATGACAGACCAAAATGACCTTTGGAAGCTGTCAGGCTCCTACTCTGCTTCATTATACTGTTCTATTTGTGGTCTGTATGAAAGACTTACTCTTCACTGGAATCATAGCATTTTAAAATTGTGATAGAAAATGCTAAGAACCATATGATTTCACTCATATGTGGGATATAAAACTGGAAGTCATGAACACAAACAGCATTGTGGTGGTTGCCAGAGGGAAGGGGGTGGAGTACGAAGGGGGTCTTAATATAAGGTGACAGGAGGGCACAGTGCAATATACACATCTGGTAACATAGAAACCCACACCTGAAACCTATTATATTCATGTTGACCAATGTCACCCCAATCAATTTAATAAACAAACAAATAAACAAACAAAAATAAACCAAAAAAAAAGTGACTGAGTTAGCCAACAGGAATTCTCTTTATGTGTCTTATGCCAGCTGGATGTGAATGGGAAATGGATAAATCATAAAGGGCACAAACCTCTTATATGTCCTGGACACTATGGAGCTGAACTTTTTTCTACATAATCCAAGCAAGAAGTTGATCAATTTGAGACACTACTTACCCCCCATCTTTGACATCAAGAAATAGACCATTGTTAGCATAAATCTTCATACCTAATCAGTAGGCAAGCCCACTGAGGAAGATATTTCTTGACTGCTCCTGAAACCTTGTTCAGAGCTGGCCCATATTTCTATTCCTCTCCTTACAATAAAAGACTACAGAGCCTGCTAATGGTCATGCATTTGGGATGAGCCAGATAAGAGCCTCTTTAATGCATCATAAAAGCCACAGTCAGGAGGGTCCCTGACTTAGAAGTGTCCTAGTCTTGGGACACCTTCAAGATGGCTCAAAGTGAAGAGCCCCTCAAGGCAGAGGCAAATTAGGAAAAATTAAAATGTGCTGTTCCTTTTCAGGGACTGTTGGGCCCTCTTTTGTTGCTTTGGGGTGAATCTGTGGCTAGAAGTCCTCTGGGAAGGCCGGATCATAGAAATCTGTCTCTCAAATAAAATCTAGTGAATATAAAGAAACCATGCCCCTTCCTCCGACCCCTGTATCAGTAAAACATAATAAAAACAAAACTAATTAGTTGCAGGGCAAGCAGAGAGGAAAAAGAAAGCTTTTTTCAGACTCTATTAGACTTATCCCCAAAGGACCTTCTTCTGCTTTTTTTCTGGCAGATTCCTTGGTCCCACCCAATTAGTAGCTAACAACCCAGAGGTTTTGTTTGGAATAACATTTTTCAATATGCTCTTCATATGTACAACTCTTATTTCATAACTATATAAAAAACTTTGATCATAAAATCTGTCTTATTCACTTTGGTTGGCCTCACTGCTCCTAGCCCAATGGTGGTTTTCAGTGAAGCGTCACTTAATAGAAACTTGAGGATATTTTCAAGACTTAGAAACTCTGAGTTTCAGATATTAAAGTACAGCTTTGTTGGGTTCTGGGAAACCAGAAATTATAATTAGGCATATTGATATGTCTAAACAACACTTCATAGTAAAAGAGAAGCTTGAAAGGGATGTACCTCTAAGTTATTGATATACATAAGGTGTAGGAAGTGTCTGGCTAGAGTTAGGGGCAACTGGGCCCTTTAATATACTATCTCATTTTTATGAGTTACTAAAGAAAAGAAATCCTGTAACTTTCTTTTACAAATGTATCATTAGATTGTTTGTTAGGGTGTTAGTAGTCACACTTTGACATTTCTCCCTCATTATAATCATCACTATCCAAATAATATTCAAGGAGGCTTAAATTTATTGGCACTTTTCACTCTAACAATATTTTTGTAAGGCTTCAGTGAGGTTGGGAATATAATTCTATTGCCAAATATTAGCCCAGTGGTCGGCAAACTGCAGCTCGTGAGCCACATGCGGCTCTTTGGCCCCTTGAGTGCGGCTCTTCCACAAAATACCACTTGTGGGCGCGCACATACAGTGAGGTTGAAACTTTGTGGCCCATGCGCAGAAGTTGGTTTTTGGCTCTCAAAAGAAATTTCAGTTGTTGTACTGTTGATATTTGGCTCTGTTGACTAATGAGTTTGCCGACCACTCTACTAGCCCATTAGGTTTATTTGATGGATTTCCATTCTAGAGGTTTAATTATTCAAGTATCAAACAACAAAGGAAGGCTTAAAGTTAAAAGTAAGAAAGGAGATATTCATAAGGCTTTAGCCAAAAAGCATAACAAAAGACCATCAGACTTTTAGTGATGAAGAGATACAAAGCTATGTAAGAGGAGTAATTAATATAATAAAAAGTAAGGGCTCTGGAGTTATATATGTTGATATTCAAATACAAATACTGGTATTTCTTGGCTATCTGAGTATATTATTTTTAAGCATCAATTTCCTTATCTGTAAATTGGGACAAATACTTGTCTCTGAGGTTGTAATGATATTAAATCATTTAATTTATCTAGAGATATTAGGGCTTTCCTCATTGTTAGCATTTATCAAATATTTATGACTTTAATAAAAGTGTGACAGGATTTATCTCAATTAGTCAATAGGTATTTAATACATAGCAGTAATGCTTAGAGTTTTGTGCAAAAGGAAAAAAACAACCCATGAGGTCCATTTTTGCCTGCAAAGAATTTAACAGTCATATAAAAGGTGAATGCAGGTACATACCTGATACAACTTGTTTCAAGTCAGACTATGTTCAAATTTTGGCTTTGCTAATTACTTGTGGGTGGCCTTGAACAAGTTACATTTCCTCTTTGAGTCTCACATTCCTCATCTAAAAATGAACATAATAAAAATAACACCTACCCAGAGGAGCTGCAAAAAGCTGAGGTACGGAGACGCGTGCATGGAGAGAGCAGGTGCTGGAGTATCTGGCTGGCTTTCTCTGGCGGGAGGGAGACGAAGACTCTCAACGGCATTGAACCCCTTATCTTATGACACTAAGCCCCAGATCCAGCCGAAACTCATACGGGGGGAGTTTGGAATGTGAAAAGGAAGAAGTGCACGGAAGTTTGGGGGAGTTGCAAAGGATCAGAAGTCTGGTGGTGCGCACGGCACTGTGCGCAGAGGACCGACTGCTGATTGTGCCACTGGCTTTCAAGAGTGGGTGGGAAGCAGATCCTCCCAACTGCGTCACTTCTAACTCCACTGGGTCCCCGTTTTGGGCGAAACCATGGGGACCCAGACTCCTGTGGTCCTGGAGCACAGGGGAGCCAGAGGGGCAGCAGTCTGGAGGCACTGCGAGAGAGTGTGTGCGTGCACAGGGACCGCTCCAGTGATTACCCAGTCACGTGAGACTCAGGGGCCGTGGAGGGTGGGGCTGACTGGAAGGCAAGGCAGTCCCTTAAGAACTGAGACGCCACCCATCCCAAGCTCAACAGAGAGGCTTTTGTGGTTTTGTAAGTCTGGTATCATAAGGCTGAATCCAACACAGAAGTTCTCCCAGCATAGTGGAAATGCCGAGACAAGGGAAGGGATCACAAACAAAAGAAATGGAGGAAAACAAATGACTGGATATAGAGTTCAAAACCATGCTTAAAAGGTTTTTCAAGAATATCCTAGAAAAGTTGGATAAAGTTAGCGAGACCCAAGAGGAGATGAAAAAGAACCAATTGGAGATGAAAAAGAACCAACTAGAGACGGAAAAGATCCAACTAGAGATGAAAAAGGACCAACTAGAGATGGAAAAGGACCAACTAGAAACTAAACATACACTGACTGAAATAAAAAATATTATACAGAGACCTAACAGCAGACTAGAGGAAGGCAAGAATCAAGTAAAAAATTTGAAATATAAAGAATCAGAAAACACTCAACTGGAAAAGCAAGAAGAGAAAAGAACCCAAAAATGTGAACATAATGTAAGGAGACTCTGGGACAGCTTCAAGCATACCAACATCAGAATTGTGGGGGTGCCAGAGGAAGAGAGAGAATAAGATGCTAAAAACCTATTTAAAGAAATAATGACTGAAAACTTCCCACATCTGGTGAAAGAAATAGACTTACAAGTCCAGGAAGCACACAGAACCCCATATAAAAGGAATCCAAAGAGGACTATACCAAGACACATAATTAAAATACCAAGAGTAAAAGAGAAAGAGAGAATATTAAAAGCAGCAAGAGAAAAACAGTTCATTACCTACAAGGGAGCACCCATACAACTGTCAGCTAATTTTTCAACAGAAACGATGCAGGCCAGATGGGAGTGGCAAGAAATATTTAACGTGATGAATACCAAGAACCTACAACAGAGAATACTCTATCCAGTAAAGCTATCATTCATAATTGAAGGGCAGATAAAGAGCTTTACAGAGAAGAAAAAGCTAAAGGAGTTAATCAACTCCAAACCAGTATTATATGAAATGCTGAAAGGTACTCTTTTAGAAGAGGAAGAAGAAAAAGGTAAAAGCCAAAAAATTATGAACAACAAATACATATCTATCAGCAAGTGAATCTAAAAATTAAGTGAATTAAAAATTTGATCGAAAATGAGGAAGATGGCGGCATAGGTAAACACCTACACTGCTGCCTCGCACAACAATTTCAAAACTACAACTAAAAGACAGAACGGACATCATCCAGAACCACAGGAAAGCTGGCTGAGTGGAAGTTCTACAACTAGAAGGAAAGAGAGGGGCTCACAGAGACCCAGAGGAGCTGCAAAAAGCTGAGGTACGGAGACGCGCGCTGAGAGAGCGAGTGCCGGAGTACCGGGCTGGCTTTCTCTGGCGGGAGGGAAACGGAGACTCCCAACGGCATTGAACCCCTTATCCTACGACACTAAACCAGAGATCCAGCCGAAAGTCATACGGGGGGAGTTTGGACTGTGAAAAGGGAGAGGTGCACGGAAATTTAGGGGAGTCACAGAAGATCAGGTCTGGTCTCGCACGCGCACGGTGGTGCTGCACAGAGGACAGACTGCTGATTGTGCCGCTGGCTTTCACGACTGGGCGGGAGACAGACCCTCCCAACTGTGCCACTTCTGAGTCCACTGGGCCTCTGTTTCGGGCAAAACCCTGGGGACCTAGACTCGTGTGGTCCTGGTGCACAGGGGAGCTGGAAAGGCAGCGGTTAGAGGCACTGCGGGCACGCGCACAAGGACCGCTCCAGCCATTACCCAGTCACATGAGACTCAGGGGCCGTGGAGGGCGGGGCGACTGGAAGGCAAGGCGGTCCCTTAAGCCCTGGGACTCCACCCCTCCCAAGCTCAACAGAGGCTTCTGTGGCTTTGAGTCTGCTATCAGAAGGCTGAATCCAACACAGAAGTTTCCCAGGCATAGGGAAAATGCCGAGACAAGGTAAGGGATCACAAACAAAAGAAATGGAGGAAAAAAAACGACTGGATATAGAGTTCAAAACCACGCTTATAAGGTTTTTCAAGAATATGCTAGAAAAGATGGATAAATTTAGTGAGACCCAAGAGGAGATGAAAAAGAACCAAATAGAAATTAAACATACACTGACTGAAATAAAAAATATTATACAGAGTCCTAACAGCAGACTAGAGAGAGGCAAGAATCAAGTAAAAAATTTGAAATATAAAGAAGCAGACAACATTCAACTGGAAAAGCAAGAAGAGAAAAGAATCCAAAAATGTGAACATAATGTAAGGAGACTCTGGGACAGCTTTAAGCATACCAACATCAGAATTGTGGGGGTGCCAGGAGAAGAGAGAGAGCAAGATACTGAAATCCTATTTAAAGAAATAATGACTGAAAACTTCCCACATCTGGTAAAAGAAATAGACTTACAAGTTCAGGAAGCACACAAAACCCCATATAAAAGGAATCCAAAGAGGACCACACCAAGACACATCATAATTAAAATACCAAGAGCAAAAGAGAAAGAGAGAATATTAAAAGCAGCAAGAGAAAAACAGTTTATTACCTACAAGGGAGCACCCATACGACTGTCAGCTGATTTCTCAACAGAAACGATGCAGGCCAGATGGGAGTGGCAAGAAATATTCAACGTGATGAATAGCAAGAACCTACAACCAAGAATAATCTATCCAGCAAAGCTAACATTCAGAATTGAAGGGCAGATAAAGATCTTCACAGATAAGAAAAAGCTAAAGGAGTTCATCAACTCCAAACCAGAATTATATGAAATGCTGAAAGGTACTCTTTTAGAAGAGGAAGAAGAAAAAGGTAAAAGCCAAAAAATTATGAACAACAAATACATATCTATCAACAAGTGAATCTAAAAATTAAGTGAATTAAAAATTTGATCAACAGAATAAACTGGTGAATATAACAGAATCAGGAGCACAGATAGGGAGTGGACTGATAATTATCAGTGGGGAAGGGGTGAGGGGTGTACAGGGAGAGACTGGACAAAAATCATACACCTATGGATGAGATCAATGGGAGGGAGCTAAGGGCAGAGGGAGGGGTGGGAGCTGGGTGGAGGGATGCTATGGAGGGGAAAAAAGAGAAACAAATGTAATAATCTGAATAATAAAGATTTAATTAAAAAAATTTGATCAACAGAATAAACTTGTGAATATAATAGAATCAGGAGCACAGAAAGGGAATGGCCTGATAATTCTCAGGGGGAAAGGGGTGAGGGGTATACAGGGAAAGACTGGACAAAAATCATACACCTATGGATGAGGTCAACGGGAGGGAGGTAATGGTAGAGGGAAGGGTGGAGCCGGGTGGAGGGGAGCTATGGAGGGGAAAAAAGAGAAACAAATGTAATAATCTGAATAATAAAGATTTAATTAAAAAAATAACATCTACTTCATAGGGTTGCTATATGGGACTCAATAAGATAACGTCTAAGAAGCATTTAAACATCTCTCTAAAAAATCATCATCATATACTATGATTTTTTTTCATTCATTGAAGAAATCATCAGGAACTCAACTTGATTTTTGAAAATAATTTAAAAACTTTCTGTTCACAAACTTGTAGTAAAAGAGTAAAAAATGGGCAACAATCCTACAGAATTTTGCTGACTTTATAAAAGTCTTAAATAAGTAGATTACTGAGTACTCTCATAAAATTTTATTGAGTATATAAAAGAAGTCCTAAATAAGTAAAAAGGCATACTACTTTCATGGATGAGAAGACTTAAAAAATTTAGTGAAGTAATGTCTTCTTAATCTATAATTCATGCAATTCAAAGTCTCAATAGGGTTTTTTATTGAGAATAACAAGCTGATCCTTAGATTCATATGAAAGAATAAATGGTAAAGAAAATAGCTAAAAAAATAAATAAGGGAGAATTTGCTCATCCAGAAAATAAGATTTACTTTGTGAGGCAGGACTAACTAAAACAGTGTGGAATAGATAGCGAGATCAATAAATAGACCAAAAGAATAAATAGAATGGAGGGTCTAGAAATAACCTATGTATTCTAAAGTTTATATTTATTAGAGATGGCATAACAAATCAGAGGGAAAAATGTAAAATAAATAGTGTTTGGTAACTTGACTATCCATCTGGAGAAAGATAAATAAGATTCCTAGCTTTACAAACTACATTACAGATGAATTAAAAATATAAATGTGAAAAGCAAAATAACAAACTTTTAAAGAAGACACGAGAGAATATCGTTATCGTTTTAGGGCTAAGGAAGGACTTGCTAAATAATATACATAAGCATAAAACATTAAGGAAAAGATTGGTTAGTGTAACTAAATTAAAACTAGCATTATTTTTTTATGATGAGGCAACCGAAATAAAGTGAAAAGGTAAAGACTAGTAAAAGATATTTGTAATCCTATAACAAAGGATTAGTGTTCAGAATATATAAAAAATATAGCAGATCAATATGCAAAAGACCAACAATTCAATAGAAAAGAAGCAAAGGACATGAACTGGCAAATTACAAGGTGAATACCTAAATGCTCAGTAAACATAAGATGCAAAAACACATTAACTATCAGGGAAATGTAAATCAACAAATGCTACACCATTTCACATTCATCCTATCAACCAATTAGTCTGTTAACACCAAGTGGTAGTGGAAGTGTAAACTAATACAACCACTTTGGAAAGCAATTTGGAAATTTGATTAGAGGTGAAGAGATGTGCACACCATGTGTTAGCAATTTCTACTCTAGAGAAACTCATACATGCTCAATGGGACACATACAAGGATGTTCCTTGCAGAGGTGTTTGTAATAGCAAAAGCTGAAAACAACCTATTTCTCAGTAGATCTCTCTTACAATCCAGGACTGCTAGCTCCCAACTGCTCGCCTGCATGCGCCTGATTGACCCTAACCGCTTCTGCCTGCCAGCCTGATTGCCCCCTAACCACTCCCCTACCAGCCTGATTGATGCCTAACTGCTCCCCTGCTGGCCTGATCACCCCAATTTCCCTTCCCTGCCAGCCTGAGCACTCCTACTTCCCTCCCCTGCCAGCCCAGTCACCCTCAACTGCTCTCCCCTGCTGGCCCAGTTGCCCCTATCTGCCCTCCCCTGCAGGTCTGATTGCCCCCAAATGCCCTCCCTTTCTGGCCTACTCACCCCCAACTGCTCTCCCCTGCTGGCCTGGTCACCCCCAACTGCCATCCCCTGTTGGCCATTTTGTGGTGGCCGTCTTGTGACCATATAGGGGTGGTCATCTTGTGCAAGGATGTGATGGGCAATTTGCATATTACCTCTTTAATATATAGGATTCTGTCTACATGATGTTTTAAAAATGTTTTCATAATTAAAAACTTAAAAATCAAAACCAACCCACAAACAAAACAAAACAAAATTCTATCCACTCCATGTGTTTACATCATTAAATCCACTTTAAGGTTTCTTAAAACTCTCTTGCCCTTAAGGACCGTGCTTGTTTAACTTACACGGAAAACCATCTAGTATAACTCAGCCATCTTCTTTACCTTCCTGGAGTTCTCCCGTTTTCAATGTTCAGAGAGTTTAATGTTTACCTTTAAAAAAATCCTTTCAGTTAGGTTTAGGGTAGCAGTTTAATCCTGCAACCTCAACCCATTTTCTGAACATTAGCCTCTTTTTGGTATCCATTCCAATGGATGGAATATGATTACAGTAAGTACATTTTTGCTTGTGGGTTTCAGGGTTGAAGTTTAAATCCCAAGAGAAGATAGAAAAATATAAACATAAAACAACATACCTGAATGTGAAAATGGAGGAAGACAGACAACCTCTTTATATTTCAGCAGTTTGTTCTATTGCGTATAAGTTAAACGTACCTTTAAGATAAGTTAATTCAGCATCACTGTTGATGCTCAGTAAGTCAGCTCCTTGATTCTGACATGAAACATAAGCTTCTTTCCAAGAAAGAGCTGCCTGAGTATTAAATTGGTAGCAACTTCCCATCTGCTCATTCTTTTCCCAATTACCTTCACAGCCATTTTCTGTTGATAAAAAGATACGTTAGTGATCATAAAGTAAGGGCGTAATGTTTACTATTACTTAGAATGCTTATAAGTACTGGGATTCAATTTGCATGCTCTAAGGATATGTTTAAATTGGGGATTATCCTTTGACTAGACCACAGTTTGATCCTTTGGTTACACAAAGGATTTGAAGTCACAGGACACTCAATGAATCAGGCTGATTAAAGCTTCCACTATCCTACTGACCACCCTCCCTTTATACCCTATCAAGTACAATGCCGTATTTTACCCCATACCTGCCCTCTATCTATGGGTAGGAAACTTCTACTGTGCTCACACTTTTAAGCCCCCCAGTTAATGGAAAACAAGCTCACGTGAAAATGGTGGCAGACTGGGGAGGGTTTGCCCACGGCCTGTAGAGAAACTATTGCATGAGTGTGTCTGTGTGCAGACATGCTGCTTAAATAAATACTCAAGATTTAGAACCCAGGTGACTACTTTATTAGGAAACTGAATCCAAGTTTCTCCTTAATAGTTTAATAGATAACTCAATATACAACATATACTAATCAATAATACATAATTATCACTATACATGTATATGTACATGTATGTGTGCATATGTATACAAACATATATGTTCATAGTATAATGTAACCTATTCTTTTCTTTAACAAATATTTAAAAAGCGTGTATAATTTCAGACAAAAGCTTTCAAGTTACATTCTGGACATGACAAATAGGTCTTGATACAACTGGTTCAAAAATATACTCAGAGACTCCCATGTGCTCTCTAGAAGAGGGAACATGGGGTGTGTACTAGGCTTCCTTTAGGGGGTTTTCAAAGAACCTCCATAACCAGTCACAGGCCACATGGCCTTTCAAGCTGGAAGGGTCCTTAGGTACCATCTTAGCTAACGTCCTCCTTTCACAGGTGGGAACAAAGGTCTAGAGGTGTTTGTGTAGAGCTAATCAGAGCTACGGCCTCTACATCTGGGCTGTTGATCTTCTGACTGCTCCTTCTGCCACTTTAGAATGGTCCAAATAGTAACAGAGGCTGCTGTGTCATATGGTGAACACAAATCAGGTGGATTTTTAAGTATACTGCCTACAGGTTCCTTATTACCACTAGGCCCTATGCTTATAAATCTAGGAGCTCCCAGTGCAGTAGCAGTGTGTTTATTACTATAAAATAAAATCTCATGGTTTAGCAGTCCTTGGGTTTGAAAAACTCAGTCTTGTTTCTTCCATAAAAATAACTCTGGGAGGCCTATGACTACATTAAAAATCCACTCTCCTCTTGCCATGCAGAGGAGGCTAATGGCATTGAGACACATGCCAGTCAAGGCTGCAAGTCAGAGTTGGATAAATATGTTGGGAATAAGGATCAGGAATCCTGGGATCTCCACCAGGCTCTACACCAATGGGGTTTGACTCTGACAATCTGCGTGTTTGTGGCCCCTCACCTGAGAAGTGAGGGTTTGCAGTGGAAAACCTCCACATTCCCATTCATATCTAACATTTCATATCCAGACTGTTATATTTATATGAAATTGGTGCCTGGTTGACCGAACTCTGCTTATCAATTAAAGATGAAGCAAATTTTGGCTTTTACCTTGTAGTAGATTCCAGGTGTTTAAAAGCCTGTGTCTCTTCCTAGAAAAGTGATTATCAAAGTGTGGTCCCAGACCAGCATCATGAGCATTACCTGGGAACTCATTAAACTGAAAATGACTGGGCCCCACTCTAAATGTACAGAATTATAATTTCTGGAGGTGATCCCCAGAAACATGTGTCCTAACACACTCTCTGAGTGCTTCTGTTGCATCCTGAAGTCTGAGAACTACTGGCCCAGCATAAATCTCAATTGCCTGGAACTCTGTATTTTGAAGTTCGGCTTCCTCAAGGAGGTATGAGCATGTCTAGATCAGCAGGATGGCTGCTGAGTAAGGCAGGATAGTACAGTAATTCAGGACAAGGTCTGAGGGCTGGATTTCCTGGCTTTAAATCTTAGCTCTGAAATTGGTCAGCTGTGTGACTTTAGGCTAGTGATTTAACCCCCCTGTGCTTCACTCACTTTGCTCATCTGTAAAATAAGGTTGTGTGAGGATTGCAGGAGTTAATAGAGGTTGAGTGCTTAGAATACTAACTGACACTTGGCAAGGCCCTCTCAGTATTATTACTTGGGTCTAGAGCTGTTTGCTTTATCTTTTCTACACATTCCTCTAACCTAGTGCCCATTAAAAATGGTTCTTGAAAACATTTCTTGAGTACCTACCACACTTGAAGTACTGTAATCTCCTGTAAATCTCAACTGATTGGCAAGAAAATCTGTCTATTATTATATTATATTATATACCAGGTAATGATACAACTGCTACTTTGGTCTCTTTCACTCTAAGGAACAGTCAGTTCTTTAGCACATCCTGAATTGTTTCCTTCATGTAAGACACAATTAGAAAACATGCTTTGATCAAGATATCGGATGGCAGAGGGAACAATTCACCAATTTTGAGTTGGTCAGGGGTAATGTCTCTTTTGCCCCCCACTCTTTGCTTCAGGCCATGAACACATTTAAGTGTCCACCATCCTAAAAGTGCTTTTTCAACCTATCTGCCCGTCGGACCACCACCTTGCATCTCTCCTTTTCTTTTCCACAAAACTTAAGAGGCTTACTTACCTTCTGTTCACGGTGCAGTCCATTGTAACCCAGCTTCCCTGACCACTAGTCTTTCAGATTGCTCTGTTAAAGGTCAGCACTGCCCATGCTTTTCTACTTCCTCTCCAAGAGGTATTTGTGCAACATGTGTCTTCTGTGACACCATCCTGTCTTTGTTCTCTTCTTGGCCTATTTTTGAAAGCAGGTTCATAGCTACACAGTAGTTCTCCCTTTCCTCAAATACATTCTCCTTATTTAGGATTATATTTGTTATAATCATTCCTGAATAAAGTGGACTTTGTTCTCCCTTTCACCTCTGGGAAATGTTATCTTTTATTTCCATATGTGAAGTGTACTAGCCCATACATACCTGGGTTTAAGCAGATACCCCACTCTTGATCATATTCATAATATAAGGTGGTTGCACACCATGGGCCACTGTGCTCTTCATCAAGGATGCACTCGTGATGCCACGTGTCAGCAACTAAGAATGGAAATTCACAAGGTCTCCCATAGGAGTTTCCATCTATGGTATATGTCTCTGTGGGGTGGGGTGGGGAGAGATTAAGGAAAGGAGAGTTAATCACTGGATAATCAGCTTCAGTTAACTAATTTTGAAAATTGCTTTTGAAGAAAGGTGGTTGTTTTCATTTATGAGCATACAATATTTGGACAGGCTGCGTGGTGTAAAAATTCACAGCACAAATGCTGATTACTCACATCTGGACTTGAACACTGGTTTTGCCACTGACCAACTGTGTGCCAGTGGACAAGCTCTCCAACCTCTATGAGTCTCAGTTTCTGCATTTGCAAACTAGGAATAACAGTAACTAGCTCATAGGTTTGATCCTGAGGATTCAATGAGGTAATCCACGTAAAACTTCATTTATTGTGATACGAGAGGCCCAGTGCAAAAAATTTGTGCACTGTGTGTGTGTGTGTGGGGGGGGGAGTGTCCCTCAGCCCAACATGCACCCTCTCCAATTGGGGACCCCTTGGGGGGTGTCTGATTGATCTCACAGGGATCGGGCCTAAACAAGCAGTCAGATATCCTTTTCACAATCCCAGACTGCTGGCTCCCCACTGCTGACCTGCTTGCCTGATTGCCCCTAATTGCTTCTGCCTGCCAGCCTGATCACCCCCTAACCACTCCCCTGCAAGCCTGATTGTCACTTAACTGCTCCCCTGCCAGCCCAATCATCCCCAACTGTCCTCCCCTGACAACCTGGTCACCCCAAATGCCCTCTCCTGAATATTCCCTCTTTATTAGATAGGGTCTTTTCTTTAATATATTGGACAACCACAACTGGTTTGGCTCAGTGGATGGAGTGTTGGCCTCAGACTCAAGGGACCCAGGTTTGATTCTGGTCAAGGGCATGTACCTTGGTTGGGGGCACATACCCAGCGCAGAGTGTGCAGAAGGCAGCTGATGGATATTTCTCTCTCATAGATGCTCCTAGCTCTCTATTTCCTCCCCCTCCTCTCTGTAAAAAATCAATAAAGTACATTTTAAAAAAAGAAACATTTAAGATTCTTCCATATCTGCCTGGCTGTTGTCTCAGTAGTTGAGACCCCAAGCTGCCACAGCTGGGAGGGGATCACGCAGTGGGGGTGTGCGCCCCTGCCAGGCTGAGACCCCAGCCCAGGCTGCCTCCGCTGGGAGGGGATTGCGCCTTGGAGAATGAATTTGGTTTTGTTTTTTATAAAGGGTCTGGTGGGCCTCTGGGCAGCATTCTGTCAGGCCACTTACACTGCAGGCTCTCAGTGGCAGCCCTCCCTGAGACTGGGGGACTCTGGCAGGGCTGAGAGGACTGGGGGTTGCCATCTTGTCACTATGGGTGCTGCCATTTTGTTGCGAAGTGATGGTTAATTTGCATATCACCCTTTTATTAGGTAGGAGGATGATAAAGACCTAAAACACCATGACTTGATCAAGTGAGAATCACTTGGCTACTGTGGTTGGCAGAGTATTACACCAGAAGGGGTGCCCTGCCTGAGATTAAACGTATACTCTATATTCTTCTCTTTAGTAAGAGTGGGGCAAGTAAAATACCTTGGAATCACTGAATGGTTGTATGGCCCTTGGAACGCACTGTGGAGTGAGAGACATGGACAAATTGCCCCATTCTTCACCGACTGGTGGTAGAATTAAGGCTGTAGGTTTTGAGGAAGTGGGAGGAAGAGTAGGTGGGTCTCTGAGTGAATTTTTGGAGAGGGGCAGCACATGGTAATTCAGGTTATAAAAGAAGAACCAGCTTCAACTGGGCAGTCATAGGACCAGCTGGTGACCATGGAGGCAGCAGAATCACTTTTTTCATTTTAATAACTTTCCCTGGTATACTCATGGAGAGGAAGTGAAAAGTTATTTTAACCTCAAATATGACTGGAAATACTAGAGGAAGTGCTCAATACTTACGTTAATAACAGATCTCTTGGAAAGGTGGTTTTTTTTTTTTTTTTTATAGAACAGCTAATCCTGTAATTATTTTGGTCACCTTTTTCCACATCTGTAATTTTTTAAAAACTATGATCATTACCAGATTAAAGAATGGCTATTAGGGAAAGCATAGGAATCAGATCTTATCACCTTTTACCCAGTTAGTAGGGTCCCTTAGAATGTCTCTTCTATTTGCATCAAAGTGTACTTAAGATAGTATTTGCTTCCACATTCTTTATTATTCTCAAATGTTCATTTAACTAAAGTGTGATGTGGCAGGATAGTAAGAGCTAGGAAAATTCCTTGACAAGTAGAATAATGGAAACCGAGCCTCAAGGCAAAGAAAGGACTCATAGCTGGCTCTCTTGTTAGAGCATGCCCACACTTTGTATTTCTGCTGTTTTTTTTCCTGAATTCCAAGGGTCCCACCAGATTTGCATTCATGGGCTTACCTCATGAAACTATCTCCAAGGCCCCCTTTTCTCTGACTTTCTCCTGTTGCTTCTTCTACCTTTAGCCCTTCCTTTATTTCACAGACATGCTCTCAAAATCAACTGGACTTGCACTGTGAAACCTTTCCTCTGGACTACAGGCGGGCCCTAGGCAGACCCACCCTGGGCCCAGACCCCGTCTGGTAACAGTGAGCCTTAATATTAAGCAGCAATACAACAAAAGGCAAGAATAATTTAGATGTCTTTATTTGCAAAAAATCTTTTGGTTTTGTTTTCTCTCTGATATATAAATGGATCTGAACAGGGTATTTCTGTTAAAGTGTAATTTGTCCTTACATAAGGATCCTGCGTATAACCTAAGTTTTGCTTTTAACCATACTCAAACTCCCAAGACCTCATGACCAATTTCTCTTCCCATGTTACAATACTTAATAGGAGAGTCCCTGAGCACAATGACTATTACTTATAGAAACATCAGTGTTTTTTTCTAAATTCTTGTGTTTCTCATACTAAGTGCTTTCATATACATTTCTTTCACATCCTCATTACCATAAGCCTCTGAAGTCAGTAGGGCAAGTATTACATGTGAGCATCAATTAATTGGCTACTGTGGTTGGCAGAATATTTCACCTGCCTGAGATTAAACGTATACTTTATCTCCTTCTCTTTAGTAAAAGTGGGGCCAGTAAAATACCTTGGAATCACTGAAGGTAGGTGTGGAGTTTGGAACTCACTGTGGAGTTAGAGACATGGACAAAATAGCCCAGTGAAATCCCCGTTTTGCCGAGTAGTTAAATGAGCCACCTACTTCCTTAGTAGTAAGTGACAGCAACCAGCTCTTTGATTAGAGTCTTTAACATCTAAGGAAAATTTGTGACAGCAATGGCTGTCTTCTCAGGTTTCAAGTTATGTTTCATAGCAGGAAGCTGGGCTTCCTTTAAAAAGCTCTCCTATTCACAATATGCGCTGCAGAATGATGGTCATATCACAACCACCCCAAAGGCAGCTGCTAAATTATGTTCACTATTCACTATGAGTTTTATTCTCACACATTTCTTTGCTGCTGCTAGATCTCTTTAAATGCCATAGGCTTCTCTAAAAATACAGGCTTTTCTGAGAAGAATCATCTCTGAAGGGGGATAGCAGCTTTTAAAAAGATGAAGCATGTACATGGAAATTTTTTTGGTAATATTAGACAAAGCATCTTCAGTGGTTAAAAGAAGGTAGCAAGCTTCTAAGAGCTGCTCAAAATTTAGAGAGCTCTATAACCCCGGCTCCAATCAAAGTCCATTTCCTTTGCACAATTCACCAAATGTTCAAAGTATGAAGAGTGCTAGGAAGGCCAAGATATCATCCTATCTAATAAAAGAGTAATATGCAAATTGACTGTACCTCCACTACACCCACCAGGCACACCCACTAGCCAATCAGAGTGAGTGTGCAAATTAACTCAACCAAGACCATTATGGCCACAGAGAGAGCAGGAGGGAGGCTTGGGTTGCCACTGGTGGTAGAGGAAGCCAAGCTTTCTGCAAATCCTAGCAGGCCCTTAAGGCAACAAAGTTTCAATGGCTGCTGCCATGGAGCCAGCAGGAGACTTGGCTCCACTCCAGGCTACAAAGTTTTAATTATAGAAGATAAATAAATCCCAGATACCAGGGCCTCTGCTTAGGTTGCCTGGGGCCGTGGCTGGCCAGCAAACCACCACAGGCCCCTAGCCCAGGCCACCCCACACCCCAACGGAGCACCCACCCTGATCCAGGACACCCTTCAGGGTAAATCAGCTGCCCCCCCGCCCCATGCACCAGGCCTCTATCCTATCTAATAAAAGAGTAATATGCAGATTGACCATCATTCCAACACACAAGATGACTGCCCCCATGTGGACACAAGATGGCCACCACAAAATGGCCAGCAGGGGAGGGCAGTTGGCAGGGACCAGGCCTGCAAGAGAGGGGCAGTTAGGGGTGACCAGGCCCACAGGGGAGGGCAGTTAGGGGCAAACAGGCTGGCAGGGGAGCAGTTAGGCATCAATCAGGCTGGCAGGGGAGTGGTTAGGGGGTGATCAGGCTGGTAGGCAGAAGTGATTAGGTGCAATCAGGAAGGCAGGAAGGTGAGCAGTTGGGAGCCAGTAGTCCTGGATTGTGAGAGGGATGGCCTAAACGAGCAGTGGGACATCCCTCAAGGGGTCCCAGATTGGAGAGGGAGCAGGCTGGGCTGAAGGACTCCCTCTCCTCCCCCACCCCACCCCCATGCATGAATTTCATGCACTGGGCCTCTAGTAATGATATAAATGCCTATCTGGATCCTAGTCAAAGCAGTTTATTCTTAAAATGTATACAGCTAGTTTTCTCTGATGAACATGACTCACACAGGATGGGGGTTGGTTACAGAGGCAACCCAGGCCAATGACAAATAAATGTTCTTATATTAGAAGTAAAATAATTTATACAGCAAAAGCCAGGGGAGAAATAAAGTGGCTATATTTGGGGAACGCAATCCTAACGTGGAGCTGCAGTTTTGCTGTAGCAAGTGTGGTAACTTTGGACTTCACTTTGTTGTAACTCTTATCTTCCTTTCTTCTATATAGTTAGATAAGAAGTGGGGCAGGGACCAGTATGGGGAGTCTGAGAGACATCAGTCCTAGAGAAAGTCCCTAACTTAAGAAAGCAGTCTCTAACCTAAGAACAAGAAGGGACTACATAAATTTGAGCAAAATTGCCAGGACTTAATATTTGATTACATTTGAACGAACAGTGGGAGAGTAAATCAGGCCAACTCCAGGGTGACTTACATATTTCTGACATGCTTGACTTGGAAAGTACCAGTCACCAGGAGGGGAATGGAAAAGAGGAGGCAGATTTGGTCTTGACCTCTGTGCAAATTAAATCCTGAGGTTTAAATTGACAAGTCAGAACTACATGTGCCTTCTATTCGAAATTTATAAATTTTTTATTTCAAAATTTGCTGCTCCAAACATTATATGTGGTAAGGTCAAGAAACCCTTTACGCCCCTTTTATTCTTTCTGGGGTGGTGTCCTGGATGGGTTCTTACCCTCTTTGGGGGCCACCAATCACTTTGACAGTGGGCCCCCTTCTCGGAAGAATATTATAAACGCATAAAATAAAACACACTGGATTACAAAACAAACCTGTTATTTTGACATGGAGGCATTTTGGGCACTGAAGGAACTTAAAATTACAAATATGACCCTCAAAAGAATGAGAGGCAAGAGACAGAAAGAATCCTGTCAACAAAATTATACTTTCTGATCCTTGAACAAAGACAATGAAACAGCTCTTTCATTCCAATTATTGAGGGGGATACATTCTCTGCTATTCCTTCATCCCATCTTCAGTAGGAGCTCTTAGGATAAGTTAGAAAACCCAAGAAGGAACTCAACAAAGCTAAAAAAATATTAATTTAGGGAGACCGCGCCATCTTACAGAGGGAAGTGGATGCCTGCGGCGGTCTGAAGCTGGCGGCTGGGGCACCCATCGAGCATCCGGGGACCCGGGGACCCAGAACTCTGCTCTCCAATTGGCACAGACACTCGGCGGAATCAGAGATCCACAGAGCACACACAAAGGTCAGAATTCGCCTGCGATAAGAGGAAGGAGGATGTCTGCCGAGGTCTGAAAGCTGCGACTGACGGAGGCACCCACCGAGCAGCCGGGGAACCAGAGCACGGCTTCCCAGGCGGCGAGGACGCGCGGGCGGCGGATTCGGAGATCCACGCAGCACGTGGAAGGGTCAGATTTCGCCTGGGTCAGGGTGAGGTCTCCTACCCCCCGCACAACAGAGACTCGCACACTGTGGGAACTGGGCTGCGGGAAAGCTGCCTCTGGAGAGGTCCGCAGAGGTGGTCAGGGTGTGATCCCTAAGTGTGGAGGCAAACTCTCAGAGGTGTTGACAGAGGGGAAACAACTCGTTTTGATCTGAGACAGAGGGACAGCCTGGGAGTTATTACAATGTCCCGGCTGCAAAACCCCCACAAACTGGCTTTGAGAACCACAGAGTAGCAGGATCTGAGCACAGCCTAGAGAGGTCCTGTGCTTTGTCTCAGAGATCAATCCCGAAACACTGCCACCCAGTGGATGACACACAAATTGACTCTCGCATAACCACAAAAGAATAAAAAGATTAAAACACCAAGAGGGGAACACAGGGAACTGCAATACCTTCCCTTCTGGGAAACAGGAGTGCCAAGCAGAATAATAGTGGAAGTGAAGGACCATTCTATTTTTTTTTCTTTTTCTTTCTTTTTCCTTTTTTAAATTAATTAATTAATTGATTAATTAATTAATTTTTTTAATTTTTAATTTTTACATATTTTAATTAAAAGACTATTTTTTTCTTTCAGCCTCAATTGATTTTACCTTTTTAATTATTACATTTTTGTTTTAAACTAGTATTATTAATTACTACTAGTACTTTACCTTTTTGGAAAAAAACAAGGGTCATTTTGTTTTCTCTTTATTTTGTTTTGGGATTAGAGTTCTACATTCTATTTTCATCTTTCCTTTAGCATAATTTTACTCCAACTCAACTCTACCTTTATGCCAACACTTTCCTCCTAACTTTCCCCATTTTGTTGTCTTGTTTCTCTTTCCCTTTTCCAACTTTAGATTCTCCCTATTCTTTCTCTTTACCTGGTTAAAATTTCACCCCATTTATATATCTATTCAAATCCCCTACTACAAGTCCACACAAACCTCTCTCTTCTTGTCTTCACTAGCCAAAAAGTTGTTTTTTCTCTATGTCCTTTTGTTGCTATTTGCCTGAAAAGTGATTATGTCGATTTTTTGAAATTTTTTGTGAGATTGTTTTAGTTTATTCTACGTGTTTTATTTTGCTTTTTGCTTGCTTTGTTTTTTACCTCTCTTTTCCCTCACCTCCCTCTATACCAGTTGCTATTTGCAGTTTGCATTAATCTCTAGGTACTGGTTGCTGGCCTTTATTGGGATTAGTGACTGTTCTATTGGAGTTGTCTCCTGACATCTATATTTTGTTCCCCTTTTCTCTCTTATATGCTTTCTTTTCTCTCTTTTTTCTCTTCCTCTTTTCTTCTCCTTCTTCTCCCTTTTATTTTCTTATTTTATTTTATTTTTTTATTCATGTATTTATTTATTTTTCTCGCTCTCCCAATTTGATCTTGGCATTTCTTTCTTTTCTTTTTTCCTCATTTTCCTCTTCTTCTTTCTCTATTTACCCCTAATTTGTCTTTCACTGGTGGTCACCTTATTTGTGATTATTAACATCTTGAATACATTTCTACTCAGTGCCTTGTGTGGTGTACCTGCTCGTGTTGTAGTTTGTGCCTTTCAATCAACGTAGGAGAGAGAACTACATAACCAGACACCGGGAGAAGAAAGACCATGGGCAGAAAAAGAAACAGCCCACATAAGACAGAAATGCAGGTTTCACCAGAAAAGAAAGTAAATGAAATAGAAGCAGAAATAAGCCTGCCAGAGAAAGAGTTCAGAGAAATGATCATAAGGTGGATGAAAAGAATGGAAGACAAAATTGACAATCTGAGTAAGAGCCAAGAGGAAATGAAGAAGACCCAAGAGGAGATGAAGAAGCAGCAAGAAAAAATGGAGAAGAACCTAGAGGAGGTGCAGAATAAACAAGAAGAAATGAAAAATGATATCACTGCTATAAAGAACTCAATTGAAAGCATCAAAAGTAGACTAGTAGAAGAAGCAGAGGACTGCATCAGTGAGCTAGAAGACACGGTAAAAAAAATACCTAAGTACAGCAGCTTCTAGAAAAAAAAAAGTGAAAAAGCAAGAGGAGAGCCTAAGGGAACTTTGGGATAACATAAAACAAAAGAACATCCGCATAACTGGGGTTCCAGAAAGAGTGGAAACTGAACAAGGATTAGAGAACGTGTTTGAAGAAATAATAACAGAAAATTTTCCCAATATAGGAAAGAAAAAAACCATACAAATCCAAGAAGCTCACAGAGTCCCACGCAAAATTAACCCCAACAAACTGACACCAAGGCACATTATAATTAAATTGGCAAACACCAACGACAAAGTAAGAATCTTAAAAGCACCCAGAGACAAACAGAAACTTACCTACAAAGGAACCCCCATAAGACTAGCTACTGATTTCTCAACAGAAACTCATCAGGCCAGAAGGGACTGGAATGAAATATACAAAGTCATGCAAAGAAAGGGTCTGAATCCAAGAATACTGTACCCTGCAAGCCTCTCTATCAAAATTGAAGGTGAAATCAAAAGCTTCACAGACAAAAAAGGACTAAGGGAATATATCACCACCAAACCAGCAATGCAAGAAATGTTAAAGGGTCTACTGTAATAAAAAGAAATAGGAAGCGAAGAAGGAACTTGAGGGTAAGGACCAAAAATGGCAACAGATAAGTACTTACCAATAATAACTTTAAATGTAAACGAAATAAATGCTCCAATCAAGAGACATAGGGTAACCGATTGGATAAGAAAACATGATCCATATATCTGCTGTCTGCAAGAAAACCACCTCAGGAAAAGAGATGCACACAGATTGAGGGTGAAGGGATGGAACATGGCATTTCAGGCAAATGGAAATGAAAAAAAAGCTGGGGTTGCAATAATTATATCTGACAAATTAGATGTCAAAGTGAAGGACATAATAAGAGATAAAGAAGGCTACTTCATAATACTACAGGGAACAATCCAACAAGAAGAAATAACTCTGGTAAACATATATGCACCCAATATAGGAGCACCTAAATACATAAAAAAACTCTTGGAGGATATTAAGGGAGAGATTGACAGCAATACAATCATAGTAGGAGACTTTAATACCCCACTGTCACCATTGGACAAATCCTCTAAACAAAAAATCAGCGAAGAAACATCAATCCTAAACGACTCACTAGACCAGAAGGAATTAATTGACATCTTCAGAACATTTCACCCCAAAGCCACAGAATATACATTCTTCTCCAGTGCACATGGGTCATTTTCAAAGATAGATCATATGTTGGGTCATAAGAAAAGTCTCTTCAAATTCAAGAAGATAGAAATCATATCAAGCATTTTCTCAGACCACAGTGGCATAAAACTGGAAATCAACTATAATAAAAACAATAGAAAGAAATCAAACACATGGAGACTAAACAGCATGCTATTAAACAATGACGGGATAACCAGAGAGATCAAGGAAGAAATAAAAAACATCATGGGAACAAATGACAATGACAACACAATCCAAAATTTATGGGACACAGTGAAAGCAGTCTTGAGAGGGAAGTTCATAGCCCTACAAGTTTACTGCAAAAAACAGGAAACAATAGTAATAAATTACCTAAATCTACAACTCAAAGAGCTAGAACGAGAGCAACAAGAAAAGGCCAGTGTACTCAGAAGTGTCGGAAACCAAATATTGTTCTCACTAAATGGATGTAAACAGGAAG
>JAAGEH010000393.1:26105596-26123501 GCA_011751065.1 Lasiurus cinereus | reverse complement strand
CATCAGGAAAAAACTTGGGGATCAACAGAGGTTGATCCTCACCCCCCAACATTGCAGAGGGAGGTCTCCTGCCCCATGGCTGCTTCACTTCCCACGTCCAGCTCCCATCGGGATCCAGGTGACAAGACAGAGACTTGCCCAGCTCCGTTTGGGACACAAATGACAGACAAAGATTTGGTCCAGCTCAGATCGGGACCCAGCAACAGACAGACTTGGCTGACAGCTGCCCTATAATCTAAATCCAACTTAACACCAGGAATGCTCAGGGCCTACTCAAGAATGCAAATAATCCTTTCCACTAATATTTACAGGATAAAACTAAGATTGTTGTTAGAATATTAAATTTAATAATAAAATAGTAGTTAAATTTTCAAATTAATTTAAATGGTTAATTGAAATAGGTGAATATTCAAGAAAATTTAATTGTACTGGAAAGCAGTTGTTCCTAAAGTATTAACTTAAATTTCTATTGGTAGTTCATTGCATGGTAAAATTACTTAACATGCAATAAACATAAAGCAGTCATAATTGCATTATAAAAAATTTTCCAAAAGCATCATAATTACATAAAAAAGGGGGATAGTACAGTAATATTGTGTAAGGAAAAAGCATCCTGTAAGCAAATTACATCTAAGAAAAAATTTTTTTACTTAACAGCAAGACACCCATGAAAAACATACATAGTATTAAAATAAGTCAAAGGAAAATCATTTGGGCAAAAATAAAAAGGATCCAAAGTCAAATTTATAGAAAAAATTCCTTTACTAACTTTTGGTCGAGAATGTTTATATATTTTCAGAAAAACAGCTCCAAAACCATGTGAATTCCTACAACAGAGAATGCTCCAGCTATGAAGACGAGAGGAGAAACAGTCCAGAGATGGAAGATGCTGACGACACCTTGCCATCCTAACAGTCAGCAGCTGTGCATCACTGCAGGTTGCCCTGGACCAAACCAGAGAGGGTCGGACCTGCATTACCACCATTTGTCCACCATCCAGAACTGAAATATCATTGCTAATACTTACATTCAAAAAACTGTTGGACATTGAAACTGGGACTCAAAGGACTGTTGGTCCAGAAAGAAAGATACTATAGACTTATTCATTTACCTCTTAGCATAGCCATTATTGCTTGTCTTATTTTTTGTTCTTAATATTTATTTCTAGTCTGTAGGTGCAAGATTTTTTAGAGGGAAAGAAAACGGGGGAGATGTCGGAAACCAAATATTGTTCTCACTAAATGGATGTAAACAGGAAGCCAGAAGGCTGGTCAACCTTAATTGCTCTGAAAGGTCAGAGCTAATTACTCACTGTTTAGTTGAAACATTATTGGTTGAAGCAACCTCTATGTTTGTTTCATGTTAATTTCTGTTTTTGTTATTTCCTGCCTAAAGGCTAGGGTGTGTCCCAAAGCCTTAATAAAAGGGAGAAAAAGGCCAGAGCAAGTGGCAGTCCTTTCCACTAGAGGAAGGCTCCCGCCTGGCCCCCCAATATCGCCAAATTTGTGCTTTCTAGTCTCTCATTTCGTTTGCGTGCGGCCTCCTTCAGAACCCGAACCCTGACCCGGGAACCCTGAACCACGCGGGACGTGGAAAGAGGTTCCCACACAGAAGGAAGGAAATAGTGAAGATCGGAGCAGAGATAAACAACTTGGGGACCAAAGAAACAATTCAAAAGATCAACAAAACAAAGAGCTGTTTTTTTGAAAGGATAAACAAGATTGATGGACCTCTAGCCAGGCTCACCAAGAAGCAAAGAGAGAAGTCCCAAATAAACAAAATCAGAAATGAAAGAGGAGAAATAACAACAGACCCTGTGGAAATACAAAGGATTGTTAAAAAATACTATGAACAACTCTATTCCAACAAATTGGACAACCTGCAAGAAATGGACATTTTCCTAGAAAAATATAACCTTCCAAAACTCAATGAGGAGGAAGCCAAACATCTCAATAGTCCAATAACTATGGAAGATATTGAAGCAGTCATCAAAAAGCTTCCAGCAAATAAAAGTCCGGGACCAGATGGCTACACAGGAGAGTTTTACCAAACATTCAAGGAAGAATTAAAACCTATCCTCCTTAGACTATTCAAAAACATTCAAGAAGAAGGAATACTTCCAAACACTTTCTATGAAGCCAGCATCACCCTAATGCCAAAACCAGATAAAGACAACACAATGAAAGAGAATTACAGGCCAATATCTCTCATGAATATAGATGCCAAAATCCTCAACAAAATTCTAGCAAATCAGATCCAGCAGTACATCAGAAAGATCATACACCATGACCAAGCAGGATTCATCCCAGGAATGCAGGGATGGTACAATACCCGCAAATCAATAAATGTGATACATCACATAAACAAATTGAGAGATAAAAATCACATAGTCATATCAATTGGTGCAGAAAAAATATTTGACAAAATCCAACACCCTTTCTTGATAAAAAATCTCAGCAAAGTGGGAATAGAAGGGTCATACCTCAACATCATAAAAGCCATATATGATAAACCCACAGCTAACATCATACTCAATGCGCAAAAACTAAAACCATTTCCCCTCAGAACAGGAACAAGACAGGGATGCCCACTGTCACCTCTCCTGTTCGACATAGTACGGGAAGTATTAGCCACTGCAATTAGACAAGAAGAAGAAATAAAAGGCATCCAAATTGGAAAAGAAGAAGTAAAGTTATCCTTATTTGCAGATGACATGATATTGTACATAAAAAACCTAAAGGATTCCATTTCAAAACTAATTGACTTAATTAATGAATTTGGCAATGTAGCAGGATACAAAATTAATGCTAAGAAATCTGTGGCAGTTCTGTACACTCATAGTGAAATTACAGAAAGAGAGACTCAAAAAGCAATCCCATTTACCATCGCACCAAAAAAATTAAGATACCTAGGAATAAACCTAATTAAGGAGGTAAAAGACCTATATGCAGAAAACTACAGGACACTGAAAAAAGAGATAGAGGAAGATGTTAACAGATGGAAGAGCATACCATGCTCATGGATTGGGAGAATCAACATCATTAAAATGTCCTTACTACCCAAAGCAATCTACAGATTCAACGCACTACCCATTAAAATACCAACGACATATTTCACAGACCTAGAAAGAATTCTTCATAGATTCATCTGGAACAAAAAAAGACCACGAATAGCTACAGCAATTCTGAGAAAGAAGAATAAAGTAGGTGGGATCTCAATACCAGATTTCAAGCTATACTGCAAAGCAACTCTTCTCAAAACAGCCTGGTACTGGCACAAGAACAGACATATAGACCAATGGAATAGAATAGAGAACCCAGATATCCACCCAAACCACTATGCTCAACTAATTTTGACAAAGGAGTCATGAACATACAATAAAGCCAAGATAGTCTCTTCAATAAATGGTGTTGGGAAAATTGGACAGATACATGTAAAAAATGAAACTGGACCACCAACTTACACCAAATACAAAAATAAACTCAAAATGGATACAGGACTTAAACATTAGAAGGGAAACCATAAAAATACTAGAGGAATCCACAGGCAGTACAATCTGAGATATATGCCGAAAGAACTTCTTCACTGATAGTGCTCCAAAGGCAATGGAAGCTAAAGAAAAAATAAACAAATGGGACTACATCAAAATAAAAAGCTTTTGCACAGCAAAAGAAACCATCAACAAAACAACAAGAAAGATCACTGTATGGGAGAACATATTTGCAAATGTTATCACTGATAAAGGTTTAATCTCCAACATCTACAGGCAACTTATACAACTTAATAAAAGGAAGACAAATGATCCAATTAAAAAAAATGGGCAATGGACCCAAATAGAATCTTTTCAAAAGAAGACAGAAGGAAAGCCAAGACATTCATGAAAACATGCTCAAAGTCACTAATTATCCGAGAGATGCAAATCAAAATGATAATGCGATACCATCTCACACCTGTCAGAATGGCAATCATCAACAAATCAACAAACGACAAGTGTTGGCGAGGTTTCGGAGAAAAAGGAACCCTTGTGCACTGCTGGTGGGAATGCAGACTGGTGCGGCTACTGTGAAGAACAGTATGGAGTTTCCTCAAAAACCTAAAAATGGAACTCCCATTTGACCCAGCAACCCCACTCTTAGGAATATATCCTAAGAAAGTAGAGACACCAATGAGAAAGGATATGTGCACCCCTATGTTCATAGCAGCACAATTTACACTAACTAAGACCTGGAAACAGCCTAGGTGTCTGTCAGCAGATGATTGGATCAGAAAACTATGGTACATCTACACAATGGAATACTATGCTACCATAAAAAAGAAGGAATTCTTACCATTTTTTGCAATCTGATGGAACTGGAGAGTATTATGCTAAGTGAAATAAGCCAGTCAATGAAGGAGAAACACCACATGATCTCACTCATTTGTGGATAATAAAGAACATTATAAACTGATGAACAAAAAGATAGATACAGAAGCAGTAAAGCATCAAAAAGACTGTCAAATTACAGCAGGAAGATTGGGGAGAGGTTGGGTAGATAAGAAATCAAGCAAAGGACTTGTATGCATGCATATGAGCATAACCAATGAACATAGACACTGGGGGTTGGGGTATGCCCGGGAGGAAGGTGGGGCAATGGGGAGATATGTATAAAAAATCAATAAAAATTAAAAAAAAGACAATGAAACAAGTAAAATCCAGTACAAAAGATATTTTGTTTCATTCCACATTTTCTCTTAGTTGCCAAGTTGGAGAAGACTTGACAGCACAAAATTTAAACTTGCCATTAAGAAAGCAATTGCTTTTTAAAAAAATATATACTTTATTGATTTTTTTACAGAGAGAAAGGTAGAGGAATAGAGAGTTAGAAACATCAATGAGAGAGAATGATAGATCAGCTGCTCCTGCACACCCCCTACTGGGGATGTGCCCGCAACCCAGGTACATGCCTTTGATCGGAATCGAACTTGGGACTTTCAGTCCGCAGGCTGACTCTCTATTCACTGAGCCAAACCGGTTAGGGCAGAAAACAATTGCTTTTTAAGGCCAGGAGGAAACTGGCTAACAGAGACAGACTTGTTCAAATAGGCAAGGGTTGATGATCAAAGAAAAGGAAAACCCCACCCCTAATTCTCTATTTCCCGTAACAGCAGAACCTGACATCTCAGAGGCAGCTGCAGCTGCACTAGCACATAGAAAGGGGTTCCCTCAGGACAAAACTTGCACAAATAAAGGAAAAAATGGTAGGCCAGATTATAATTAAATGAACTTTAAGAGAAAAGGGAAAAAATCTCCATAAAGTTGTGTAAATTTACAAAGAAGAGCAAAGATGAGATAATAGTTAAGAGTTAAAAAATAATTAAATATACACTGATTGGCCAGGTTATTATAATCTCTGAACGCATAATAAACTGACCACTCAGTGTACTTATGCAAATCTTGATATATCAAGGGACCAGGATATAGTGGCCCCCAGTCTCTGGTTAGTAAGTCCTCTGCTTCTTTCTAACTACCCACAATGCAGTTCTCATACATAGAAAAACCTTTTTTTTAAATCCCAACTCTGTGATCGGTCTACACTGAATGGCCAGATTATTATGCGTTCAGAGATCATAGTAATCTGGCCACTCAGTGTATATGTATATCTCAACTTCTGATGTAATTTAGTGCAACATAATGAAAAAAGATTTGTTTGGGGGATAGATATACATCTAGAGCTTTAAAAAATAAATCCGCTCATTCTTTTTAAACTTCAAAATTCTTTTTGACAAAGTTCCAATCAACTCCCCACAAGGCAATGATCATGTACTCATTTTTGGGAACAATTGAGAAAAAGTTAACTATCACAGTGTAATAGGCACACCAAAAATAAAAATAAGTACATAAACCCATACGAGGCTCCTAAGTTTTTCCATTACGTCAAAATCTGCAGATAAGATAAAAATGTATTTTAGCTTTTTCTTTCTCTTTCTTCTTTTATTAATTTAGAATAGGTCCAACTTTACTACATCATTTGACTTTTGTCCTGTACCCTAACTTTTCCTTTGCTCTAGAGTTCAGGACGTAATCATGTATGTAAACACATGCTCAGGCATCAGGGAGATTTTCAATTCCAGGTTGGCACAGAATTGCTGTGTGACCTGTGACAAGGCACGTACCCCTCCCAGCATTGCTTGTAACAGAGAGCAAACAGTACCGAACCCAGGGATAGTTCAGAGTTACGGCCCAGTGCCTGTGACTGAAGACTAGGTCACTGCCAGGCCCCTGTGCAGCTTTGTGGTCAGTTTACATGTTTAACAGCACATTTACCAAACACAGCAGCAAATGCGTCCAAGTCCCTCTCCAATACTCACCATGGTAAGGCTGGGCGCAGAGATTTTCCCCCGAGTCTCCTTTCTTCCAGCCATCAGATGAATTTGTGCTTGCTATGGCGAGTCCACCCTTCAGAGCCAACCTGGACTGGGCAGCCCCATACAGAGAGTGTTGCTCGCATTTCCACCACAGCATGGCTGTGGAGTCGCAGTTGAACATCCTCAAGGAGTCCGTGGGTTTGGTAATATCGAGGCCAAGGCACTTCTGGGATTGCAAATGAAAGAGCCGGTGCTGGGACACCCACTTCCACAACATGTCCTCGGTTTTGTCACACTCCGTGGCTATTATCCAGTCATTCAGTGGCTTGATACACTGGCCGGTGTTTTCATTGACAATGGTGAATGGATCATTCCCTGAGTCAAGACAGACAAAGAAGATGTTTCAGGATTCTGAATTATGTGAACAATTGCCTTGGCCCCTGCTGGCTGGGGAGAATGTGAGCACCATCGGATCGTTCCTACCCTCCACGCTGTATAAACTGTAATGTACTACAAGGTCAGAGGACAGTGGTGGCCAGTGAGGCAGTATAGTGTGGAGGACGAGCCTGGGCTCTGGAGCTCCTCTGCCTGGGTTCAGTCTGCCTCTGCTACTTGCTAGTCATGTGATCAAGGCAAGTTATTTAACTGCTATACCTCAATTTCTTCTGTTGTAAAACAGTACTTCATACAGTAGATGTGAGGATGAAATGAGCTTATACATACAAAGCACTTAGAATAGTATGTCTATTGTTTTATTATTCCATGAAATGGCACTCCCCTCCTTTTATTTAACAAGATAAGGAAACTCGTTAGTTTTCATTTCCTTAAGACAGGTGGTCGGTCTATAGTCAATGAAAAATCGAGTCTATTTTGGACAACTCTGTCTTGCTTCCACTTTACTATGGCAGGTAAATTATTACATGCCATTGACGTATCTCAGAGGAGATGGGCAGGTAAATTACTACATGTCATTGATGTGTCTCAGAAAAGAAGGGCAGACTTCTGAGGGTCCAGAGGAGATGGAGCTCTGGTCTGAGGGAAGAGGGGAAACTTAGCCAATTTCTCCAACTCCAGAAAGGTGAAGGGAAACCCTGGGGAGGGGCTGAGGATAGGAGGCTGACAGTGTGGGTGACCTTGGGATCCCAAATCTGAGCCTCAGCAATCACCTGAGCCACAGGATTTAAGACTAGTGGATCGGACAATGGAAAGCTCAGAAGTAACCAGTGTTGAGCTGAAGGCAAAAGAGAGGAATCTCCCGAATGCTCCTGGCAGTTCTTCATGAGCTGGAAAGACGGTACCAAAGTTCTGTTAACCTGGTGCAATGGGATCTCAGAATAAAATGTAATTTGCTATTATGAAAATAAAATAATACATTGTTTCTTGTGCACCTAAGTTTGTAGAGCAAGATTCACATCTGTTACAACAATCTACAACTAAACAATATGATCAGTGCTTTTACAAAGAAATATTTTTTTAAGTTATAGCACATCACTTCATGTTGATGAGAGTAAATCTGAAATATTTCTGACAAACTTAAATAATCAAAATCAATGAACCAAAGTATTCAGCAGAAGGACCTATAAAATTTTAGTTCCCAAAAGGCACTTTCATTTTGATGCCAGTTTCACAATCACTATTTGACTAATATTAAACACCTTTTCTAATAATAATTCACCAGCTTTCAGAGTGAGACATTTTCATTTCAAGGACTTGAAGGGGGAATTAACTATGTAAATAATAACTATAGAATTAAGTCCAATTACAGTTTGAACTTTGGACAGAGCTTTTTGTTAAAATAGCAGCAGCAACTACAAGAGAAATGATAGGAACAACAAAATCATTTAAAACTTTGTTATTTCTGCTTTGAAATCTGTATTTTAAAATATAGCTTAGGGTGGAAGCTAAGTATGTTTGCCCTCATTCTTTCTCCCTTGACATCACTAGGTCATTCTCTACTTTGTGGACATAGTTTGTGAAGATAGTCAACAAAAAAAGAAAACGTACTATCTTAGAAGATTATCACTCACACTTTCTCTAAAGCCCTCCTCCCACATTTCCAATAGCCACTCAGCCCCAGGATGCAGCTCTTTACTAAACGATTCTCTCTCCCCTCTCCAAAATAAATCTGGTGTTCCCAGGTAGCAGGAGTTACTGCAGAAAAAAAGAAGTCTGCAAAAAATAAAAAAAAATAAAAATTAAAAAAAAAAAAGGTGGCTGCCACCTTTTGCTATGGCCTCACTGCTCTCTTTCCTGGGCACTCAGCTCTGTGCCCCACAACCACAACCAGGTGAACTGGACACGGAGCAGCTTTGTCTATCTTTGTAGCTTGGGGTTCTAGATTTTTCAGGTTGTCTCTGCCCAATCCAAAGGATTAGCTATGGCTCTCAGTGCAGTGGCAGTGGAATAAGGAGTTAGGGATCCTAGATTAAAGACCTATCTCTGCTACCAGTTAGCCAGGAGGCCTTGGGGAAGTCACTTAATCTCCCCAGGGTCTTCATATCTCCAAATGTAAGATGAAAGTAGTGGAGCATAAGGCATAGAATCCACTTCTAATTCTAACATCATATGCTTCCAGAGGATAACAAGTTTTCCCAGTTTTGCAGGTTTTATTGGTCTTTGCTAAGTTCATTGGATATTGTTCTTTAAAAAAATTGTTTTATTGACAAAGTTGGAGGGATCGCAGTACCAGCTATCAAGTTATATTACAAAGCCACTGTTCTCAAAACTTCCTGGTCCTGGCACAAGAACAGACATATGGACCAAAATGGAACCGACCAGAGAACCCAGAAATTGACCCAAGCCATTATGCTCAATAAATATTTGACAAAGGAGGCAAGAGCATACAATGGAATCAAGTCAGTCCCTTCAATAAATGGTGTTGGGAAAACTGGTCAGATACATGAAAAAATATGAAATTAGACCACCAACTTTTACCATACACAAAAATAAACTCAAAATGAATAAAGGACTTAAACTTAAAATGGGAAATCATAAAAATCTTAGAAGAATCCATAGGCAGCAAAATAGCAGAAACATGTAGCAATATTTTTACCAATACAGCTCCTAGGGCAATGAAAACTAAGGAGAAAATAAATAAATGGGGTTACATCAAAATAAAAAGCTTCTGCACAGCAAAAGAAACCATCAACAAAACAAGAAAGCCCAGTGCATGGGAGAAGATATTTGCCAATGTTATATCTGATAAGGGTTTAATCTCCAACATTTGTAGGGAACTCCTACAATTTAACAAAAGGAAGATAAACAATCCAATTAAAAAACAGACAAAGGGCCTAAATAGACACTTTTGAAAGAGGACATAGAGAAGGCTAAAGACACATGAAAAAGTGGTCAAAGTCATTAATCATCTGAGAGAGGCAAATCAAAACAATAATGGCTATAATTAACAAATCAACAAAGGGCAAGTGCTGGTGAGGATGTGGAGAAAAGGAACCCTTGTGCATTGCTGGTGGGAATGCAGACTGGTGCAGCCACTGTGGAGAACAGTATGGAGTTTCCTCAAAAAACTAAAAATGGAACTCTCATTTGACCCAGTGATCCCACTTCTAAGACTAATCCCAAGAAACTAGAAACACCAATCAGAAAGGATATATACACCCCTATGTTCATAGCAGCACAATTTGCCATACTTAAGATTTGGAAATAGCCTAAGTGCCCATCAGCAGACAAAGAGATTAAAAAACCATGATACATCTACACAATGGAATATTACGCTGCTGTAAAAAAAGAAGGAACTTTTACCATTTGCAACAGCATGGATAGACCTGGAGAGCATTATGCTAAGCAAAATAAGGCAGCTGGAGAAAGATAAATATTACAGGATCTCACTCATTTGTGGAATATAATGAACAACATAAACTAATGAACAAAAATAGATCCAAAAGACAGAGAAACACCAAACGGACCATTAAACTTCAGAAGGAAGGCAGGGAGGGTGGCGGTGGGGTGGGGTAAGAGATCAACCAAAAGACTTGTATGCATGCATACTAGTATTAGCATAACCAATGGACATAGACACTGGGGTGGTGGGGGCTTATCCTGGGGGTGGGAGTGGCCAGGATGGGGGAAAAAGGAGACATATGTAACATTTCAAACAAAAAATTTTTTATTGAAGTTATTGGGGTGACACTAGTTAATAAAATTATATAGAGTTCAAGTATATAATTCTATATTACATCTTTTATATATTGTATTGTATTCTCATTCAAAGTCTCTTTCCATCATCACCCCTCCCCCCTTTATCCTCTTCTACCTCCTCCTAACCCTCTTTTTCTCTTGTAATCACCATACTGTTATCTGTGTCTATGAGTTGTTTTTTCTTAATTCATTCACCTTTTTCATCCAGGCCCTAAATTCCCTCTCCTCTGATAGCTGCCAGTCTGTTTTCTACATATGGATCTGTTTCTATTTTGTTTGTTTATTTTATTCATTCGATTCCCAATATAAGTGAAATCATATATCTGTCTTTCTCTGACTAGCTTATTTCACTCAGCATAATACTCTCCAGCTCCATCCAGGGTGTAACAAAAGGTAAGATTTTCTTCTTTTTAACAGCCAAGTAGTATTCCATTGTGTAAATGTACCACGACTTTTTTTTTTTAAATCTACTCATCTATTTTGGAACACTTAGGCTGCTTCCAAATCTTGGCTATTGCAAATAATACCACAACGAACATAGGAGTGCATACTGCATATTAGTCTTGAACCATTGTCCACAACTTTATTATGTCATATTAACATTAGCAGCATTTTAGGTCATTCTAATCACATTTGTATTGAGTATGTGCACTTAGGTGACAGTGATGCTTTACAAATGCTCTTCAGAAAACTAGAAATATGTATCCTTTTCTTTATTTCTGGGATTCCTGGAGGTTTGACAAGCTTATAGAGACCATAGGACAGGTGTACCGTACAGTAGCATGGAATAGTTATGTTAAAAAGGAGTTGTCAAGCTTCTTACCTAATTGCAATACCTACGTTTCTAGCTACTTGCTCATTCTAAACTTGTCTTTTACTCTAGTATAAACATCAATGTTGGGTATCTATATTTTTTTGAATTAGTGTTTTGGGTTTCTTTGGATTAATTCTCAGAAGTATAATCACTGGGTCATAAGGCAGTTCCATTTTTTTTTTTTTTAGGCAATTCCATACATCTTTCTACAGTGGTTGTACAAATCTACATTTGAACAAACGGTGCACAAGGGTTCCCCTTTCTCTATACATGTGCCACTATGTTCATTGCAGCATTATTTACAATAGTTAAGATTTGGAAGCAGCCCTAGTGTCCATCAGTAGATGAGTGGATAAAAAAGCTTTGGTAAATTTACACCATAGAATATACCCTGCCGTAAAAAGGAAGAATATTTTACTCTTTGTGACAGTATGGATGGATCTGGAGAACATTATGCTAAGTGAAAAAGCTAGTCACAGAACAAGTACCATATGATTTTACTCGTATGTGAAATTTAATGAGCAAACTGAACTACCAAGTAAAACAGACAGACTCAGAGATAGAGAGCAGGCAAACAACTCTGATGGGCGGGGGAGGGGGGGGACTATTGGAGAAAGGGGTATGCAGGGTTTGAGCAAAAAAACGATTTAAAAAGAGAGAGAACTCATGAACAATGCAGTGATTGTGGTGGGGGGTGGAGATGGGGTTGGATGGAGGGGAAGAGGGCATAGAGGGGGAACGTGATGATGGAAAAAATAAGTAAAATAAAATAAATATCAATGTTTTACATCTATACTGGTCACTTAGCCTTCATGCATAATGTATAAACATCCGTCCATAATATATAAGCTAGGGAGAGTCTTGTCTCCTCATGATATGGCCCCATCTTCCCTTAACCTCAGTAGAAGCTGTTCAGTGTGCCTCAGCTTGTGACTCTACTGGGATGGTAGGTTGAAGAGTGAAAAGAAGTAAGAGAATGTGAAAATAATTTCTTATTTAGAAAATCTGTTAAATAAAGGTCAATAAAATATTTCAGAAATGCATTACACTTTGAAAAGATATAGAGCAATTTACAAAAGATCTTTTATTAGTAGCTTTATATTGCATCTTTTAAAAAAATAAATCTTTATTGTTCAGATTATTAAAAATGCTCCTTTTCCCCCTCCATTGCCCCCCTCCACCCAACTCCCACCCCATCCTCTGCCCTTACCACCCTCGCATTGTCCTCATTCATAGGTGTATGATTTTTTCCAGTCTCTCCCTGCACTCCTCTTCATCTCTTTCCCCCTGAGAATTATCAGTCCACTCCCTTTCTATGTCCCTAATTCTATTATATTCACCAGTTTATTATGTTCATCAGATTTTTTTATTCACTTGATTTTTATATTCACTTGTTGATATGTATTTGTTGTTTATAGTTTTTATCTTTACCTTTTTCTTCTTCTTCCTCTTCTTAAAGGATACCTTGCAGCATTTCAGATAATACTGGTTTGGTGCTGATGAATTCCTTTAGTTTTTTTCTTCTCTGTGAAGCTCTTTATCTGACCTTCAATTTTGAATGATAGCTTTGCTGGGTAGAGTAATCTTGGTTATAGGTTCTTGCTATTCATTACTTTGAATATTTCTTGCCACTCCTGTCTGGCCTGCATAGTTTCTGTTGAGAAATCAGCTGACAATTGTATGGGTGCTCCCTTGTAGGTAATTAACTGTTTTTCTCTTGCTGCTTTCAAGATTCTCTCTTTGTCTTTTGCTCTTGGTATTTTAATTATGATGTGTCTTGGTGTGGTCCTCTTTGGATTCCTTTTGTTTGGGGTTCTGTGTGCTTCCTGGACTTGTAAGTCTATTTCTTTCACCAGGTAAGGGAAGTTTCCAGTCATTATTTCTTCAAATAGGTTTTCAGTATCTTGCTCTCTCTCTTCTTCTGGCACCCCTATAATCCTGATGTTGGTATGCTTGAAGTTGTCCCAGAGGCTCCTTACACTATCTTCACATTTTTGGATTCTTTTTTCATTTTGCTTTTCCCATTGAGTGTTTTTTGCTTCTTTGTATTTCATATCTTTGACTTGATTCTTGCGTTCCTCTAGTCTGCTGTTAGGTCTCTGTATAATATTTTTATTTCAGTCAGTGTATGTTTAATTTCTAGTTGGTCCTTTCTCATCTTCTCTTGGATCTCCTTAAATTTATCCATCTTCTCTAGGAAATTTTTAAAAACCTTATAACTGTGGTTTTGAACTCTATATCCAGTCGTTTGTTTTCCTCCATTTCTTTCATTTGTGATCTGTTCCTTTGTCTCCATATTTTCTCTGCTTCCCAGAGTTGGTAGAGTAGCTTTGTGTGCTAGATGTCCTATATGGTCCAGTAGTTCCACCTCCCCAGTTACCTGAGGTGGACACTCTTGGTGCACCCCTTTGTGGACTGTGTATACAGTCTTGTTGTAGTTAAGTCTTGATTGTTGTTGGTATCACGGGGGTGGGGGGATGAAAGGGGGAGACATTGACTTCCAAGCCAATTGGTTGTGAGGATAAGCTCTGTCTGCGCCTGGAGAACTTTTGTGCTGGACTCAGCCTTAAGACTTGCAAGATTAAAACAGCCTCTGTGCTGGGCTTAGATGTGGAGGAATCTCAGGGCTGAGCAGACAGCCTTGGCTTCCCATCAGCTGTGCCCTACACAGTAGCCCCTGGGTCTCAGTGCCCCTTGGTAATTGCTGCAGCCCTCTCTGTGCGCATGTGCGCACACCTCTAGGCCTCTGCATTTTGCATGCGTGCGAGCCTCCAGACCTTTGCCTTTCTGGCTCCTCTTGAGTTTCTGTGCATTCCAGGATCTGTATGAGTCTGCTCCCCAGAATATCATCCAAAACTGGGGTTCAGTGCAGTCAGACCTGGATTTCCATGCAGTTGGGAGGTTCTGTTTTCCTCCCACTAGAGAAAGCCTGGGGCACCTTCAGCAATCAGTCCTCTTTGCATGCACCTCCAGACTTCTGCCTTTCACAGCTCCCCTAAGTGCACTCCTCCTTTTTTACAACTCCCCCGTATGAGTCTCGCCCAGATCTGTGGTTCAGTGCAGTCAGAAGTGGGGTTCAGTGCAGTCGGAAGTTTCCATCTCCCTCCCGCTAGAGTAAGCCAGCCAGACCCACCGCTGCCCGTCCTCTGCATGTGCGTGTCTCCATACCTCAGCTTTTTGCAGCTCTTCTGAGTCTCTGTGAGCCCCTCTCTTCCCTTCTAGTTGTAGAATTTCCACTCAGCCAACTTTCCTGTGGTTCTGGATGATGTCCATTCTGTCTTTTAGTTGTAGTTTTGAAATTGTTTTGCGAGGCAGCAATTTAGGTATTCACCTATGCTGCCATCTTCGTTTCTCCTCTTTATATTGCATCTTGTTTACTTAACAACTTTATGTGGGTCCTAAATGGAATTTCAATGTTTTTCTCCAAATATAATATTGGGACACATCTAAATGGCAGAGATTGATAAAAAGAAGCCTCATCACCCCTCGTAGCACTTTCTTTATGCTTTATTTTATATAAACATTCTAGTGATGTTTGAGAGGAAATGGCTATGTAGCATTATTATAAATTGAAAATGAATTTTTAGCATTTTCACATCCATCAGTGAAAAACTACTCTTATTGTCCCATCGTTAAGTAAATTCCTATCTTACAAGCTCTAAACCAAAGAGCTTTGCCCATTTCAAAGAGAAGCTGGACGTCAACATTTTATAACTACAGACAAATGGAGGGAAGGAGATGCTTGGGACGGCCAGAGGATGAAGGCTGCAACATTTTTAATTTCAGGAAAACTCCCACAACCCACACTGTTGAGCATTTTTCTGGAGTCTCAAAATCATGTGTGCAGTGTACAGGTGCAGCAGGAGGCAAGGAGAAGTCTGGGTTTGCCAGTTCAAAACAGGTCCTGAAGTGACGGCTGGGCCCATGGCAGTCTACCAGAAGTCAGAAAGTCACAGAGCCCAGATTGAATGGTGTGGGCTGGTGAGAGCCTCTGAAGGTTTGGTTTACTTCAAGCTGTTAGCTCTCCAATGAGGCAAAAAGGTAAACTAAGCCATTGGCACCTCCCCAAGAATGAAGAGTACTTCTCCAGAGACCACCTGCACACACCTAGCCAACATGTGATGAGATGCAAGGCGGTCAGCAGCATTGTGAAGCTGACAGAGTGCCAAACAAGCTACTGGAATGGCTGGGGTTTCAAACTTCCAGTACTTTCTTTAATATAACCACAAGTCTGATCTGAGCGTGTGAGAAAGCCAATTCCAGCAGCTGCTAACGGGGAGGAAGGATACAAGAAAACAAATGAGGACCTAGTGCAGGGGGGTTGCAGTTAACCCTTTGCTCTTTGCTTGGGGTTGATGAGAAAGGCCAGGGATTGTAGAGTTTGCCAAATTCCGTTGGAGAGACAAAATAGATCAGGCTACAACAAATGTAGATAGGAACCAAGAGTTTAGTGATCGAAAGGTTAGTGTGTTAGACTAAGTTAGTTGCTGCAGTAAAAATGTTCTCCCTGGATTGCGGGGCAGGCTTGATTAGAATTCTCACACCAATAAAGGACTTTTGGTAGCTTCCAGAGGGTCAAAGAAGAATGGAGAAGTGGGATCCAGAGGAGAGTCCTGGAGGTGGGCAGGGCAATGTCACTGACACTTTGAGAAACCTCTTCCCAACACTCTCTGAAAAAAGTCCAACTTGGATAGTAACTTAGTTTAGCTGCAAAGAAAACAAGATCCACACGCAATGTGAAGTTTTCAAAAAATTCCCTTGACCATCTTTTACTTCCTCTTACAACCAAGATAAGCGGTGAGTGGGGACTCACAAAGTCTTCAGCACAGCTTTGCCAAGGCAAAAAGAGAAAGTAAAAGCAAGCTCCAGTCGCTGCCAAGGGGGATGGTGAGGCTAACACTACCTAGAGCATCTGGTAAGGTCATAGGTTCCTGGTCCTGCTTCCACAGTGAGAGGCAGGAAATCTCAGGGTAGGCGACCTGCCCTCCAGCGAGAGGCTCATGGTGAGCCTCTGGGGGTGATAAACCAGGGAGGAGAAAGGGGTGCTGCTCCCGGCTCTGAGTGGAGGACATCACAGCAGTCATAATTCTGACCACTTCAAGAGACATGGCTTAACCTGACTTCCTTTCACATGCATCCCTGGGCACAGTGAAGTCGGGGAAATCATTACTCATCCATGGCGTTGTGGGTAGAGAACGCCTCTGGGTACTCTAAGTGGCAAAGTGATCAAGGGGATGATACGGGAGGAGGACTGAGAAGCCCTATATTCCAGGTAAGCAAGTTAGAGGAGAGAGGATGAGGGAGGCAGGGCAGGGGAGACCCAGAAAAGTCTCTGAGCCGCCCCTACGCTGGGATCCTAACCCTCGGCTCCGGAAAGGCCCGGCCCCCCCACGCCCCACGCCACCATCCTCCAGTACCCGCCACCCCTACAGAGGGCAAGATGCACCGTTTCCCCAGACCTCTCCTTCGGCTCACTAGTCGGGTTCCAGACTCTTCCCTCGCGCCCTCCCCCCGCGCAAAGCAGAGATGACGGGACCCTGCAGCTCAGCCCTAACCCGAGCCGAGGGAAGTCAGCAGCCCAGGCAGCGGACGCACCCACCCTGGTTACCTGCGCGGCCGAAGGGCTCCGCCAGCTCGAAGCACTGAAGGAGCAGCACGAGGAGCTCCGCCGCGCAGCGAGGGGTGGCCCAGCGCGTCCTCATCCTGAGCCGGCCCTACGGGGTCCTCGGGCGCAGGTGACACCCAGCCTTTCGGGTGCGCCCAACCTGCCCCACGAGCGCCCTTGCCCTTAGGCTCCCGGGGCGCTGTGGCCCCGCCCCCGCCCCCTCAGCCAATCAGATCGCCATGGATTGGGTCCCCGGGCGGGGCGGGGCGGGGCGGGGCGGGGTAGGAGGCGGAAAGGTGACGTAGCAGGAGTTTTGCGCACCTTTGACGGGCGGGACCGCGAGGAGGCGGGGAGTTGTGGCGCGCCAGCTAGCCGAGCCGTGCGCTCTGCCGGGCGTGGGGTCCTGGCCCGGCCTCAGATCAGTCCGGTCCCGGAGGCGCGGCTGGCTGGGACTTGGCCCTGCCCCAGTGGCTGGGTTCCATCGGTGTAGGACTTGTCCTCTGCCCAACGCTCTTGTCACAGGTGCTTTGTTTCTTCGTGGCATGACCGTGTTAGAAGAGCAACCGCATGCTCTCGCTCCCCCAAGGAGGAAATGGACATCCGTTGTGGTGTAGCTGTGGTTAAGCCAGAGTTCAGCCGTCCTGGGCAACGTCTTGCGTATTTTGATAGAGTAAAAAAGGTGAGGTAACGCACGCTGCAGGACCTGCAGTTACTGAAGAACTGAAACCAAGAACTATTCCAGGGACCCTACAATACTTACAAGATGGTGTAGGCTCAGTAACCATCTGATATTTGCAAGTAAGATTTAATAATAATAATAATAATAATAATAATAATAATAATAATAACTAATAATAATCCACTGGAAGTGTGGAAGTCTGCGCCCCAAACTGACAATCGTGATAGTAGGATTCATTCTTTCCCCGTGGGAACTGCTGTCATTATAATAGCGTGACCTAAGTTGCCTGGAAATGAAGGTTTTATAT
>JAAGEH010000393.1:26083943-26105196 GCA_011751065.1 Lasiurus cinereus | reverse complement strand
AGAGAGAGAGAGAGAGAGAGAGAGAGACATCGATCAGCTGCCTCCTACACACCTCCATTGGGATGTGCCTGCAAACCAAGGTACATGCCCTTGACCAGAATCAAACCTGGGACCTTTCAGTCCCCAGACTGACGCTCTATCCACTGAGCCAAACCGGTTAAGGCGAAGGTCTTATATTTTTGAACCCATGTTTACTGAGCACCTGGTGTATACTCAAGCCGGCTCCCATCCTTGCACACCAAAAGGTGAGCAGCGAGGTTGTTTTCCTGATTCCGACTTGCTGATGGCTCCAAACCTCCTTTGGCTCTGTTCTCCCTCCAGACTCCCACTTCTCAGTTAGGTAGAAACATTGACCCCTTGCCATCACAGGGCCTGGGCCCCTCCCAGGATCAGATAAAAAGACATCCCTGTCCTCTCAAGCTTGCTGAGTATAGACAGCTCTCGGGTTATGTCGGACTCGATGTTTGTCGTTTTCATGGTTATATCGCCATCTCTCATTTATTTATTAAAAAATAAAAGTTCCGTCATTTCGACGTATGTACATATGTGCTTTATGTCTTTTATTATTTATTTACTACAAGTAAAGGTCAGGAATTGTTATCTTCCTTTTAAATTTGTTTTACTGTTTCACTTCATTACTGCTGTGTCTGTGCTCCACGTGAGTGACGCAGCTTACAGAGAAAATCGCGTTTCATAGCTCCCTGGGAGCGGATCTCTGACTTAAGGGGAGGACCTACTGTACTGGGAACACTGAGGCCCACACACAGTAACGCAGGGCAGAATGATTGGGGAGACTGGACAAGGCCGTGAAGAATGGGCAATGGGTAGGAGTTTGACCAGGCACAGCAGGTGGCGAAATGTAATGCAGCGTCATAAGACAGTTGAATCTATTGTGGCTGCTCTGCCGGGAGCATGTGTGCGTGTGTAATTGAAAGTCGCTGTGGTGGCGATCTCAGCAGAAATGACAGCAGAAAGGTAAGTTGTGGCTATTTTTTTGAAGTGCCTTGAATATGGTGTAAAGACTTTGACTTGATTCTCCAGGGAATGTGTAGTGGAAAGAAAGTTCTGAGTAAGAAACTCTGCTACTGCTTGGATTACTCCACATCTATTGCTTGCCTTTCTGATCCTGCCCAGATTGGAGTTCATTGAGGGCACTGGCCTCGTATTCTGTATGATCATGTCCTGAACACTGAGTACTAGGCCTGCCTCAGACAGTAAGCTCTCAATAAATATCACTGAATTACTGAATTCTCAGAGCTCCTGCCTAAGGTCACATGAGCTCCCATTTTCATTATATTGTAATAGTTTCTCACTGTGCACAATTGTTACCTTTTCAGGCAAATGAACCCTGCTAAACACTGTTTGGTACATGGCACCTTCATTTTACTCAAATCCTTGGTTGAGTAACTTAGTAGATAGAGGTGATGGGGAGGAAAGCTTTGCAATGCCGTGAGCAAAATGACAGATATCTGCCACCCACTAAGTGCCTGGCCACTGTGCTGAGCATTTCCCATGTGCTCTGCTATAACAATCATCCTATGAAGATACTGCAATTATCCTCATTTTACAAATGCAGACAAGAAAGATGACTTGGCCGAGGTCAATAACCACAAGTGAAGATAACAAGATGGAAATCTGACTTATGAAATTTGCATGAATGTGTGAGAGTGTTACTATTATCTTATTCTCAGTTATATTTAGGGAGAGGGAAAATGAGTTTTTAGAATCTTTAAAGTCATGTTTTTTTAAATTAAATCTTTATTATTCAGATTATTACATTTGTTTCTCTTTTTTCCCCTCCATAGCACCCCTCCACCCAGCTCCCAGCCCTCCCTCTGCCCTTACCTCCCTCCCATTGATCTCATCCATAGGTGTATGATTTTTGTCCAGTCTCTCCCTGTACACCCCTCACCCCCATCCCCCTGAGAATTATCAGTCCACTCCCTTTCTGTGCTCCTGATTCTATTATATTCACCAGTTTATTCTGTTGATCAAAATTTTAATTCACTTAATTTTTAGATTCACTTGTTGATAGATATGTATTTGTTGTTCATAACTTTTTGGCTTTTACCTTTTTCTTCTTCCTCTTCTAAAAGAGTACCTTTCAGCATTTCATATAATACTGGTTTGGAGTTGATGAACTCCTTTAGCTTTTTCTTCTCTGTGAAGCTCTTTATCTGCCCTTCAATTCTGAATGATAGCTTTACTGGATAGATTATTCTTGGTTGTAGGTTCTTGCTATTCATCACGTTGAATATTTCTTGCCACTCCCGTCTGGCCTGCATCGTTTCTGTTGAGAAATCAGCTGACAGTCGTATGGGTGCTCCCTTGTAGGTAATGAACTGTTTTTCTCTTGCTGCTTTTAATATTCTCTCTTTGTCTTTTGTTCTTGGTATTTTAATTATGATGTGTCTTGGTGTGGTCCTCTTTGGATTCCTTTTATATGGGGTTCTGTGTGCTTCCTGGACTTGTAAGTCTATTTCTTTTACCAGATGTGGGAAGTTTTCAGTCATTATTTCTTTAAATAGGTTTTCAGTATCTTGCTCTCTCTCTTCTTCTGGCACCCCCACAATTCTGATGTTGGTACGCTTGAAGCTGTCCCAGAGGCTCCTTACATTATCTTCACATTTTTGGATTCTTTTCTCTTCTTGCTTTTCCAGTTGAGTGTTTTATAATTCTTTATATTTCAAATTTGTGACTTGATTCTTGCCTTCCTCCAGTCTGCTGTTAGGTCTCTGTATAATATTTTTTTATTTCAGTCAGTGTCTCTAGTTGGTCCTTTTTCATCTCCTCTTGGGACTCACTAAATTTATCCATCATCTCTAGTTGGATCTTTTGCATCTCTAGTTGGTCCTTTTGCATCTCCTCTTGGGACTTGATAAATTTATCCATCTTTTCTGGCATATTATTGAAAAAACCTTATAAGCATGGTTTTGAACTCTCTATCCAGTCTTTTTTTCCCTCCATTTCTTTTGTTTGTGATCCCTTCCCTTGTCTTGGCATTTTCACTCTTCCGGGGAAACTTCTGTGTTGAATTCATCCTTATGATTCCAGACTTGCAAAACTGAAGAAGCCTCTGTTGAGCTTGGGAGGGGTGGAGTCTCAGGGCTTAAGGGACTGCCTTGCCTTTTAGTCGGCCCCGCCCTCCATGGCCCCTGAGTCTCAGGTGACTGAGTAATCACTGGAGCACCCGCAGTGCCTCTAGACCACTGCCTTTCCAGCTCCCCTGCGAACCAGGACCACACGAGTCTAGGTCTCCAGGGTTTCGCCCGAAACAGGGGCTTAGTGGAGTCAGAAGTGGCACAGTTGGGAGGGTCTGTCTCCCGCCCACTCGTGAAAACCATCAGCACAATCAGCAGTCTGTCCTCTGCACAGTGCCGTGCGTGCCACCAGTCCTCTGATCTTTTGTGACTCCCCTAAATTTCCGTGCACCTCTCCCTTTTCACAGTCCAAACTACCCCCATATGAGTTTCAGCTGGATCTGGGGTTTAGTGTCGTAAGATAAGGGGTTCAATGCCGTTGGGAGTCTCCATTTCCCTCCTGCCAGAGAAAGCCAGCCAGGTACTCCAGCACCTGCTCTCTCAGCGCGCGTCTCTGTACTTCAGCTTTTTGCATCTTCTCTGGTTTTCCGTGAGCCCCTCTCTTTCCTTCTAGCTGTAGAACTTACATTCAGCCAGCTTTCCTGTGGTTCTGGATGATGTCTGTTCTGTCTTTTAGTTGTAGTTTTGAAATTATTGTGCGAGGCAGCAGTGTAGGTGTTTACCTATGCTGCCATCTTGGATTCTCCATTGATCGAAAGTCATGTTTTTAATTATAAAATATATCAGATCTAAACCAGAGTAGCTATGTTTGTAGGCCTCTCCCATACAGAAGGAACTACTCCTTTGAATTATCATTCTTTCCAGTTTTCCCATATCTAATACATCCTTACACATTACCTATAACGTTGCATATTTTTGATTTTTATGTAAACAGGATCATTTCAAGTTGTAGTTTTATTTTATTTTTTTGCCACTTATCTTTTTTGCTGCAATTCATGCACATGACATTCATTTGTGTTGGTGTGTAATCCTATAGTTCATTCATTTTTGCCTGATGTTCTATTATAAGAATAAAGCACACTTTATCCATTCTCTTGTTGGTGGACACTTGGTAGGCTCCAGTTGGGTAGTGTGCTGTCCTTAGCAATGCCTCTGTGACCATTTTTGTTCATGTTTCCTGGTGCACATTGCTAGATGTTCCTGAGGGTATGTTCTTAGAAATGGAATTCCTTGAGCATAAGGAATGTTTAGCATCAACATTATTAGACAATGCCAATGTGTGCTCCAGTTTGCACTCCCAGTGGTGTAGACAAACATTCACATTGCTGAGTATTTTCATCAACACTTGGCATTTTAAAACTTCGGTGTGGGAGAAATGGTATCTCATTTTGGTTTAAAATGGCATTTCCCTGATCACTAATGAGGTTGAACATATTTTTCAATGTTTATTGGTTATTTGTATTTCCCTTTCTAATTCTTGTACAGGTTATTTGCGTATTTTCTCTTTAATCTATTTCCTGCCCTTCTTTGCTTTGAATCCCAAGGGAGTACTCTGCATTTCTTAGGCTCCCTCACCTACTGCCTTCTGATTATGCTCAGTCGATGGAAATTCCTGGCAGGAGATGGAAATTTGTGAGGGGAGAATTCAAAGTGTTTCTCTCTTCTCTGCTACGGGAGTGGCTGTGTCTCTTCTGTGGTTCCAGCTCCTGCCTTGACATTTGCCCTTTGTAGTTTAGTTCCCTCCTGCTACCTTTCCTTTTCCAAGATTCTAGCTTCCACAGGGTAGATCTGGCTGCTATTCAGACAATACAATCTCTTTGTTCCTCAAGCCTCCTGGGCAGTAGTAGCTTCTTGTAGTTGTTACATTCTGGATAGCCTCATTAGCACTTTTTATAAGTCCCTACAGCAATGGTTGGCAAACTGCGGCTCACGCCGCAGTTTGCCAATCTATTGAGTTTGCTGACCACTGACCTAGACTCTCGATTCTAAAAATTACAGGCTGTTGTTGTTCCTTGTGATTCAGCCCCTGTCCCAGTGGTTGGCAAACTCATTAGTCAACAGAGTGAGCTGCAGCTTGCCGACCACTGCCCTATAGCATCTTTGTAACTAGTTATTTCCCTATATTAAATTTCTTCTATTCAACTATCTAGCATGGGTTTTGTTCTCTTTACTAGTCCTTGATGATACTGACTTAACATACCAAAAACAAAACAAAACAAAACAAAACCATACCTGAGACAGCAACCAAAATTCAGTAAGGTATGAACAAGAAAAACTGTAATTGGAGTTACAGTATTCAGCTGCATGGGAAGTTGTAATATAAGAAGAGCCAGTCTGGGATGCATTTAAACTGCAGTTTTGATGATATCCACAGATGGTCCGAGGTGTAGTAAGAAGTACTCAGGAGGCCTAGGCAAGGGCTTGGTCTAAGAATAAATTTTAAACAACTCCCACTACACCATGATAATAAGGATCTGCATTTATTCCTGGTCATAACTAAACTCATGAGGATTATAATCATGGGCATAGACATTCCCTACCCCCCAAAGGCAAATATAAGGTTGTAATTCATCCACTTAAAAAAAACACACAAAAATTAAACAAATCATCTTGTTAAACTGAATTTCATCCACAGACTTTAAACTATAGAATTCTCAGATGAGGAAATGTTCTGCTAGGATGCTACAGGACATTGACACAAGAGACTGGACAAGGAGCCTATGTGATTGATTTATTCACTTACTCAGCTTATTCTCATGTACATGTGCCAAGGAACTGTGGAATTAAGAGTTCAGATAAATGCACTTTGTATTTAAAGTCCATGATATACTTGCTCACTGTATAGACAAGGAAATTGAGGCTCAGAGGGTTCAGTGACCATTGATACAAGAAGCTTTAGAAAGGTTAGATGCAAACCATTGAGATTCATGGGCAGAAAAACACCAAGGGCACCTGCTTCTGACAGAGAGCAGAGGTGAAATTTGGGCATGAGGTGATGATGCAAGGGTGGATCACAGGTTAAGAGGATGCTGGTGTTGGTAAGATTTTGTTGGTAGGAGTGTGTTGCAAAGGTCAGTAATGTATTTTCAGTAAGAGTGTAATTTCTCAAGATGGTGGAAATTGTCTAGGAAACATTTTCATAAAGGATACATATTTGGCCCAGCCAGAGTAACTCAGTTGGGTGAGTATAGTCCTGTTCACCAAAAGATTGCTGGTTCGATTACCCGGCAGAGCATATATCCAGAATCCCCAGGTTGCACGCTGGGGCGTGTAGGAAAGGCAACCGACTGATGTTTATCTGTCATCTTTCTCTCGCTCTCTCTCTTTCTCTAAGCATGTCCTTGGTTGAGGACAAAAAAGAAATAAAGGATGCATATTTGGAGATTGGAGAAATAATATTAGTGATACAGATGATTTTCTGGATTAGGGAAATGTCATAAAGGGGTAAGTTTGACTTGGGCAGAGACAGATGTTCGCCATGTTTTAGCAAAGAAGCAGGAACTGGGGTGATGTATTTGCTTTTGACTCATGTAGTTGGAGGCTTTTTTTTTTTTTCCGGATTAACTGAATCCATTGCCAAAATCTGTTCCAAGAAAACAACAGTTTGAATAATACTAGTAAATAACCAAAGCCCAGGAGTCCTTGCTCCTCAGGGAAACTGATCAGGTTTACATTTTAGAACAATTATTTTTCTGACTTTACCAGAAGATTGAGAAGGTTGCCTGCTTTGGAAATTAGAATGTGATGTGACCCTCCATCAAAGCTGACTTGTAACCCCTGGGCAAAGTTCAGGATCACCCAAGCTGTTAATTAAGAGTAAAGTTAAGAATGCTGGCTTACTGATTTTCAGAAACATCTATGAAGTGCAACAATCTTACAAGGAAATTTTAACTACTGAGAGGTGCGCCACTGTGACACACTGTATGTACCAATTTCACTATTTATTTGCCTTTTGTCAACTCACTAATAGTATCTCCATTACAACGAAAATAATTTTATGGTTGGGGGTCACCACAATATGAGGAACTGCATTAAAGGGACGTGGCATTAGGAAGGTTGAGAACCACTGCTAGTCCAAACCTTTTCCTCTTTGAGTCCCAGTTCCAGCTCCTTAGGGCTTCCTCCAGGGATACGAAAGTGCAGCTTTCTTTGCTGATTGCCTGGATGCCACCTGATGTGAGTTCACCATGTCTCTGTTTTTTCTCTCTGTAAACTTATTTTTTTCACAGTCTTGGAGGAGAAGCAGGCTCATTTTTCCTAACATTTCTGCTTTCATCTATATTCCTTCACATATTCTGCATACCAAACTTTAGTCAGTTGTATGTATTACACGTATCTTTTCCAAATTTGAGGTTTTATCTTTTTCTTGAAGGTATCTTATAGACTTGTATTTAGTCAAATGTATAAATCTTTTTCTCGATGAATACTTTTCACTCTTGTTTAATGTGTGCAGTTCCTTGCACACATTAAATTTTTTTCCTTAACACATTTAGATCTTTAATTTATCTGGGGTGCGTTTGAGTAAATAGAAATCACTTTTTTTTCTGTAAATAATTAATGATCCCAACACATCTTTTTCTCACTGATTCATAGTACCACCTCTGTCATATATATACACTTCCATAAATGCAGGGAACAATATCTGTGCTCCGAATATAGATTCATGGGAAAATTTCCCCATCTTCACACCAATTGTAGCACGTTGTTTTTATGTATTATATTCTTAAATAAGTTTCACTTTCTGGTAGGGGAGACATTCCACTTATTTTTTCTCTTCAAAAGTGTTTTGACTCTTTCTGTCCTTTTGCTCTTCCTTCTGAACTCCTGTGAACATAATATTGCTTTTTCTTTAGTTTGGTCTTCAGGTGCTGTCCCAATTATGCCCCCAACTAATTAATTATCTGTCTAGACTTAGTAGGACAAATGCAGGTGACCAGGAGTCAGCAATAACGGCCTATCCTCTGGTGCTTCAATGTCTAGACAGCTGAGCCAAACCGGAACATATGACACACAAGGTAGAATTAGTATGCAATCACACAGGGTTTATTTACCTATTCCTAGTGGGTCCTAGGCTCCCGCAAAGGCCACTGGCGATGCACACTGAAGGACGGACGATGAAGACAGAGACAGACAGGCAGCTGCAGTTGGTTCAGGCTCACACAGCAGAGCAGTCAGGGGCTTGTCTCACGGAGCAACATGGAGTCCTCCTCTTCTCTGGCAGGAGATGTCCACTGAAGGAGGTCCCAGGCTTAAACAGACCAAAGTAAACAACTTGTGTCCTTATTAATGTCCTTATTATTAGTCCTTGAAGGCTTGTTTTGTTTTATTTTTGGGAAAATGACTTTAATTTATTGGAGTTCAATTATGTGCCCAGCTATCCTCTTCCAGATACTTTTATCTACAGTTTCCCTCAATCCCACAATTACCTAACAAAGTAGAGTTCATTTCCCCACATGAAAGACAAGGCAATAGCCTGCATTTGTCCCACTAAGTCTAGACAGATAATTAATTAATTGGGGGCATAATTGGGACAGCACCTGAAGACCAAACTAAAGAAAAAGCAATACCATGTTCACAGAAGTTCAGAAGGAAGAGCAAAAGGACAGGAAGAATCAAAACACTTTTGAAGAGAAAAAATAAGTGGAATGTCTCCTTTACCAGATAGTGTGCCTTATGCTAGGAGAAGGGAGTTTACACTTTAAGGGCTCAGGGCTTTTACATCAAGATAGTGGGATATCTATTGCTTTTGGAAGTTACAGAGTGTTGAGGTTTCCACACAGCAAATATTTCACCCAATAATTACTTCATACATTAGAGGGGTTTCCTTATGACCATAACATTATTAAAACAGTTGCGTCCATCTGAATCCTAAACCAAGAGAGATGTACCTGATTTGGCAGTTGTTTGGGTTCTACTGAAGGCTCGTTTTGTTTTATTTTTGGGGAAATGACTTTAATTTATTGGAGTTCAATTATGTGCCCAGCTATACTCTTCCAGATACTTTTATCTACAGTCTCACTCAATCCCACAATTACCTAACAAAGTAGAGTTCATTTCCCCACATGAAAGACAAGGCAATAGCCTCAGAGAAGTTATATTGTTTGCCCAAAGCCACTTAGCTGAGAAGTTTGTCTAGGGCAGTAGTTCTCAATCTTTTTAATGACGCGACCATTTAATACAGTTCCTCATGTTGTGGTGACCCTAGAGGAAACACAGATATTTATATTATGATTCAGTATCAATAGCAAAATTACAGTTCTGAAGTAGCAATGAAAATAATTTTATGGTTGGGGGTCACCACACATGAGGAACTGTATTAAAGGGTCGCAGCATTAAAAAGGTTGAGAATCACTGGTCTAGGGCTTCTGGGCTAGACTGGAGGTCAGAGATATCAGATGTCATGCTTTGCTGTCTTTATTGTAGCCCAGATAGTGGGAGAAAGGGCCTGATCCAACTCATATCAGGATTCTTTGGGCTTCAAGGTGCCTGGACTGATGGTGGGAACCTTGATTCCCAGAACACCAGAAGAGGTGGTAGGGTTGGGTGACCAATGTCTAGAGGGGTGGGGTTGGGAGACTCAGGCATGGTCAGGGCTGACACCTGTTCCTAGCAACTGTATGGCTTGGACCCTTCTCCAGGTCAGGCTTCTTGCACTGAAGTGTTTCTCTTGCCCTAAATATTTATGAAGAGGTATGTGTGTAAGATTGAAGTGAAGGGAGGGCAGTCATACCAGGGAAACGGCAGCCTGTGAGGGGTAGGGAGCTTTGGGAATGGCAAATGATCACAGCTCCCTATGGCACTATGACTGCAGCAGAAAGGTTTGGGAGAAGGTCACTCCTGCCCACACCAGCCAGCCCACGTTAGCAGGGCCAGCTTGCTGCATCCCTGGCCTGTCCTCCTCCGCTCATGCTGGAAGGAGGGGAGAGCTGGTCTGTGGGGGGCTGCCCATAGTCATCTCCATATAATAACCCTGACTGGACTTTCTATAGTAACTCTGACTGGACTTCAGCCAGGCTTCTCTGGTTCCTCGGTGTTTCAGGGCAGTTGCAGCTCCAAAGGTGTCCTCCCTCACCCCCACAGCCCACTCTGCAAGGCAGCTGATGCCAGGCTGGGTGCATAGGCAAGTAGCATTGCAGAGCCCATCCAGTAGGAGCCAGGCAGTGCTTGGGCCACCACAGATCCTAGCCTTCAAGCCTTCAGGCCATGTCTGTCCCCAACTCTGGGCCCTAGGAGTGGCTTCCCAGGAGAGAGAATGTGCAGCATCAAAGCTCCTGCAGGCCCCTGCACCATCCCGGGTCCAGGCTGTGGGTATGGCAGGAATGGTCAACAGAGAGAAAGAAGGAAGGAATGGGATCCTGGCTACATCTGGCCAGCAGTGTCCAGCTGCAGCATAGGTCTGGAAGAGGACAGCTTGGACCCCCTGGGGGAGCTATGAGGGGCAAGCATGGCAGTTTGGCAGCGCTGGTTTTCCAGTCCACCTGGCAGGTTGGCAGCAAGGGGAGAGGCAGGAGCTCTGACTCCTGCAGCTGCATCTGCTGGTCAGGCCACCATAATCCAGCTCCCAGCTCCCAGGCAGGCTGCGGAGGTGGGAAGGCTTGTGGTGGTGGCTGTCAAAGCCATGGGGTTTCCTCCATAGAGGTTTTTGAATAGAAAGGCTGACATGCCCAGAGCCTTGTTTGGATGACATTGGTCTGAAAGTGGTAGCAATTTCACGGGAGACTAGATAAATCAATTGACAAATGGATCAGGACTCTTGCTAAGGTCTAGGGGAACAATAATGGAAGTCTGAATTTAGTGGTACAAGTAGTAATAGAGATAAGATAAACGTGGAGACAGATGAACCAGAAGCTCTGAAAGAGAAAGAAGCAAGATTTACAGAGTTACGTTAGCCTGTGGTAGTGAAAACTGTAAGCATAGAAAAGCAGCTTCCTACTCTCTGCCTCTTTTGGAAATAGTGTTGTTCTCTGAAGTAGAGTTCAAATACACCTCTTCCTTAAAGCCAACCTTGATTCCATCAGCTAGAATGAGAATGTTTGACACGTTTGGAAGCATTATAATTACGTACATACTCACCACCCTTCGGGAGCAGGCACCATATCTTCCTAGCACAGTGGATGATACTTCAATAATGAAAGTTTAAGCCTGCACTTGTTGCCTAAAGAACACTGTTCCACTACCCACTTCTTTTGTGGGCAAAGTTTAGACTGCTGTATTAGTGGAGTAACCACAAACAAATTTGGTAGAATATTTATGAACCTTCATTTTCTCAACTCCTTCAAAGATCCCTTGTATGTTTGGTGATTTCATTCATTGTGTGGCTTTTCTTTCTTTTCTTTTTTTTTGGTATAGAATTATTTTTATATTGTGTGTGAGTTAAGTAGTTATTGAGTTTAAAGGATTTTAGTGTGTTATTATCCTTACAGTAAAGTAATTTAAGCTGTAAATCACCTGCCAGGTCACTATGCATTTTACAGAGTGAATGATAGATACCTAATAATTCAAAAATTAAAAACAAAATGCCACCATAAATAAAAATGTATCCTTGCTACCTTGTAAATAGCTGTAATCTTTCTGCCCTATGGGTGGTCAAACTTCCCCTGTGATTTAGTTAATGGAAAGCCTAAGGAGGTTCTGTTAAGGTTCTTAAATGTGATTCAACCTCATATTGCTCTTAGAAGGGTTGATTTCTGGAGTGTGTGTGTGTGTGTGTGTGTGTGTGTGTACATGCATATCTGTAGGTGTGTTTTCCCTCTTGATGCTATACTCTCAGGTTTTTTTTTTAATATCTTTGTCTTTTGTATTTTAAGGTACTGCTCTAATGATTGCAATGACACACCATAATTTTCATACAGGGTACAGAGTGCAGTTTAGTTTCTTCAATATAATATACATAGTTTATAATTGTTGCCTTCATTATCTTGCCATACTTAATGAATCTGAGTATAGTCTTAGGAGATATCTCTGATTCTAGGCTTCTGCTTCCCATGCTCAGAGAGGCTACCATGTCAAAGCCTCTGAGGAAAGGTCTGTACAGATGATGATGCTCTCTTTCACAGGACCCTGTAACTCCCATCACATCTGATTCGATCAAGGCTGGGTCCTGTCTCAAAGATGGCCCGTCACCATGTGGCATGACAGACTATGAAACGGCTTTTTCTGAGATGGGTTCCCCAGAACCAGACCCTAGATGATTTGTGTAAAAGTGCTCTGGTGAAAGCAATAGGCAGGTCCAATCTAGAGTTTGTCTGTCACAGGACTTTTGAGATAAGTATTCCCAGAAAAAAAAACCAGAGTCATGGAAACAGGGGACAGGGAAGGAAAGTAAGACCAACAAGCTTGGGATGGCAAGCAAAGCACTGTAGAGGTAACTTGCTACAATTCTGTGGAGAAGTTTGGAGACGAGACAAGTAGATTGCATCACAGACAATCCCATCAGGGGTGAGGAAGCTGGGTAGTTATACTCCCATGTTTATCAGTCATTGGCTAAGGACTGACCTGAAGAGTTATAAATTCCCAGGCGAAGTCTGCTCTTCATACATGCAGCAAAAGCTGGTCTCAGGCAACCTGGCCCAACCCTCCAACAAAGAGGTGTTGGGTGCTGGCCGTTGAGAGGCCAAGCCCTGGAAACTGAAGGCCACTAAGCTAGCACAGCCATCAGAGCACTGTCTTGGGTTGTAAAGGGACTATTGTGACTCATGGAACTGGCAAGATCTTCTCTCTGAGGGATCTGGGTCTGACATACACAGAGAGTAAGCATTTAAGAAGCAGCAGGGTCCAGGAGTGAGGGACGCTGAGAGAATTGAAAAGAATAGAAGCAAAGCAATCCAGAATTTATATTATTCACATGTGGGCATGTGCCCAGCTTCACTGGGCTGTACTTTCTCATTACCCTGGGGAAGTGGTCTTTCACTTTTCTGTCACTGTGTTTGTAATGACAGAATGCCTTAAATACAAAGTAAGGACAATACATAGGCATGACTCGCCCCAAAGAACCAGATGTTCAAATTGTTGGGTCCCATTACTTTATTTTTTTGCTTCCTTCTATTTTCTTCTCACCCATTTATGGCAGGTGAGGAGTGGTTTCTACTTGGGAGGCTGACTATATTGTTACTGAGCTCATCCTTCTGGGATTTTCAATATGAGTTGTGGGTGTTTCTAATGAATTAGTCTAGAAATTGAAGGTGTTGTTTGTAAAATTTCTCTACCTCTCTAGCAGGTCCAACTTCCTGGTGGGAAGGTAGTTGCTACAAACTGTGTGATTTGACACCAATCCTTGGACTATGCATACCTCAGCCTCTTGTCTTCCATCCAGCCCCAAACTCCCCCATTTATTATGCATGTGAACTCAGAATATTGGAATTGTTAAAATGAAATGTTTTCTGGAAATAACCCATGTCACTTAACAATCTGTCTAAGTTCATGTGCAGTGATGTAGCTAAAGAATTACAAAACTATAGTTCCATAGAACAAATGTTTCTTACAATCTGGGATAACTTTCTAATCTGTTTTGGTAGTGAGACTTGCTGCAGACAGGACCTAAACCAGATAAATGTTAAATTAGCACAGGAACTGTCCACTGGACATTTTTTCTTCCCAGGTCTGGCAACCTTATCTTCGTATCTGACATTATAAGGAAACATTCAAGTAATACTAGTACCGACAATTATCTAGATAAAGGTTAGGTATAAGTGAGATCAGGGAAGGAGGAAATGATTTACAAAGCCAGTATGGCATGTGATAACAAACACAAAACAAAGCAATTAATCTTGAAATACAATGTATGTGGAGTTGAATTCAGAATGCCAAATAGTCTAGGTCTTCCCAAACTAAAGCACTGTGGCTGTACCTATGACATTGTACACCTGCACCAAGGCCTCACCTTCCAGTTAAAATAGTACCCGAGAGTCCTCAGCAGGAATAATGATTTGGCTATGTTAAATTTTTAAAAAAACAACAATATTCTTTAACTAACATTTATTGAACACCTACTTTGTGCTTATTTTTCTTATCTGTAAAATGGGGCTAATAATATTACCCACTTCATAAAGGCATTATGAGAATTAAATGAAATAAGTTAGATTAGCACCTAAATGCATTCAGGTTAATTCTAGTGTACAATAACTGGTATTTATTATTATTATGGTTAGGTACTAAAGTCATTGGAGATTTTTAAAAAATGGACAAGATATGGTCCTTCTTTTCAAGCTCTGAGTTTAATGGAAAATGAGACATATGAAGAAGCATGTATGACTTGGTAGGATTCAGTACATCAACAGAGACATGTTAGCATCAGGGTCCTGGCTTAAAAGAGGGCATGGTTAATTTCACTTGGGCAGGGAAGAGAAGATTCTTCAGAGTAGGAGGCCACTGGGTAACATTTGACTCTAGGGGCTGAGAGAGGTTGCTATATGGGAATAGAGTCAAGGACCTTTTAGTAGTGGGACTTGTATAAGTAGTGTCATAAAGACATGGCACAGTGCAGTGCATTTGGATACCCAGCAGTGTAGCAAGGTCTATCAGTGCAAAAGTGACCAAAGGGAATGATGGATGATAAGGTGGAACCATGTCAAAAAATGATTCTGGCCATTATGCCTTATCAGTTAGAACATCAGCCTGCACATTGAATGGTCGTGGGTTTGATTCCCAGTAAAGGGCACATTCCTGAGTTGCAGGTTTGATCCCCAGCCCTGATCAGGGTGTGTGCAGGAGGCAACCAATCAATGTGTCTCTCTCATATAGATGTTTCTCTCTCTCCTTCTATCTTCCTCCCTCCCTCTCTGCCTTCTTCCCTCCTTCTTTCCCCTTTATTCTTTCTCTAAAAATCATGGAAAAAATGTCGTGGAACATGGATAAACAACAACAACAAGGTTCTGTGTGCAGCTGTCAAGAACTTGTACTTTATCCTCTGAGCACTGCAGACCATTGAAAGGGTTTGACCAAAAACAAACAAACAAAAAACAACAAAGATATATTTAGATTTAGATTTTCAAAAGATGACAAGATGGCTCTGGCAGCTATGAATACATTTAAAGTTTTTATATTGGAAGAGCTGTTAGAAAAATCCAGACTAGAGATACGAGAGTGTTAACTAGGAGAGTAACAGTGGGAATAGAGAATAGATAAGAAATAAAGGAGATTACATAGGGATATAGACTATAATAAACTGCAATAGAAAGTTAGAGGTATAATGGTTATTTATACTATAATTAGGCTCTCCCAATTATTCTAAAGAAACTTCTTATTTTAATAACTCTCAATCCATGTACAATCAAGATTTTTTGCATTTATTTTCTTTTTTTAAAATATATTTTATTGATATTTTACAGTGAGGAAGGGAGAAGGATAGAGAGTTAGAAATATCGGTGAGAGAGAAACTTCAATCAGCTACCTCCTGCACACCTCCCACTGGGGATATGCCCGCAACCAAGGTATATCCCTTGTCTGAAATAGAACCCACGACCCTTCAGTCTGCAGGCCGATGCTCTATCCACTGAGCCACACCGGTCAGGGCTATTTTCTTTTTTATTATCACATTTTTCTTTCTTTTTTTAAAAGAGAGTAAGAGAGATAGAGAGGAAGAAACATCGATGTGAGAGTACAACATTGATTGGCTGCCTCCTGCACAACCCCCACTGTGAGCCCTAGATGCTGGCATGTGCCCTGACCAGAAATTGAGCCAGTAACCTTCAGTGCTCAGGATGGTGCCCAACCACACTGGCCAGGGCTGCATTTCTTTTCGAATTGTATACTGTGGTCTTGGGTTTTGTACTTTTCAACCAAACTTGTCTCCATTTCAATTATAGATATTGGAGTAGAATAATAGAATCAGCAATAAAGCTGCAATGGTCATTGTAGCATAGCTTGTGTTTGCTACAGTCCTTGGCTCTGAAAGGTGTCAGAATGAAGAGTTTAGGAACATAGCCAAGATAAAAATGGGAAATCTTGGGAGTATAAGGGAAAAAATGGACTGGTAATGTAATATATAAAGATTATGTTGATAGATGTTAGTGAATTGCTCAGTTTAGAATATCAGCACTATACGCAAAGCTGTCAATGTCATTTTATATTTAAACTATTAAGTGCATATTTAAGCTGTGCAAATCACTTGCATTCATTTCATGGCTAATCAATCCAGTCTGAAATTGTTTGCCAAATAGTAATGGGATTTTCTCTAACAGCCAGATACTTAAGTCACTAGACACCAAATTAGGGACTAAAAAAAATTAATTCAGCATCCCAGGTAATTATCAGCTTAAGACAATATTGTGTTGAGTCCTGGCATATACTCTTTAACAGCAGATGTCTTTGTTTTGGACCATTTTGATGATCTCAGTAACTCTAGCATAATAAACTAATGACGCAATTTTTTTTCCCATTTTAATTTCACATTGTAGATGGAGCTGATGGCCTGTAATGTAAGATATTATCTGGTGCAGCCAAGGCCTAAATTAGAACAGCAACAGTGGAGAAAGAGAGCAGGTGACATATGCTGGAGCTATTTGGAAAGTATGATATCTGGAAGTGGAAAGCAAGAATTGAAATAATAAATTCCAGGTTTCTGAAGTGGGCTAATCTATACTACTAAAAGAGTAATATACTAATTAGACCTGGTCGACCGGCCATCTTCTGGACAGCCAACTTCCTTCTGGACAAAACCATGGTCTGGTGGGGCCCAAGGCAGAGGCCATTAGGGACGATCAGGCCAGCAGCAGAGGGCTGTTGGGGACAACCAGGCTGGCAGAGGAGGGCAGTTGGAGATGAGATCAGGCCCCAAGGGAGGGCAGTTAGGGGTGATCAGGCAGGCAGGCAGGCAAGTAGGCAGAAGTAGTTAGGGGTGATCCGGCAGGCAGGCAGAGAGTTTAGGGATGATCAGGCAGGCAGGCAGTCAGGCAGAGGGGTTATGGATAATCAGGCAGGCAGGCAGAAGTAGTTAGGAGCGATCAGGCAGGCAGGTGAGCAGTTAGGAGCCAGCAGTCCCAGAATGCAAGAGGAATATCTGACTGCCGGCTTAGGCCTGATCCCTGTTGGACATTCCCCAAGGGGTTCCCAATTAGAGGGGGTGCAAGTTGGGCTGAAGGACTCTCCCTCCTCAGGGCCACTAGTGATGGTATAATTTGCTGTGATAAGAGAGAGAGGAGGAGGGGGAAGACTTAAGGAGAAGACAAAATCTGTTATGGATTTGAAGAATTTAAGGTATCTATGCTATGAATGTGGAGAAATTCACTAATCCATTAAGCCTGGAATTCAGGAGAGATTTGAGAGCATCAGTGTACAGGGAATAAAGTTACAGGAGTATCTAAACAATGAAGAATTCTAGGGAATACTAATGTTGGGGCCGGAGGGGAAGAGAAAGAAGAGAGAGGAGACAAAAGAAGTCAAGAAGAAAAGGTAGAGGAGAAAAGCCAGGAGAGACTATTTCTTACTTATAGAGAAACTGTGAAGCCCAATGCAAGAGTAGGCCTGTCTTCCCCTGGCTGCGGGCACTGGCTTTCTTTTGGCACCCAGGACCCAGGCTTCCTTCGCAGCCCTGGCTTCGTCCAGAAGGACATCTGGTCTAATTAGCATATTATGCTTTTATTATTATAGATTGTTTAAATCAGTGTTCCTAAATGCTTTAAAATGTGTACCAAAGCAATAATTTTTAAATAATCTCCATATATGTATACTTATTTATGAATTATGTACATGATATTTTAATCCATGTAGTAAGTATAAGAAACTTAATTTATTAAATTTTTAGACATAGAGTAAATATATTTTACTTAGCATAAGATTTTAATGTCTATCCATCAGGGAGCTGAAATGATGTCAATATCCATACATCTATGAACTTAATCAAAACAAATCATACTGTCATTATCTGTAAGTTTAAATAAACATACTTATAAGTTTAAGTCTAAAAGAGTTCTTGTAATAAATATTAGCTAAACTTGTAAATGACAAGAAAACTGTGTTGCTTGGTAGTGTTTCTTTCTTAGTGATATTTTAAATAATGGTGCATTTTATCATCAAAAGAGGTTGCAATGTATTTATTTCCCATCCAAGTGAATCATCTTGTGTGGACCACTTTGAAGACTGGGTTTAAGTCAAGAAAGGTCAGCAGTGTGGAATACCTTGAAGAAATTAAATAACATGTTATGTTAAAAAATGGAAAAGCTTTTAACAACTCAGTCATTGGAGGCCTTGGTGGAGGCAGTGTCAACTGTGGAAGAGGGGCAGCCAGATTGTGGAGGTTCACGGACTAGCAACAAGATTACTCACTGCATGCCAGAAACTGTGCTGATGAAGCACTTTTATTCAACCCTGAGAAGTTCTGATTATCACTGATCTCAGATATCAGTGCCTTGCAGAATCTAAGTGTCTTACACTAGATCACACAGCTAAGTAAGTGGTCTGGTCCTAGCAACATGTAAACCCATGTTGACTATGTCAGAAGGTGAGCTCCTAAAAAAATATGCAGTAAAGCCTCCTGGTGTGAGGTTAGTCAGTAGAGAGTGTAGACAATTACTCTTCCAGGCAGCTTGCTTATGGACAAGAGCAGACAGGAAGGGAAATGGCCAAGTTAAAGAAGGGCTGTTTTTTGTTTTTTTTTTGTTTTCTTTTCTTTTAAAGAAGGGTAAGAATTGAGAGTTTTTATCTGATGAAGGGAATGAGGCAGGAAAAAGGCAAGAGAGCTAATAATTGCTTGCAAAATCCCTAGAAGTCTAGAGCATAGGAGGGAAGTTCAGCCTTAAGCAGGAGGAGGTTGCTTGCATCCACAGAGGGAAAGATGGTGGTAAGATCTGGAAACAGATAGAGACAAGTATGGAGGTTTTTATGGGGACAGGAGGGAGAAGACATGGGGACTTCAAAGTTTATGTTATGTCTTTTCTCTGTGGAGTAGGAGACAAGGCCATTGCTTAGGGTGGATGTCGAGTGAGGAGGAAATGAGTAGTTATCAGACTTGATAGGGCCATTATTAAGGGGAATGAAAGCTGTAGTTCACTTGGCACTACTGCCAGAGGCTATCCAATTCTATGACACTAATATACATGGGGTAGAATATTTTTCCGCAATGAATTCTGCCAGTTTGGACCTAAGAACCAGATTGTTGGATTGAAGCAATGAACTGGGATTTGTACACTATATAGCAGCGGTTCTCAACCTGTGGGTCACGACCCTGGCGGGGGTCGAATGACCAAAACACAGGGGTCGCCTAAAGCCATGGGAAAACACAGATATTTACATTACGATTCATAACAGTAGCAAAATCACAGTTATGAAGTAGCAATGAAAATAATTTTTTGGTTGGGGGGGTCACCACAACATGAGAAATTGCATTAAGGGGTCGCAGCATCAGAAAGGTTGAGAACCACTGCTCTATAGAGGCAATGGTTGGAAGACAAGGAAGCAAGGGAATCAAAAATAATAAGAAAGGTGGAGGAAGCTGATAAACTGGAGAAAACGGAAGTATCAAAGTGCTGGAAGTCTCAGTGAGGTGATTGGTCTGGCAGATGTAGAGGGAGAAGGAGAGCGAGGAAGCTGAAGGAGAGAAGAGAATTGGACCCAGGTGTTCTAGCATTCAGAGTGGAGTCAGGTATCTCTCACCCCCACAATGACCATCCTTCTAAATGCTCTCCTTTATGGCAGAACTGGAAATTTGAAAATCACATTTCTCTGATGCCCTTGCCAGTGGAGTTTCAGTTTAGAACCCTCCTGCTGCCGCTGTGGGCAAGTGCATGAACATCGGCAGATGGTGGACATCTGGGCAGACATGCCAAGATCTCCAGGCATCCTCTTGCAAATCGCCTACAGGAGCTACAGAGGGCTGAAATCCTCAGCAGTGGTTTTTACCATCCATTGAATTCCAACAGTGGCTTCACTGACCTTTGCTCTCCAGGACTTCCCAAAGACTGTGTAATCCTCTAATTTTCTGTATTAAATCCATTTACTCGACTTGCTTAGAGAGCTTTCTGTTTTTCTGGCATAACCTTTACAATACACCCCACCCCCAATTATTCATTTTTTCCTGGATTATGAGTTTTTCCATGGTCACTTCAGTATTGGTCAGGAATATATCTGTTTGTCAGCATTCTTAGTTACAAGCAACATAAAGGAAATATAGCTAAGTTAAAAAGAAAATAAATTTGTTTAAAGGATTTCAGCCTACCTTATGGAATTGCTGGGAGGGTTGGCAAACCAGACTCTGAGAGTGAACCCAGGGCAGTAGATTGGAGACAGATAAAATCACGGGACAAACTCAGTGCAGTGAATGACACTGCTGACCTCTGAGGCGGGATGCCTCACTGATGAATCTAAGCTTTGCCTCTCTACCCTATAAACAAAGGTGGCAGGGAAAAAGAGGTCTACCTCTCAGCTTTTAGAGTGGAAGCTCTGCCTCATAAGAGGGAGAGAACTCAAACAAGAAATTCAAATGCTGGAAAGCCTCATAATTGATAATGTGATACTCTAACATTGTGTGAGCATGTGCTATATAGTTTGTACCTTTTGTTTTGTCTGGCAAACCTTCCAAATGCTCCTTATCCCCACTGTGTACTTCCCCTTTAAAATCCAGCTTCGTCCTTGAAACCTTCCCAGTTGAAAGGTATCTGCTTCCTGCCCTGAACTCCCATAGAAATTTGTATCTTGTGTGACCTTATTCTACTTGTTTTTATGAATATTTGCAGTTAAAAATATTCAAGGTATAGCATACTTAAGGCTGATCACTCACCCTTAGAAGTCATTTAATGTGGCTAGCTCATCATCTCCTTGAGGGTATGGATTTCCTTATGAATATTTGTGTTTCCCACAGTTTCCAGCATAGTACTTGCTTATGGTAGACATCACAAATATTAGTTACATTGAATTAAAGTTCCCCACCAGGATTTGTTTGTCCCCTTTTCCATTCTCTCTCCCAGCCACCTCTCTCTACCATCATGGGCTTGTCTTGGATCCCAACCCCTCCCACATCCTCTAGGATCTTATTTCACTCCTTTTCTTCTGAATTTTCAATCATCCTCTTTCTAGATTCCTGCCCAGTGACCTGAAATGTGCTCAGATGTCACCTGTTCTAAAACACCTTTTTTTTGCCTATCCTTCTATTTCCACACTTTTAAAAACAGAATAGTTTACAGCCTGTGTGTCACCTCACTCTGCCTCTTTTTCTTGAAGTCTGTTTTATTTCCTCCTAAAGGTACCCGTGAGTGCTATGGCCTGATCCGGAAACTTTGCCC
>JAAGEH010000393.1:26070720-26083843 GCA_011751065.1 Lasiurus cinereus | reverse complement strand
CCCCCTCCCCCCGCGACCACCCATCTTCCCCTCCACGACGCTCTCCCACCCCCCGGCCTCCACTTCTTTCCCCCCTCACCTCTCTCCCTCCCACTCTCTCTGATGAAATTGCATCCTGATTCCTCTGCTGCTTTTTCTTCCTCCTTGCTTTAGTAAACTTCTATCAGTTTTTGGCTGCTTCACATCTGGATCCTTGTCTGTTAGGGGAGATTGTGGGAGGCAGAGGTGCGGGGGTGGGAGGACAAGCAGAACCCTCTGGTGGGTGAAGGGTGTACCTTCCCTCTTCCTCCCTCTCCTCACCTCTGGCTGCCAGCCTGTTGACTCCCTACACCCTGTCAATCAGAGACTCCTGTCCAGGAGAGTTAGCAATTATTTCTGCAGGTGTAAATAATTTCTAAGTCTCCTAAGTCTCCTACCCCAAGCAAGGGCGAGGTGACAGCTCCTTGAGCATGCTCTGCAGACAGCACTGCAGTGTCGGGTCCTTATACCAAACTTCTGTGGCCTGTGTGAGCTTGTCCTGGCTCACAACTGCCAGTGCATTTGGTTCCTTCTTGTTTCTGAGCATGGTTTTCCTCTTCTCACTCACTGTTAGAGCCCCACTTCTTTTTCTGCTTAGGTGAGCCAGAGTTGGGTTCTGTGGTTTGTTCCCAAGATCCCTGGCTGTTACATTTTCTTTTCTTCCTCCTTCCATCCCCTAAGTAGGTTACTACTCAAGACTCTTTCCTTGCTCTCTTTTTTCACCATCCACACTTTTTTTCCACTGGTATCATGTTTCCCATGTAGCAATTATCACCTTTATGCAGATTTCTCCCAAAGCTTTTTCTGGATTTCACTTCTCTCCTGACTCTAACCTAATCTCATGTTTCCAAATGCACACACCTGCATGTTCTTCTGATGCATCAAAATCAACAAGACTAACACCCAAACTCAGCAACTTTACTGCTCCTCCAATTTATCTTCCTTGCTGAACACCCAGACTTTGGATTTTTCTGTTGATGCCATCTCTCATATCCCCAAACAGCACCAGGTTCTTTTCTATTTCTTCAGAACCGTTCTTTCCCTCACACTGTTATTACAACGTTGTTGCCTGAACAATTTTCATAGGCTCCCTACTGAGCTTGTACCTCTAGTTATCACCCTGAATCAGCTGGACACATATGGTCAGATTAAATTTCCTAAAGCACAGTTCTAATCATACCACCCTGTTCCCTGCCCCTTCAAATAACTTTCAGTTTCTCCCGATAAAGTGAGAAGTCTACAGCCTGACTCTCAAGCCACCCATAATCTGATCCTTATTTATTCTATATTGGAGTTCCAGTGCACGAAATTTGTACACTGGGGGCAGGGGATGGGGCAGGTTTCCCTCAGCCCAGCCTGTGCCCTCTCACAGTTCAGGACCCCTCAGGGGATGTAGCAGTGCACTAAGTGGCAGATGGCCAGGGAGGAGCCCAAACCAGGTCCTGGCACTGCACCATTTGCACTCATCCCAGCCCACTGCACCTGTTGCCACAGCTCGAGGCTCAGTAGTGCTGCTGCAAAGTCAGAAGAGGCTCCTGCCACCACAGCTGTGCTCAACAGCTTTGAGCCCAGCTTCTGGCTGAGCAGCGCTCCTCCATGGGAACGCACTGACCACTTGGGGGCAGCTCTTGCATTGAGCTGGTGAATGCACATCATACTAACTGGTCGTACTGCCATAAAGGTCACTTAGGCTATTATATATATACACCAGAGGCCCAGTGCACAAAATTCCCTCATCTCAGCCTGCACCCTCTCCAATTGGGGATCTCTTGCAGGATGTCCGACTGCCATTTTAGGCTTGATCCAGGGATCAGGCCTAAACCACCAGTCAGATATCCCTCTCATAATCTGGGACCACTGGCTCCTAACAGCTCACCTGCCTGCCTGCCTGATTGCCTCTAACTACTTCTGCCTGCCAGCCTGATCACCCCTAACTGCCCTCTCCTACAGGCCAGATATTGCCCCCAACTGCCTTCCTCTGCTGGCCAATTTGGTTCTGATTAGTCAGTTTTTATGCCAGTGTCAAAAGCTTCACCTCCTAGGCAGCCATTGGCTCCCCACAGCACCCAGATTTGATTCTCATTGGTCCGTTTCAATGCCAGTCAGTGTCAAAAGCTCAACCTTTTAGGCCGCCATTGGCTCTCCATAGCACCCAGATTTGGTTCTCATTAGTCAGTTCTTATGCCAGTCACTGTCAAAAGCTCCACCTCCTAGATAGGCATTGGTTCCCCACAGCACCCACCTTTGGTTCTGATTGGTAAGTTCCTATGCCAGTAAGCATCAAAAGCTCCACCTCCTAAGCAGCCATTGGTTCCCCATAGCACCCAGATTTGATTCTGATTGGTCATTTTCTATGCCAGTCAGTATCAAAAGCTCCACTTTTTAGGCAGCCATTGGTTCTCCACAGCTCCCAGATTTGGTTCTCATCGGTTGATTCTTAATGCCAGTCAGCATCAGAAGCTCTACCTCCAAGATAGCCATTGGTTCCCCATAGCACCCACCTTTGGTTCTCACTGGTCAGTTCTTATGCCAGTCTGTGTCAAAAACCCCACCTCCTAGGCAGTCATTGGCTCCTCACAGCACCCACCTTTGGTTCTCACTGGTCAGTTCCTATACCAGTCAGCATCAGAAGCTCCACCTCCTAGGCAGCCATTGGTTCCCCACAGCACCCACCTTTGGTTTGGATTGGTTGGTTCCTATGCCAGTCAGCATCTCCAGACCTATCTCTGGTCCTGATCAAAGAGGCGGGGCTTAACAGCATCCTCCTTCCCCCAAACCTGAGGCCGGAGAGAAAGAAAAACCTGGCTGCTGGCAAAGATCAGAAAGAAAGAGGGCAAGAAAGAGAGAGGTAAGTATACTGATCAACAGCTTCCACTGAGGCTGCAGATCAGACCCTGAGTCATTTTCTGGATCTTAGCCACCTGAGCAGTCAGTGTTGGATCACCAGGCTGCAGCTGGGCAACCCAGGGCTGATTTCTGGATGATCTGCATTTGGTCGCAGGCTCAGCCCCTTCTCAAGCCCCAGGTTTTAGGCTTGGGAAGCACCTCTTCCCTGTGCCCCCCTCCTTCCGCCCTGCCCCTCCGATTGCAGGCTCAGCCCTCTGATGGCCGGCTGGGAGTTACCTGGGTGCCTAGGAGGTTTCTGAGACCCAGGTATGTATGCAAATTAACTGCCATTTTTGTTGGGTTAATTTGCATACTCACTCTGATTGGCTGTGGACATAGCAGCGTTATGGGCAATTTACATGTTTCTCTATTATTAGGTAAGACTAGAGGCTTGGTGCATGAAATTCATTCCCCAGGGGGAGTGTGTCCCTTAGCACAGCCTGCACTCTCTCCAATCTGGGACATCCCTCTCACAATCCAGGACTGCTGGCTCCCAACTGCTCACCTGCCTGCTTTCCTGATTGCCCTTAACCACTTCTGCCTGCCAGCCTGATCACCCCCTAACCACTCCCCTGCCAGCCTGTTTGCCCCTAACTGCCCTCCCCTGCAGGCCTGGTTCCCCCCAATTGCCCCTCCCTGTAGGCCCGGTCACCCCCAACTTCCCTCCTCTGCCAGCCTAGTCACCCCTAACTGCCTTCTCCTGTAGGCTTGATTGCACCCAACTGCCCTCCCTTGCTGGCTTGGTCTCTCCCAACTGCCCTCCCCTGCCAGCTTGATCGCCCCCTAATCACTCCCCTGCCAGCCTGTTTGCCCTAACTGCCCTCCCCTGAAGGTCTGGTCATCCCTAACTGCAGGCCTGGTCACCCTTAATTGTTCTCCCCTAATTGCCCTCCCCTGAAGGCCTGGACCCCTAACTTCTCTCCCCTGCAGGCTTGAGTTCCTCCCAACTGCCCTTCCCTGCAGGCCCGGTTGCCCCCAACTTCCCTCCTCTGCCAGCCTGGTCACTCCTAACTGCCCTCTTCTGCAGTCTTGATTGCTCCCAACTACCCTCCCTTGCAGGCCTGATCACACACAAGTGCCCTCCCTTGTAGACCTGGTCCCTACCAACTGCTCTCCCCTGCTGGCCATCTTGTGACAGCCATCTTGTGTCCACATGGGGGCAACCATCTTTGATCACATGGGGGCAGCCAACCTGTGTGTTGGAGTGATGGTCTATTTGCATATTGCTCTTTTATTAGATAGGACAGAGGCCTGGTGTACAGGTGGGAGCCAGCTGGTTTGCACTGAAGGGTGTCCCGAATCAGGGTGAGGGTTCCGTTGAGGTATGGCTTGGCGTGGGTGAGGAGCCTGTAGTGGTTAGCAGGCTGGCCATGGCCCTGGGGAACCCAAGCAGAGGCCCTAGTATCTGGGATTTATTTATCTTCTATAATTGAAACTTTGTAGCCTTGAGCGGAGCCAATCCTCCTGCTCGCTCCATGGCTGCAGCCATTTTTATTGGGATTTATTTATCTTCTATAATTGAAATTTTGTAGCATTAAGCAGAGGCCAAAGCAGGCCAAGGCTTCAGAAGCTTAGCTTCCTCCATTTCCAGGGGCAACTCAAGTCTTCTGCACTTTCCAGCTCCATGGCTGCCGTCATTTTTGTTGGGATTTATTTATCTTCTATAATTGAAACTTTGTAGCCTTGAATGGAGTCCAAGGCCAGCAGGTGGGTGGAAAGCTTGGCTTCCTCCATTGCTGGGGCAACTCAAGCCTCCTCCTCTTTCTGTGGCCGCAGCCATCTTGGTTGTGTTAATTTGCTGGTGGTCATGGCTTGTGGGTGTAGCAGAGGTATGATCAATTTGCATATCACTCTTTAATTAGGTAGGATAGATGTGGGATATCTTTTCTTCACACTTTATAATGTGATCATGTTTCATATTGTCCCATTCTGGTGTATCTTTCTCTGTTGTTCAACTCAAGTGCCAAGTCAAATGCCATCTCCTGTATGAGGTCCTCCTGCTTCCCTCTTTAAGTGCTTCTCAACTTTTAATATGTATATGAGTCACCTGGGCATCTTGTTTTGTAGGAGTAATTTGAGGTTTGGGATTCTATATCTCCAAGTTCTTTGTTGATACTAAAGGTCCCTGGGCCACACTTGGAGTAATAAGGACCTAGAGAAAAGCATGTCCTCTCACTAAACCACAGGGCAAGATTCCAGGGCAGGAATTGTATATTATTCATTTATAATATTCTACAATCTTTAAAGTACCCATTTTATATCCTCAAAAATAGGATTGTGCTTGGATCATTGCTATCTTTGGTTAAATGCAATGACTTGATCAGTTTATTTTGATGAAAATGAATATACTTCTGGTATCACCTTCTTTTCTTTTCCATTCCCTAGTTACCCTCTCTTTTTAGTTTAATTGGTTTTCATATAGATAAATATGTGGGAAGAAGGAGGTTCGCTATAGGGTAGAATAGCCAACCTTTTTAAGATAATGCTAATTTTGTTAAGATAATAGCTACTATTGTTATAGCTAGGGTTTTCAAATGAAGAAAATGGAATCCACTCTAGCTCAAGCAGAAAAGTCATTTATGAAAATACGTACATCAGGCAGCACAAAGAATTGTTGAGAGGGTCAGAGACTACACAGCAAATGCAATGCATAGGACTCCACGCCACACCTTTTGGGGGTTGACTCAAAGCTCACCTTGTACTGGGACTTCAGCCACTACTGCTTCTGAAAGCTGTATGTGTCTGCTACCACCATGGCCACAACTGGTTCTGGCTTCATTTTTTGCGTGTGGTAGTTTCCAGTGTGTAACAATCCATTCCTTGCTTCTTCTAGTTTCTGATGGCTCTGGCATTACTTAGCTTGTGGCTGCATAACTCCAGTATTTAAGGCCAGCATCTTCAGGTCCCTTTCTGCCTTACCCTCACATTGCCTTCTCCTTGCGTGTTTCAAATCTCCCTCTGCCCACTTCTTATAAGGACAAATGTCCTATCGGGCTCACCTGGACAACGCAGGTTCATCTCCCTGGCTCAACAGCCTTAATTTAATTACACCTGCCATGTCTTTATTATATAAGGTAACAACTACAGGTTCCAGGCATTAGGGCCTGATATCTTTGGGGCTGTTATTCAGTGTACTGCTTCTGAATTAAGGTCTCACTTTGTACTTCTTACTGGTGGAGCTAGACCACATGCCTGCTCCTGAGCTGCAAAGAAAGCTGGATAGTGAGTTTGTTCAGAGATGATAGGGGACCAAGTGTCATATATCAACTAAAATAGGCTCTGGTCACCCCTAACTGCCCTCCCCTGCAGGCCTGGTCACCTAATAAAAATGAACTTGGTGCCGGAGAAACTGAGAGAAACTACTTGTGGCTGAATGTTTTAGACACAAAATTTCAAGCCATGCAACTCTTGACAAGTAAAACCATTAATCTATAAAACCATTTTCTTTGACTTGAGGGGGCCAAGGTGGTAAAAACAAAATCATCAGGTATGGCTTTGGGATTGTGTTCCTCTTTTTTTTTAATTGTTTAAAGTATTACATATAGTAGTACACATGTCTCCTTTTTTCCCCCATTGACCTTCCCCCAGCCTCCCCTATCCCCTGTCGCATGCCCTCATCCCATCCCCCTAGTGGGCCTTCATGGAATCATCCTCTAGACCAGTGGTCAGCAAACTCATTAGTCAAATATCAACCGTACAACGATTGAAATTTCTTTTGAGAGCCCAAGTTTTTAAACTTGAACTTCTTCTAACGTCACTTCTTCAAAATAGACTTGCCTAGGCCATGGTGTTTTGTAGAAGAGCCACACTCAAGGGGCCAAAGAGCTGCAGTTTGTCAACCATTGCTCTAGGGGGTCTTGCTTTGGCTCTGAGAAGCTCAGTTCTTACCCATCTTGCACTCCTGCACCTCCCGCCCCTTTTTTTCAGAGACTTTGGGAAGAACTTACACAACCAATCTATGCCCTGTGTTTCACAGAATATTTTAAAGCAACTGACTTTCCTGTTTCTGTAGCTAAACTCAATCAGCAAGGCCTCTTCCTCTTCCTCTGTTCCTCTTTTGATCACCAGAAAACTCTGCACCAGGACCCTAGCACAGACAATTTAATTAGGTCCTATATTTCATTCAGAATTACTTTTGGTTATAATATCATGGTAAGTACCATTTCTTTTTCTTTTTTTCATTATTGATTAAGGTGTTACATATGTGTCTTTATCACCCCATTACTCGCACCCCCCCACACACACTCATGCCCTCACCTCTCACTTGTCTATGTCCATTGGTTAGGCTTATATGCATGCATTCAAGTTCTTTGAGCTCTCCCTCATACCACCACCGTCCCCTACCTTTCTTCTCTGTCTCTGGATATGTTTATGTTCATCAGTTTGGTACCATTTCTTATCAGATCTGATATATGTTTCTCTTGTGGTGCCCCACACTGTGCAATGCACTCATGGCAATAAGGACTTAGGCAATAAGATATGTACATCTTCTCTTCTCTTTCTTCAACTCCCTGATATGTGATTTTCAAATTAATCAAAAGGTCCTTCTTGAGACCACCACCACCCTGCTTTTCCTTAATGCATATGTGTGCTTTCATGTCAGCAGTTAATTTTCCCAGTTTCTCTCATGTGTGATACCTGCTAGAAATAATTTTCCTAATCAGTTTGCAAAAAAAATAAAAATTAAACTATCTGCTTGGATCTGCTATGTCTTAAGAGTGTTATCTGATGGTAGGCATCTTACAGGTTGCACAGTGTCCACATTGCTGTGGCAGGAACAATAATTCTACATTTTGAGAAGAACTGTGCAAACATATTGAGACTAGCATTTATAGCAGCTACATAGATGCCAACATAAATACATCTTGGGCTCTTTTGTGTAAATAATCTTCTGAGAACAATGTTTTTTATTGTTGACACTTTGCTGCAGGTTTATAAGATACACTTAAAATTCAATTTGCTCCCTTGAGTGTTTTTTGTGTGAATCTGGCGGCATAGTAAGACTTCTTTTAGAAGACCCAGAATCAAAGTTATAAAAAAAAAAAGTTCTGGATTAAAAATGATTTTTTCTTTAACATTGGAAGCTTCCTATTTCTCTGTTTATATATATATATTTTTTTTTTTTCCAGGAAGGGACTGTAGTATAATGACTTGATTGACAATGATCCCAGCTTCCCCAAACACTAGCTGAAAAGTTGGGGGCAAATTCCTGACCCTTTCTGACACTCGGTTTCTCATTATAGGATGAGAATAATAACCATGTCACCTTCTTACTTCCCAGCACCAGTTACTTTCCCCTTTCTTAGATATGACTGGCATTTTAAGAAAAGTGTATTTTAGTGCTTGTCTCTCCCTGGGGTTATAGAGTGGTTTTGTGTGTGTCAAATGTTCACAAACTGTCCATCTCTCTTTTCTCCCTAACCCCCCTGATTTGATGTGACCTTTTGGGTGGTGGTGGTGGGGTGACAGGAGGAAGGATGAAGGAGAATTGTAGAGGTTTTGGAAGCTTCACTCTATGAATTAATACTTCTGCTTCAGCATAATGTTGGTATTTGATCAAACATAAAAAGCTTCAAGCTTTTAGTGTCCTGCTGACACCAGTATCAACAAAGCATTGAAGCTGAAACTTCCTGGCGCATGATTAGAGGGAGGTTTTACTTCACTAGCTTTCAGACTAAATATACCTTTTAGTAGATCTTTCTCAAGTATAAGCTGCATCATACATTATAAATCAAATTCGAGAGCTTTAGTAAAGGACCCCTGATAATTTAGTAATGTATTATCACCATGTTTTGGAAAGGCAATAAATGATTGCATTTTATAGTGTAATTTAAAATAATAATATGGATTACAGTTGTGTTCATTCATGAAAGAATAATTTAACAGTATGGGCTTATAATAACCTTTTTTCCCTTGACAGTGTCCACTCTTATTTTAGCCCAAGAAGGGTTTACTTAGGAATAGTTTACTATGCTGGCTTTGAGAGTCTAGTAGGGCTGAACACCTGTTTCTCTGGAATTTTATGTTGTTGTTTTGGAAAAGCTTCACACAAAAATGAAATTGAAAGCTGGAGAATAAAGACTGTTGAGGTCTGGCCAGCATGGCTCAGTGTTACCTACGAACCAGGAGGTCATGGTTCAATTTCTGGTCAGGGCATGTTCCTGGGTTGAGGGCTCAATCCCTGGTGGAAGGCATGCAGGAGGCAGCTGATCAATGATTCTCTCTCATCGTTGATGTTTCTATCTCTCCCTCTCTCTTCCTCTCTGAAATAAATTAAAAAAAATAAAAAGACTGCAGAGGAGTGAGCCATTTCAATATCAAAAGCATGGCCCATGTTTGGGAGCCTGCTATATTGGCAGAGCCTCCAGGAAATAGGTGGCTCATGAGAAGTGGTAATTGAAGAGAGTTGAATGGAGAAACTGTCTATAAAGGCATGGGGATGTTAAAGGGAGCCACAAGAGATGGCAAGGCACCCAGGAACTCATGCGGCAGCATCAGTCACCACCTCATGCCTGAAGAGCCAAGCAGGTTTGCTGCTCCCAGATCTGGAACACGCTGAGCTATGGGACAGGGACAGGTGACAGGGGCTGTGGCTTCAGTGGGAGAAAGTGGGTCACAGTTACCTTGCAATAGGGCAAAGAGGAACCCAAGATTAAAATCCCCAGCCTTCCTCCCCTGCACCCCCCCCCCTGTTTCTCCTTTTGAATCTCTTTCCAGAGTCTCCCATTGAGTTGGACCCAACTGAAGCTGGAGAGCAAGGACATCCAAGTGATAGAGTCTGAGGCACCGAGTAAGGTGCAGACAGCTGGAGTGTGGATTTGGAGGAATAGCCAGCACACATCCAAGCCTGGAAATGAGGACTGATTAACAAAACAATATTGACATATATTTGACCAATGAGAATCTAAACTCACTGATTTTCTATTTCCCACTTCTCTGCTTTCCAGCCTTTACCAAGAGAGCCCCTCGAGTTATATGACTTTGCAGAGCTGTTTGTTTTATATCTTTTATTATGTTGGAATGCAACCCACTTTATTTTAAGAACATGCATCCGTCTCCAGGAACCCAGCACAACCAGAAACAACTCAATCCCTGCCACTGTCCAGCACTGCAGGAGGAAATTTTGCCATTTACAAGCTCCATTAAAAACAACCTAAAGGTAATTTTGCTTTTGCTTATTAGGTATTCTGTATAGCTCCCGTGGGGTTCTAGCCACCCCCTCCTGCTCCTCCTCCCTTTAGCTCCCTACTTTCTCCTTGGGGCTCCTGGCCTGTTCCACACATCTGTTTGGATTCCAAAACAGAATTGCAGCTATGTCATACCTTCCCAGGTGTCTGAGTTAGCTGAGAAGCCTAGTTGCCCTTCTCTGATTTTATGACCTCTTTCATTATCTCTGCTCTATCAAACCCCCCACTCCTCTGAGCCTCCACCTTTCTTACACATCGCTGGGGCCAGCTATACCACAGGTACCACAGACTACTGATGAGAGCTTGGACCTGGGCATCACAAAATTAGGTTCTGATTTTAACTTTGCCACAAATTAGCCATGTATTGATTGGTCAAATCAAAGAATATTTCCTAGATTAACTTTTGTCATCTGGAAAATAGGGTACATAAAATCCACCTGTGATCCCTAAAATACTGCCTTGAAATAAATAGAATCAGAGTGGTAGAAGAGGTCTAGTTGTCTTCACAGGAAATAGAGGCTAAGGGGACATGGATTGGACCTTGAAGATCACAATTGTGTCCCAGGACCTGGTTCTTGGTTTTTTAAGCCACAGAAACTCACTCTTATTTGGGACCAGGGGATGCCATGTCTTGACTCATCTTAAGTAAACACCCACAAAAGCTGAGGTAGAGAGTATAATGCCCGTTTATGGTTGCTATGTCATCTAAGTAGGCACCACGCACTTATTTTTCAGTCACTGCACCAGGTTCCTGGGGTAAGGACTAGAGTCCTTTCCAGTGAGATTTCCCCCACCTGGACACCTCCTCCACAGTTTTCTGGAGTCTCTCCTGCACCACCCAAATCACACAGGAGACTGAGGTAGCAGCCACAATGCCAGTGAATTATTTTACAATTAGAAAATTAAGAGCACTTATGCAATCAGCACCTTCTCTCCAGCTGCATGGGAAATTTAACTGCAATCACAAGCCATTTCCTTTATTGTATGCAATCCCTCTCCTAAGGGCCTTATGTACTCAAAGGTTGGAGATGAGACATTCTCTTGACACTAGGCAGACCTATACTGAGAAAGTGAGAACCCAAATCCTAACTGGAGACTTTTAGTGAGTGTAGAAATGGAACAAAGGAAGTTCTGCTTGATAGCACAAGGAAAGATGGCCTCGTAATGGATCCATCTCACCCACAGATGTCCTTGGAATCCTAGAATACTTTGACTGTCTCTGAGCCTGTTTCTACAGGGGACAGGTTCCCTTCCCCAACCCTTCCTCAGCACCTTCTTGCTTTCTTTTCTCAGACATGTTTAATCAACTTACATTCTCCTGGGGAGCTATTTTCTCTGTTGTAGATGACTTGCTTATTTATAGTCAGATCCAATCTGTGTGAATCTCAGGGGTAAGTTTAAGGGAGAGTCCCACTTCAAATTTAGAGTAAGCCTTCAACACTAAGAGCTGAAGAAGCTTAAAATTTTGCTGCTCAGCCAAACCCTCCATGAAATATGCTGTTAAAGGGCAACTGCTCCTTCACTTCCTTCTTATGATGAATACGGGTTGATTGTGTTGGTCCCCAAATCTATTTATGTCAATTGTACTGGGTATTTTAATTTTATCATTTAAGTTACATTAAAAATATGAGTATCAAAAAAACTCTGAGTGTGAAAAGAGAATTCTTAATAAAAACTAAGCTAAAAGAATTGATAAAGGTGCATAGCTAAGAATTCTATTGTTGAATAGAATTCAACAAGACAATTATAAATATTGGGGAAAAATATAAAAAATTAGGGCTTTGCAGCCAAATTGCTCCACAGCTACCTTTAAATTTTCACTCCTCTAAAGACACTGTGTTATGCCCCAATAATCAATCACCAGGGAACCTTTTCTGATGCAAAAGCAGAGTCTTTATTCAAACCTGGGTTTGGCTCCCAGCCTCTTTCTGGCAGCATCGAGAGGAGAGAGCGAACCCCGGAAGAACAATCGGTTATATGGGGTTGGTCATTTGGGCAGGCTTAGGGAAGTGACCTGGGTTACAGAGATTGGTCACAGTTTTCTGTGGCCTAGCCTTATTAGGACCCTCGCTGTATTCCTGGAACTTCATTGGTCCATTCGGGCAGTGGTCGGGGAAGTTAGGACATTGCTGGCATACCTGGGATCACTCCAGAAAAGGGAGGGGGTTTAGGCAGGGGGCCCAGCCCTGTAGGACAAGATGGAGAAGAGTTCGTTTCTGCTTTGTCCTTTCAACTGAAACTGGAGATTTTGAACAAAATCTTATGGGCAAGTTTTATACATGATACCAACAGAAAGCAACGGTAAATGAATGACAATGTCTGTTCACCAAATATTTGGGGATGAATACACTGAGTAGACAGATTATTATGATCTTTGAATGCATAATAATCTGGCCACTCAGTGTATATTGTATATAATAAAAGGCTAATATGCAAATTGTCCCCTCAACCAAGAGTTCAACCAGCAGGCAGGCCAGCCAACTGCCTATGTTCCCTCCTCCTGGCTAGGCTACCCATGCATGAATTCATACACACACACACACACATACACTGAGTGGCCAGATTATTATGTGTTCAGAGATCATAACTGTCTGGCCTCTCAGTGTATATATTTATCCATTAGAGGCCCAGTGTACGAAATTCATGCATGGGAGGGAGTGGTCCCTTCAGCCTAGCCTGCACCCTCTCTAATCTGGGACCCCTCAGAGGATGTCCAACTGCCAGTTTAGGCCCGATCCCAGAGATCGGGCCTAAACTGGCAGTTGGACATCCCTTTCACAGTCCAGGACCGCTGGATCCTAACTGCTCACCTGCCTGCCTGCCTTATCACCCCCAACTGCCCTCCCTGCCAGCCTGGTTGCTCCCAACTGCCCCCCTCCACTGGCCTGGTCACTCCTTACTGCCCCCCCCGTTGGCCTGGTCATCCCCAACTGCCCCTCCCTTTCAGCTTGTTTGCCCCCCTGTTGGCCTGATCACCCCCAACTGCTCCCCATGCTGGCCTTGTCACCCCCAGTTGCCCTCTGCCAGCCTGG
>JAAGEH010000393.1:25950293-26070620 GCA_011751065.1 Lasiurus cinereus | reverse complement strand
CATGCAGCCTGCTGTTCAGTCATTTGGTTGTCCCTCACTAACCCCCCTGCCAGCCTTGTCACCCCATGCAGCCTATGTTTGGCCTGCCTTCCGGTTGTTTCAGTTGTGATAGCCTCTGGCTTTTTATATATTAGGATGTGTGCTAATAGCAAATGAAATGTTTAACCTAAGTATGTATCTATCAATTTTTATGTTTTCTCACTTCAACTGATAATTTTGATTCCCTGACTAGAGGCCCAGCCTGAGTAAGTGAGATAAATAGGCTTTAAGTGCAAAACAAGGAAGGATAATAACAATATACAATGTGATAATGACTACCATCCATGAAACTACATTTTAAAAACAAACAGTTTATTATTTAAATGTAACATAAATGTACTTAACATGCAAATACAGATGATCTACTAAAGCAATATATAAACAAGGAGAACTTCTTTACTAGTCTTCTGTGGGGGTATGTAAATTGCCATGTTTACTGCAGGAAGTTTCTATAGTGAGTACCAGCATCACCAAGCTCTCTGATCTATCCTTGTTGCCAGGAGGTGCTGCTTCCTACGGATGCACCCTTGTGCGGAGAGACTTTTTCTTTTGTACCTTTAGGTATCATCTTGGAGTAAAAGGGAATAAAACAACTTCTTGTCTGACCAGAGGAGCCCTTGCTTGAGGAATACATGGGCAGATATCCAGCCTGAACAAACATTGCATTAATTCAGGCATGCTCAGTCTTGAACAAGGTTCTCGTTAGTTCCCACAGAACCACATTTTGAATGAGAAACTTCAAAGTCCTTGGTAACAGAATGAGGTAAACACTTCCTGTTAAGTGCCTACCTCTCCTTTTTCTTTTCAGTGTTTTCCCTGACTCTCCTTGTGGTTCTCAGTCTCCCCTTCATCCCAGAGTCTATAGGAGCAAGAGACTGGATGATTCCTACATATTTGAGTGGGGTTTCTAGCTCCTACTAAATTCTACTGTCTAAAAAGGTAAAGAGAAAAATTTAAATAACCTCCTGGGAATATGACCTCCTAAGCTGAGGCTGAAGAAGCTCAGGTTAACTCACAAACCACTATATGGAAATAATAATAAAGTCACAATTTCAGAGTTGGGGGAGAGGTGAGAGAAAATATTAATGTAGTCTTTTAATAATTTGCCATATTAAATTCGAAATATATTTGTGTGAAAATATACTTTGGAAAATGTGCAATGCTTGAATTTAATGTAAATGAGAGACAATGGGAGAAATAAAAAGATCATGTTATATTAGTTTTAAAAATCAATTTCCATTATTAATAGAAGCACAGGAAACAAACTAAAAATAGCATAGAACAGGATGTCTTTTTTTTTTGCAAAAATATAATGGTATTGCTACTCATAATTATAAGAAATGGATGACAGTATTTTAAATGAGTTAACTTTGGCCCATCATGCTCACTTCATGGTGTGAAGAAAACAGCACTTGATTTATTTTCCCCTTAATTTGTTCTAAATTACAACAAAGTGCTCTGCAAGAAGCAAGTGTTTGTGTTAATTAACTCTGAGCAAAGAAGGTCACTGATATACATGGGACTCATTTTATGTTTTATGTGGGGATTTTTTTTATTGGAGGTACCAAAACAATTTGAATTTTATCTTAATTTATTTTAAAATAGAAAAACACACACAAAACTCTTTAACATTCAGATATTTTACTTTCTTCTTCACGTAAGTCTTTTATACCTATCCCAATCTCCTCACAGAATTTTAGACTAATACAATATATTTTTACTCTTGAAAATATTTTATTCATCACTTGTCATATTTGCCTGCAGTAAATAAATACATTACATTAAAATTATTTAAAAATTTATCCTGTGAATGTAGGCTGTGTTATACATTTTTTCCATACTAAGTTATTTTAATTTTATTAGTACATAATTCATCAGAAAAACATAAATATATTATAACAGTTAATAAAAGCAATCTATAGATTCAATGTACTCCCCATTAAAATACCAACAGCATATTTCACAGACCTAGAAAGAACTCTCCAAAAATTAATCAGGAATAAAAAAAGACCCCAAATACCTGCAGCAATATTGAGAAAGAAGAACAAAGTAGGTGGGATCATTCAATACCAGATTTCAAGCTGTATTACAAAGCTACTGTTCTCAAAACTGCCTAGTACTGGTACAAGAATAGACATATAGACCAATGGAATAGAATAGAGAACCCAGAAATCAACCCAAACCACTATGCTCAATTAATATTTGACAAAGGAGGCATGGACATACAATGGAGTAAAGACAGCCTCTTCAATAAATGATGTTGGGAAAGTTGGACAGATACATGCAAAAAATGAAACTTAGACCACCAACTTACATCATATACAAAATAAACTGAAAATGGATAAAGAACTTAAACATAAGACAGGAAACTATAAAAATACTAGAGGAACCCACAGGCTTTGAAATCTTAGACATATGCCGAAGCAATTTCTTCACTGATACCACTCTTAGGGCAACGGAAACTAAAGAGAAAACAAATGGGACTATATCAAAATAAAAAGCTTCTGCACAGCAAAAGAAGCCATCAACAAAATAACAAGAAAGTCCACTGTATGGGAGAATATATTTGCCAATGTTATCACCAATAAAGGTTTAATCTCCAACATTTACAGGGAACTCATACAACATAACAAAAGGAAGATAAACGATCCAATAAAAAAATGGGCAACAGACCTAAATAGAATCTTTTCGAAAGAAGACAGAAGGAAGGCCAAAAGACATATGAAAACATGCTCAAAGTCACTAATTATCTGACAGATGCAAATCAAAAAAAAAATGGTCCACATAAAAAGAAAAAAAAAATGACAATGCGGTACCATCTCACACCTGTCAGAATGGCTATCATCAACAAACCAACCAACGACAAGTGTTGGCGAGGATGTGGAGAAAAAGAAACCCTCGTGCACTACTGGTGGGAATGCAGACCGGTGCAACTACTGAGGAGAACAATATGGAGTTTCCTCAAAAAACTAAAAATGGAACTCCTATTTGACCCAGTAATCCCACTTTTAGGAATATACCCCAAGAAACTAGAAACACCAATTAGAAAGGATATATGCAGCCCAATTCACCATAGGTAAGATTTGGAAGCAGCCTAAATGCCCATCAGCAGATGAGTGGATTAGAAAACTATGGTATACACAATGGAATACTATGTTGCTATAAAAAAAGAAGGAATTCTTACCATTTGCAGCAGCATGGATGGAACTGGAGAGCATTATGCTAAGTGAAATAAACCAGGCAATGAAAGAAAAATACCATATGATCTCATTCATTTGTGGAAAATAAAGAACATTATAACCATATGAATAAAAAGATACAGAGGCAGTGAATCATCAGACTGTCAAATTACAGCGGGAAGCCTTGGGAGTGTTAAGGAGGGGGAAAGAGATCAACCAAAGGACTTGTATGCAGGCATATAATCAGAACCAATGGACACAAGTCACTGGGTGGTTGGGATGAGGGCATGCAACAGTGGGTAGGAGAGGCTTGGGGAAGGTCAATGGGGAAAAAAAGAAGATATATGTACTATTTGTAATACTTTAAACAATAAAATAAAGTCAAAGAAAAAAATAAATAGTATATGTCAAACTAAAATGTTATAAGTAATGCATGTTTTAACAAAATTGATGTTAATATTAATTTAATATTGTTAGAATAAGTCAGGATTCAGCATGGATTATTCTCCCCTTCCTTTTTTTTTTTTTTTGTAGTCATATGTGCTGAAAAACTCAGGTTGAAATTGCTGGTGCCCACCATAGTCAGTTAACTTCTCCTTCTGAGTACACCGGGAAACCTTTTAGACTTCCTTAAGGTTGGAGCATGTGACTAGTTCTGCCCAATGGGATATGAGTGGAAGTATCATGTATTGCTTTAGGAACTAAAGAGTTCTCTACTCCCTTTTTCTGCAGTAGTGTCACTGGATAACATGCAGCCCATATCTGTGAGTTACTGCTTATAAGTGAGCAGCCCTGGAGAGCCAATGAAATCAGAGCAGGCTTTACATGACCAAGAAGTTAACTTCTGAGTTTCATTTCTAACCACTGACATGTAGAGGGTTTGTTTGCTTCCATAACATACCCTACTTATCCCGACTAATATAGAAAATTTGTTCATGTAAATAAATAGATGGGAATGAAAGGAGGTTTGTCATAACTATATTAGAGGCCCAGTGCACAAAATTCGTGCACGGGTAGGGTCTCTAGGCCTGGCTGGCAATCAGGGCCAATCGGGGTCTTCCTTCTCCTGGCTGCCGGCCACCAGCCACTGGCCAGGGCCTTCATTCCATGCCACCCCCTGGTGGTAAGCGCATATCATAGTGGGCGGTCAAACTCCTGGTCAGTTGAACTCCCGAGGGGACAATTTGCATATTAACCTTTTATTATAGAAGACTATAATAAAATGGCCCAGTGCATGAGGGGTGGGTTCCCTCAGCCCTGCCTGCACCCTCTCCAATTGGGGACCCCTTGGGGGATGTCCAACCTCCAGTTTAAACCAGCGGTCGGACATTCCCCTCACAATCTGGGACTGCTGGTTCCTAACTGCTCACTTGCCTGCCTGCCTGATATTCCTTAATTACCTCTGCCTGCGTGCCTGATTTCCCCTAACTGCCCTCCCCTGCCGGCCTGATATTGCCCCCAACTGCCCTCCTCTGCTGGCCTCATAGCCCTAATGGCCTCTGCCTTGGCCCCCACCACCATGGCTTTGTCCAGAAGGAAGTTGGATGTCCGAAAGATGGCAAGTCAAACCACTCTAGTTAGCATATTACCCTTTTAGTAGTATAGCTAGATTATATAGGATAGGTTTGCTTAAATGGGGTGGGGGGAGCCTTTTTCATTAGGAAGAGATGCTCTTGGCAGGCAAAAATACATAATCCCTATATCTGGACTGATAGCCAGCCATAGGCACTATACTGCCAAACTGGTCATTAAAGAAATTGAGCCACTTTTTTACACCTTACACCAAATAGCTGGTGACCATAAAACCCCTCTTTAGCCCCCATATTAGGTTTTGCCTTTGCCCAGATTTGGTTCTGATTGGTTGGTTTCTATGACAGGCAGTGTCTAAAGCTCTGCCTCCTGGGCAGCCATTGGCTCCTCACACTTCACCCAGATTTGGTTCTGATTGGTCGTTTTCTATGCCAGTCAGCATCTCTGGGCCTATCAACAAGCCTGATCAGAGAGGTGGGGCTGATCAACAGTTGCAGCAAAGGCCTGAGAGAAAGAGAGATACAGCTGCTGGCCAGGTCACCAGAGAAAGAGAGAGGCAAGGGCAGATCACCAGCTGCCATGGAGGCTATGGATCAGACCCTGCTTCTCTCTCCAGGCCTCTCTTCAGGCCTGATCCACAGCCCCCTTGGCAGTCAGTGCTGGGTCACCATGACAACCTAGCACTGACTTCTGGTTGGTCGAGCTTTCAGTTGTTTTGGATGTTATGGACCTTGGGTTTTATATATTGGGATAACTCAGTATTTGAATTATTTTTTCATATGTGCCAAAAGTCAGAGTGATCATACATTAAAAATTATTTTCATTATCTATCAACTGACAATTTGATTATGTTTTTGAATTTTGCTTAAAGTAAAGAAAAAAACACTAAATTTGCAAAAGAATTTGCTACCTAGTCATTAGAATGATTAACTGTCTGTCAATTTCCTAGAAGTAAAATTAAAAGGCTTTAGTAAGATTTTTCAAATGACTATTAATTATGCCTGCTATTCTTTCATTTATAGACACTTTATTTTATCTAATATACAAGGTAAGTTTGGAAAAAATGAAATATTATTAATTTCATTATACTTCAATAAATACTACTTTTTTATTAAAATGTTTTTTATCTTAATAAGTATTTTAATCAGAACACTAGAGTTGCAAATGTAGTTTATTCAACTAATGAAAACTTAATTGGTAAGGCCAGTTTTCATTGTCAAAACCATGAGGCAAATAAGACAATGTTCAGAAAAAGTCTGATTTTATTTTTCAACTCAACAAGTATGCTATTACTCATTCTTAGAAATCTAGGATAGACAAATCTAAGAGTTCTGCCATGAGCTTTTTACCAGGATAAAGTTAAGGCATCATATTCTTATCAATATCTATACTCTCCTTGCTTTCATCAGGTTTTCTTTCCAGGGACTGGATGAAATAAAGTCTTAAACAAAGTGCTTATCATCGCTGATGTTCCACTATACAATGCATAGTAACTTAGAACATCCCAACATGGAATTGTTAACTCAACACTTCACTCTTAACAGAAAAATGTATGGACACAGGGAACACATGAGGCCATGCACTGGGTTTATAAATCCTTTATTAGAAGATGCTGCACTGACATCTTTGCTTTGAACATTTTTCTTTGGTGCCAGGGAGGCTTCTCCAAAGTGAAAGATCACTGTAAGATTCGGAGTAAAAACCATGTCACTTTTTAAAGGTAAAGACAAGCATTTCTGTAAAGAAATGTAGGAACTAAGAATCAGTATGACACCATAATCTCAGGGTGTTCTCATGCAACCAATCCTAAGAAAGATTATATGAAGCTTAAAGATTCTGAAAACTAAGTTCCTTAAAAATACCCATGCCCCTCTGTCCCTTGGAAATCTTTATGCACCTTCAGGGTATGTGTCCTCAGTTGGAAGACTTAGCTACATAATTAATCAAACACGTGTCCAAGATAACTTCTTCAGAGGCAGGACATCCACTGGAAGACTCCAAGGCTTTAGGAGATATAAGACTGACTGTAGGGAAAAATTGGGACTTGTCAATAATTGAATAAAACCAATTCCTCCTACAAGCTCACTCCGGTATGGAGGAGGAATGAACCTTTGCTTGTTAAACCACCAAGACTTTGGGATTGTTTGCTACAGCAGGTAGCCTCCCCTGACTAACAGAATAGCAGATGGTGCTGGAGAGGGTCTCACTCCTGCAGGGATGAAGTAGTCTTCTGGCCAAGAATTGCAATGTCCAGGTAGGGAATTGAATGAGAATCACAACCAATTCTCCTGGGATTAGGTGGTGCCAGAGAGAGGTAGGATGGGGCCAAATCAAAGAGAAAAGACTACAGGTTGCACCAAGTATAGACTTCATGGCAGGTTCCAGCAGAATTCCCAAGAATGGGGCCGAACCACTATCTCAGTGGATACCAGGTAACACACATCCACAGTCAGTTATCACCTTCTTCCCCCAGTACTGCAAGGACACACCAAGTTCTCATATATACATCCATCATTTCGAGGAGGGGAAGGAAACGCCAAAAGACTGGACCTTTATCCAAAGACACCATCTAATCCATGCTTGATAGGGAGGGGACCTTTCAAAAGAAGAAACATTTAAACTGCAAGAAGACTGCTGGGATGGGAAGATCCATTGGATTAACAAGGAAAATCCAAGATTTTCCATTACCTAGAATCATAGAAAATAACTGATTTTTTTTTTTGAGGGGGCACATTAATTATGCATAAATGTGTTTGTAACTCTGCTACTTTTTTCTTTTCAAGCTATAGCTGTGAAATCAATTTCAGATTAAAAATAGATATGGAAAAATGTTTATTAAAGTGCACATATATGAATAAAATAAACTACTTCGATACTCTCTATTTGCAAATTTGCAGTATTGTCTGTGGGGACAGCATCTCTGGAGATGTGGTTCAATATCAAAGTACAGAGCATTGACAAGCAGTAGTTTCTTTCTGTAGAACCAGTTTGTGAATGACATACTTGGTCAAATTGTTATGTGTGACTATTCCACTTCAACATAGCTTGACTGGAAGGATAATTGATTAGCTTTTTTTTTTTTTATCAAGTCCACTAAACAGACCAGAACAGAACTCTAATTTCACTTGGTAGATTGTTAAATTGGACTTTTATACTTTCTGGTTAGTTCAAGCCAATCATTCTTTTGAGTCATAAATATACAACTGTCACATAATATAATACCTTAAAAAATAAAATCTTAAAACTTACAAAAATTATGGAAGCTAATTGGTCAAGTGTGTAAAATACAGGCATAACAGTAGCAAAGAGCTGCTTTGGAAAGCTGTATTTACTATTTCAAGTTATGGGGACTTCATTCTGAGGGCATGCTCTTTAGATTGTATTTCTAATGATGATGGTTTGTCACTAAGAAACATACTCATACTTTCTCCCAGAGCTCCACCTTGTGACTAGTGGCCATGGGCTTTGAGGCAGTTGGTTGTAATAACTAAAATGCACACTCTAAGGAGACCCAGATAACCTCCAGTTTTTCTCTATCATGGGACCTTACTTAATATTCATAACCAACTTATATTTTCTGCTCCTGCATTTCTATACTGGTTTGCTGTCCATTTTACTTCATTAGAAAAGAAGTGCCCTGAAAACAGAGATCTCATGGATCTGCCTATCCCAGTATCTCCAGTTTGTAGAATGGCACTTGCTTCTTAATAGGAATTCAATAAACATTTATGGACTGAGTAAACCCTTAAAATATTGATAGTGAAGCCATGTTTCTTTATAAGTTAATGAAGGAAGATAAAATCAGTGATTTTAAATTTACAGACAGTAGCATGCTTTTAATCATTATTTACTCACTGCACTTACTAGTTCAACACAATGGAGATGGTTCCCCAGAACCACAGTTTACAAACAGAACACTCTAAATAAACTCCCTTAAATAGAAAAGAGGTCTAGATTACTGGTGGAGAATAACTTACTTAGTACTGCTCAACATATTTTTGAATCTGGTTCCAATGGAACTCTAATTTTTCCCTTTAAATTTAAGTTACAGTCTATATAATTTTTGGTTGTTAGGAGTGTTAAATATTATTTTATACCTTTAGTTTTTAATAAAACCCATGAGTTTTAACAATATTATAATCTCAATAAATTTCTTTTAAGCTTATCCCTAAAGTATTTTTAACTATCAAACTTAGTCATCATTTAATAATGAAATACTTTGGCCACATTGTGTGGTTGTTTATGAAAGCATGCTGCTAACCAAGATTTTACTATTTAAAGAAAAGTAAATTTTCTTTTTCTTTAGTTTGAGAAATCAGAAGTAATAAAAATGAGTCACCCTAAATATTAGTTTAGAGCCCAGTACCTGTCACTTTTAAGCTTAGAAATCAGTATTTTATAAAACCTGCTGTTAAAACTGATTGAATTTAAAAGATTACATTGATTACAGAAGGTTTTTCTTTTTCCTATCACATAAAATTTTACAGTTGTACATCCTCTCTTTTGATGGAATGAAAGTGGGTAAATGTCTAAATAGCTGAGTTTTAAAATTCCCCCCAAAATATTTGGTAGAAACATAGTAATGCAAAAACTGTTACTAATATTGGTTAGAGAGTTTTTGAGAGGGAGTTTCTTTTAATAGTTCTTGTTTTCAAAATAATAACCATTGTGTAATTTCCCCTTTGAAAGAATAGATCACAGTTGTGGGAAATGAATAAATCAACACCCATCTAATTTGGTTACAATTCACTTTGAGATTATCACTTTTAGCAACACAATTCACAGTATAATGGCATCTGGTCTGTAAAGAAAAATACAGATGAGGCTCTCCTTGCTGTCTTCCTAATGTGGCTTTCTCTGGCTTCATTACTGTTAGTCATTGTTCTCAAGATCTGAAATGAGAATATTTTCTTCCAAATGTACTGTACTGAAGTTGGTTGTGGGATAATAAGGATTCTGAAACTCCACGAGCCTCCTGAAGGCACCACTGCTGTGCTTGTTTAAGCAGAAGGCAAGTGTGGAAATGGCCAGAATTGCTACCAGTGTCAGCGCTATTGCCAATGGTACAATGCTGTGACTTGGTCCTGAAAGAAGATGAAAAAAAGGGAAAACTTAAATGGCAATGAAGTACAATGGACACCCTCACATAGTTACTTTATATTTTATTACTTCTAAAAGAAATCAAAATGTTCTCTACTGCTCCAAACATACCTTTTCCTGGATGTTCCTTTGCCACATGAATATCTAAAATTAAATACAAAAGAAAATGAGATAAAAGTTTTTCTTTTAAGTCAGCAAAATGGTGTCATCATTTGTAGTAGGGCTCATCAAACTATGGCTCATGGGTTAAATCTGGGATTCTGTTTTAATAAGTAACTAGAGGCCTGGTGCACAAAATTTGTGCAGGGGAGAGGTGTTCAGCTCAGCCTGCACCCTCTCACAATCCAGGACCACTGGCTCCTAACCGCTTGCCTGACTGCCTACGTGATTGCCCCTAACCACTCTGCCTGCCTGCCTGATCACCCCCAACTGCCTTTGCCTCTGCCCCCGCCACTGTGGCTTTGTCAGGAAAGTCATTTGGCTGTCCAGTCTAATTAGCATATTATGCTTTTATTAGTATAGATGTTTCATTGGAATTCAGCCACATTTCATTTCTGCATTGTGTGTGGCTGTTTTCATGTTACAGTGACAGCAAGACAGAGACCAGATGGCCCCAGAGCCTGAAATAGTTCTATCTGGCCCTTTACAGGAAAAGTTTGCTGACCCCTGATTTACAGTAATCATTGTTAGTGCTTATAAACACATATACTGCCTTTTTTAAGTCAAAGAATTCCCATTCAGTCTCAGCACTGTGCATTCTATTTGCAATAAAAATGTGAGTAAAATATATCCGAGTACTTCCTGAATATTTAGATTTTAAAAGCTTTAGATGCTAGGTGGGTCCACATTACATAGGGTGGAATCAAAATGAAGAATTACCTCTGACTTTACCTACCTGCCTCCAGTTTACATATAAATCCTTTTTGTTCTTGACATGGGGATAACTGCCACACTCCTTCAGGGATCTTCAGGGCAACACACAGATGAGGTTTGATGTGGTCCTTCTCTGGCTTCCGAATGCCCCAGTTTGACTGGTCTGTGGGAGTTCCATCAAACCACTTCATGGTTTTATCTGTGGAAAAATTGCCATTTAAAAATGGCCATTGGTTATCTAACCTACAAAGACTGCAATGAACCATAAAAAGCAGCTCCTAAATTTAATGAGATTCTCTCCTTATCTGGTGCTTTTAACTCAGTAAGTGCAGTTATGAACTCATCTTGTGAACAACTCCTGATTCATTTTAATTTAGTTCCAGTTTAGTTCACCGATGATTTCATGCTTGCTAACGTAAGTTTGGATTTTGAAATATTTCTTATCATTATAAGCAACTTAAAGAAATCATTTAATAAACTAAACTAATAACATTAAAAAAATCATTTGAAGTCCGAACATCTATGTCGTTACAAAATGGCTCACTTTCTAAAAGAATTCTACAGTGAGTTTCTTTAAATAGCAAGCCAGTGGTATACCAAAGCAAGGGGCTATTGGAGAGTCCATCTGTGTGTAGAAATGAAGGGGTGAATTGTCCAAAAAAGATTTAAAATCAACAATAAAGCTAACTAAAAGTCAGTCAACTTTTTATCACCACATGTTAGAAATTCTAAATAATGTCAGTGATTGAAATAATACTGCCTGCCAGGGTAGACCTACCCTCTACTTTGGTACACCATTTGTTTTATAGGATCTAAGCTGTCCATACCATTTAAAATATTCTATTCACATGTACTTTCAATAACCATCATTTAAATAAAGGAAAGAACACTATGCTCTCATTTGAATATAAACTTTGGTTGTTATGGGTAGCAAATAATTCTGATAGCATGGTTCATCACTGAAACATTAAACAAATTTATTACTATTTATTTTTTCAATGCTTTTATTACTGCTAAAATTATTAAATTATCAGACAAGGAGAATCCAAAATGGCAGCATAGGTAAACACCTACACTGCTGCCTTGCACAACAAATTCAAAACTACAACTAAAAGACAGAATGGACATCATCCAAAGCCATGGGAAAACTGGCTGAGTGGAAGTTCTACAACTAGAAGAAAAGAGAGGGGCTCACAGAGACCCAGAGGAGCTGCAAAAAGCTGAGGTACGGAGACACGCACATGGAGAGAGCGGGTGCCAGAGTACCTGGCTAGCTTTCTCTGGTGGGAGGGAAACAGAGACTCCTAACTGCATTGAACTCCTTATCCTATGGCACTGAATTTCAGGTCCAGCCGAAACTCATATGGGGGAGTTTGAACTGTGAAAAGGGAGAAGTGCATGGAAATTTAGGGGAATTGCGAAAGGGCAGAAATCTGGTGGTGTGCACAGCACTGCGCACAGAAGACTGACTGCTGATTGTGCCTCTGGCTTTCACGAGTGGGCGGGAGACAGAGCCTCTCAATTGCGCCACTTCTAACTCCACTAAACCCCAGTTTTGGGCGAAACCCTGGAGACCCAGACTCATATGGTCCCGGAGTGAAGGGGAGCAGGAAAGGCAGTGATCTAGAGGCACTGAGAACGAGCACAGGGAGTGCTCCAACAATTACCCAGAGCCACATGAGACCCAGGGGCCATGGAAGGCAGGGCCGACTGAAAGGCAAGGCGGTCTGTTAAGCCCTGAGAATCCACCCATCCCAAGCTCAACAGAGAAGCTTTTGCAGTTTTGCAAGTCTTGTATCAGAAGGCTAAATCCAACACAGAAGTTCTCCTGGCATAGTGAAAATGTGGAGACAAAGGAAGAGATCACAAACAAAAGAAATGGAGGAAAACAAATGAATGGATATAGAGTTCAAAAGCACGGTTATAAAGTTTTTCAAGAATATCCTAAAAAAAGTGGATAAAGTTATTGAGACCCAAGACAGATGAAAAAGGACCAACTAGAAATTAAACATACACTGAAATAAAACATATTATACAGAGTCCTTACAGCAGACTAGAGGAAGGCAAGAATCAAGTCAAAAAATTGAAATATAAAGAATCAGAAAACACTCAACTGGAAAAGCAAGAAGAAAAAATAATCCAAAAATGTGAAGATAATGTAAGGAGCCTCTGGGACAGCTTCAAGTGTACCAACATCAGAATTGTGGGGGTGCCAGAAGAAAAGAGAGAGCAAGATACTGAAAACCTATTTAAAGAAATAATAACTGAAAACTTCCCACATCTGGTGAAAGAAATAGACTTACAAGTCCAGGAAGCACGCAGAACCTCATATAAAAGGAATTCAAAGAGGACTAAACCAAGACACATCATAATTAAAATACCAAGAGCAAAAGACAAAGAGAGAATATTAAAAGCAGCAAGGGAAAAACAGCTCATTACCTACAAGGGAGCACCCATATGATTGTCAGCTGATTTCTCAACAGAAATGATGCAGGCCAGACGGGAATGGCAAGAAATATTCAATGTGATGAATAGCAAGAACCTACAACCAAGAATACTCTATCCAGCAAAGCTATCATTCATAATTGAAGGGCAGATAAAGAGCTTCACAGAGAAGAAAAAGCTAAAGGAGTTCATCAGCACCAAACCAGTATTATATGAAATGCTGAAAGGTACTCTTTAAGAAGAGGAAGAAGAAAAAGGTAAAAGATAAATAATTATGAACAACAAATACATATCTATCAACAAGTGAATCTAAAAATTAAGTGAATTAAAAATTTGATCAGCAGAATAAACTGGTGAATATAATAGAATCAGGAGCACAGAAAGGTTGTGGACTGATAATTCTCAGGGGGAAAGGGGCGAGGGGGGTGCAGGGAGAGACTGGACAAAAATCATACACCTATGGATGAGGTCAATGGGGTGAGGTAAGGGTAGAGGGAGGGGTGTGAGCCAGGTGGAGGGGAGCTATGGAGGGGAAAAAAGAAAAACAAATGTAATAATCTGAATAATAAAGTTTTAATTAAAAAAATTATCAGACAAAAAATTAGATTGCTTACCAAATGTTACCATCACACTTTATTTGCTTTTTAACACCCAGAAACCTGGGGTATTTTCAAATCAATATGATTTTGGTGTCTATGACTCAGTCTGTGAACATAAAATTCCAGTCAAGCATCTTCAGGTACATAAACTTGTTTGTTTGTTTTCATTTGGGGTTATTTTACAGGAAAGGAGAGTAGAGAGAAAAAGGTTAGCGACGTTTTTTTGGAAGAAATGTCTTTAACATGTGTGCTATTTTTCACAGCTAATCTATCCAAGGAGAGTTTTCTGGTTTGTAGAGGCCATTTTTACCAACTTTGACCACCATGTGCTTATTTATGCTTTCTCCTCTTTTCTATATCCATACTTACTGTCATCATCAAACTGAGCATTCAACCAAACCATCCGGACAGAAGAAACAAAAACAGAAAGCTCCTCTAGGATAAATGAATTTTCAGCCTCATCCTTGATTGTCAAAAGATTAGACCCTGTAAAAGACAAATATCAAATGAACAAGTACTTGTGTTTACATGTAAATACAATTTTAAAAATGTCTCCCATACCATAATTTGTAAAGCTCAGGCTTTGAAAAGTGAAAATTTCCAGTGTATGTAATTGATTTTTGGTAAAAAATGTTAAAGCAAAATTACATTTATTAAGAGATATAAGCTTTAATCTCAGAAGTAAAAACATAGAATACTAATTTTAGGGAACATAAAAAATCTGTAATTTAAAAGCATTCAAAAAGAACATTTTGGGGGGAGAGAGGACAGTATTCTGAGGCATCATTTTAAGTTTTAAAGTTTTATACTAGACATTTAATCCTATAGAATAAAAGCCTAATATGCTAACTGTCTCGTCTACTGGTTGGCTGTTCAACCAATCAAAGTGTAATATGCTAATGATATGCTAAAGCTGCTCAACTGCTCACTATGATGTGCACTGACCACCAGGGAGCAATTCCTGTGTTGAGTGTCTGACTCCTGGTGGTCAGTGCACTCCCAAAGGGTGAGCACCGCTCAGCCAGAAGCCAGGTTCGTGGCTGGTGAGTGCAGCAACAGCGGTGGGAGCCTCTCCCACCTCCCCTGCAGGCAGGTGGTAAGGAGCAAAGGATCCTGGGCTGCGAGAGCCCTGGACTGCGAGAGGGATGTCTGACATCCCCTGAGGAATTCTGGACTGCGAGAAGGTGCAGGCTGGGTTGAGGGATCCCACCTATGCATGAATTCATGCACCAGGCCTTTAGTTTTACATATTAGCTATCCTCTAAATAAATGTCATACTATTTATTTTTTCAGTGTTTTTATTGCTGCTAAAATCACTAAATCATGAGACAAAAAATTAGATTGTTTACTAAAATATCATGAAGGAACACATTGACATAGCCTATGGTCCCAGACAATAGTGTGGTGAAGGTCTGGAGTGGGGCAGGAGCTGGGTGGAGGAGGTAAAAGGGGGAAACAGGGGGACATCTGTAATACTCTCAAAAATAAAAATAAATTTAAAAAAGGAAAGAAAACATTGAAAGTGTGTTACCATCACAAAAGAATTACCTTCCTTTTTGCAAAATTCATGAGCAGCTTCAAAACTCATACTGTCTAGGACTGTAGAAAAACTGTAGCAATTACTTTTGAATTTTATCCAGGGAATAGATGTTTCAGAGCATAGCTCTGGGTGTCCAAATGGTCTTGTTTCTATAAACAAAAATCAGTTATGATTTCAGTATGGTGACTGAGTTGAGATGAATATTGCATTACATTCTATGAAAGACCATGATAAATATATGTAATGAGATTTTCATGGTAACGGTCTGGAAAGTGGTTTAATATACATGATCACAAAACTATGACTGGTTTATAGCATTTCTGGCAGAAATAACCTTTACCTACACATAACAGAGTATGGGTGAGGTGGCTGACTTTCATGTTTACCATTAGTATCACTTTGAGGGATAAGATTCTTAGGAATACTGGTAGCTGAATGAAACACAAAAGGTAATGTACAAAATTTATTACATGCAGTGCTGAATGATATAGATTTAGCAAATCCTTACCTGCTAATCAACCTATTAGAGAAAATAATGCATTCAATAGTGTATCATATAACATCACATCACATAACATAACATAACACAGGGAAATTTGGGGTGGACTTTGTTTCAGAGAGCAAGCACAAGAATCAGACACATCACGCTGAGAACCTAGGTATGTGGCTGTGGGCCTGATACATAACCTCCTTATACTTTGGTTTCTTTATCTACAAAAGAGATCTAACAACATATTTCTTACAGCTTGAGAGGTTTAAGTGAGATAGTGCCCGATGCTTCTAAAGCACTCAATAAATGCAGTGTTGTTGAAAAGGAAGCATCACTCTTAAGTTGTTTTAGAAGTGGAATTGGCTTTTCCAAAGCCTATGACTTTTATCATGATTTATTTTGATCTGAAGTTACATAATGTGCATGATATTTGACTTCTAATATCCAGAATGTAAAACGTAAATGCACTTTTACTAAATGAGAAATTCAAAAAGTGAATTAACTAGTGTTAAGTAACTCTATGTACACTGCAGCAATAAGGGAATAAGGGTCTGGTGTGATAGGATACACATCACACCAGAAAGCAAGGAAATTTGTCTGCTACTACTGGAGCTGTCGATGGACATCTGTGAGTACTTCAAGAAGCTATTTAATGTTCTGAATTTGTTTCATCCAGGTGAACTTTAAGTATAAGGAGATGTTATTATCATCTTAACATTTAAACATATATGTGATATAGACATAAATATCATTGCCATTATTATCACAATAACTCTAGAATCCTATTCACTGTTGACTTAAACATAAATCTCCAATCTGGCATTCAAGGTTGTCTATTCTCCTAACCCATATTTCTGGCTGATTTCATACCTCTCTCTTAATCATAATTTGTGATGTAGGAAAATCTCAATATCAGCTTTGCCCTATCCATGCTCAGTCCTTCCTTCCTTCCTTGTCTTTGTCTAACCTTTTCTGCTCAAAATGTACCATCATTGCCTCATTTACATCCCGCCCATTCTTCAAGGGAAATCTTCTCAGTCAAGTCCTTTAAAAAGTCTTTCTATATTTTCCAAGTGGATATGATATGATTTTTTTCTTGCTAACCCCACAACACTAGCTACCTCTTAATTGTTTGGTAGCCCTGCCTTGTATAACAATTATTTGTCTGTACATCACCTACCAGACCAAAGGCTTCTGGAGGCAGACACTCTTTACTACTCTTCCTCATAGTTCCTGCTTAGCACACCACCTTGCATACAGTAGGTGCACAGTACCTATGATTTTAGTTGAATAGAATTGAACCTACCAGTAGGTACATGACAAATGGCTCCTTGCAGAAATGTCTCACAGGCTGTGCTACTCCAGCACCCGTTGGTGTCAGCAAAAACACAGTCACCCAGCAAGGATGACTCATCCTCTTTCCAAAAAGTGAAGGAGGATTTCGTGCCATCTGACCAGTCAAAACTGAGACCATTCTGTGGAGGAAAACGGAGCCATCATTTCCTTGCCAAGACTGCTGTTTGGACAACACCCAATGCTGTTTGGGAATCCCTCACTCCACACACTGATTTTTATTTCCACATCTTAGATGTCTATTTCAGGGAGTCTAAGACGGCTTGTGAATATGGCCTGACAAAAATGAACATCTGCCTTAAGAGATGTCTTCTTTAGTTTTAGGGAATCCTTGGCTCCCTGCCATCATAATTTCCTAGCAAGCAATCAGAGTGCAGTTCTTTACACCAAAATAAATTTCAGATTGATCAAAGACTCAAACATAAAATTGAACATATAGAAGTGCTAAAGAAAACTTGGCTAAATATTTTATACTCTTAGTGTGGGAAAAATCTTTCCAAGTTTGATAGAAAATCCAGAGGCCATAAAACAAAAATCAACTACATAAAACATTCTGCCATGACCGATTTGGCTCAGTGAATAGAGCATTGGCCTGCAAACTGAGGGGTCCCAGGTTCAATTCCAGTCAAGGGCATGTACCTTGGTTTCGGGCACATCCCCAATAGGGAGTGTGCAAGAGGCAGCTGATTGATGTTTCTCTCTCAGCGATGTTTCTAACTCTCTATCCCTCTCCCTTCCTCTGTGAAAAAAATCAATAAAATATATTTAAAAACAAAAAACAAAAACACAAAAGCCAAAAAACATTCTGCAATACAAAACCACACTCAACAACCATAACACCATCTTTTCACCTATCTCATTGGCAAAGATTAAAATTTTGACATATTCAGTGATGACAAAGATGTGAAAAAACTAGATGTTGTCATACACTAATGTTGGCATGCAACTTGCAGGTATTACTTGTTAAAATTCAAAGTGTACTTAGCAACTTCTGGGAATTCATCCTACCTTCAAAGGATATTTGTTGTACATTGTTATTGTGAAAACTGGGATGAACCCAGCTATCCATTCAGAGGAGAATTGTTTAATAAAATGTGATATATCCTCACATGTGTTAGATTTTTATGTACCGACATTGAAAGCTGTACAACGTATCCTATATAATAAGAGAGGAATATGCTAATTATCCATTACACTGTAATGTCATGACTAATCTACAAGTGGTGGAGAGCTACAGGAGGGCGTGGCAGTAAGCTATGAGCAGCGGAGAGCTACCAGTGGTGGTGGGCGGGTGGCCAACTGAGGGAAGCGGCAGCGAGCTACTCATGCACAGATTCATGCACAGGGCTACTAGTATTAAATAAAAAAGCAAATTTAAAGGTAGCATATCTAGTAAGTTCTAATTTGTATTTAAAAAAGCAATATACATATTTATCCATTACATTTACATATATGTGCCTACACAGAAAATTTCTAAATGACACACCAGAAATGGTTAACAGTGCTTGACTTTGGGGCATAGCATTAGGAGTCAGGATATAGTTTATTTACTTTTCACTAATTTGAGTGTGTGATATTTTTATTAAAGAAAAAAGAAAACTTAAAAAACAAAACAAAACAACTTACTCTCCAAACTACATTCCCAGAGCAGAAAAATAACCTACATGGCAAATGTCAAGGGATACTGAAGTTATTAATAGCCAAATTTCTAAACAGAAAGCATGATTCGTTTTTCTTGGGAATTTCTTAAATGCAAAAATTGCCCAAATAAAGGTGCTTGAGTGTAGGATGTGTTCCTGTGCATGAGGAAGCATCTTGAAATTTCTCAGAAAATTTCATAGAACCTTTGAAGGGCATTAATTTCCAGAAACTAGGCAAGTGAATATTTACTCAAAGAAGGTGTCCATATATTGTGGTCATAGGCTGCTCATAAGGTTGGCCAATAGTTACTAAATAAGCCAATTACCTAAATGTTACATTTACTATTATTTCTGGGGAATTTTTTTTCTGTGCTAATTTTAGTGGCTAGTCTATTGAGGAAGTAGAAGTGAAACAGAATGAGCTGAGGATTGTCCAAGGGATCTGAGGACACCTACATCTGCAGTGAACAGTCCAATCCAGTGGGCATGTCCTAGCCGACTGAGGATAACAGTGAGGAAGGACTGGTGATACTGATCTGTAATGCTGACCAGTTCTGCTCCATGCAGCAGGCAGGCTCTTATTGCTGTGTACCAAGTCATATTTGCACTGATTATTTTGTAAGTTCTGTTTCCATAGTCTAAGGTGTTGGGGATTGGATACATAGCAGATGTATTTACACCATGTCCAGAAGTATCTAGAACAAGAACAACAACAAAAATCATTTGTAGCATCTGGAGGAGGTAGGGGGAGGCAAAGCTTAGCATGGGAAGCTGCCACAGTGGTCTCTGCTGTTGTTAACAGCAGCGCTTTTCTTCTCAGAATTGACGACTTCAAACCGAGGACACTACCTAAAAGCACAGGTGATGCTAAAGAATTCAAACACTTAGGACATTTAATGAATGAGTGAGTGTCTTTAAAAAATATAAACATAAAATAAATGTCAGAAAGTTTTCTAGAAAGTTTTCCATTTTGATCATCTTTTGTCAAACTGACCACGCTGGTTGAATGCATGTGACCTTAGGTAAGTTTCCTTCTGCTGGCTCTCCTTGGCCTAACACATGTGCTCTGGCAGAACTTAATACTTATAAGAGAATTTTGGCATATGCCATGTCTTCATATACTGCACTGCAGACATAACTTACAAGTGAGCATTCTCAAATATAACATTTCATGAAACTTTTCAGACTGTATGATCATTATCATGTGTGATGTTTACATGTATACATACATTATATAAAGAAGCTTAAAAATTAATTAACACTTAGAAATACAGCCCAGCTGGCATGACCCAGTGGTTGAGCATCTACCTATGAACCAGGAGGTCACAGTTTGATTCTTTGTAAGTCAGTGGTTCTGCTTTCTATTTCTGAGATCTTTTTTAGAGATAATTTTATTTTATTTACTTTTCAAAATATATTTTTATTGATTTTAGAAAGAAAGGGAGAGGAAGAGAGAGAAAAGTATCAATGATGAGAGAGAATCATCCATTGGCTAACTCTTTTTAAAAAATATATATTTTATTGATTTTTTTATAGAGAGGAAGGGAGAGGGATAGAAAGTTAGAAACATCGATGAGAGAGATATATGGATCAGCTGCCTCCTGCACACCCTCTACCAGGGATGTACCTGCAACCAAGCTACATGCCCTTGATCGGAATTGAACCTGGGACCTTTCAATCTGTACTGAGCCAAACAGGTTTCAACCAATGGCTAACTCATGCATGCCCTACACTAGGGATTGAGCTGGCCTTTTTGTTCTGACTTATATTATGTATTTGATAGGTTACATTTTGAGAACTTAAAATACAAAAACAAGGTAAGGGTTTCTTAAGTATCTGTTCCAAAGTGGCTTGGATTTCGTTCTCTATTCTGATTGGGCTTGAAAAGGAGCATGGTAAGGTATAGCAATTCTTTTAATTGCCTGAACAGACATATAATCCCAGAACAAAGCAATAATACCTTTTCGTATGACCAAATGGATGCTCAAAGTTGGCCATGTCTCATGTGGTCTTTGCAGTCTGTAGAACCCCACTAGAGGGCATAATCCTGAGTTAGCAGACATTAAATGACTATATGTATGTAAATATAAAAAAATCAGTGCCTGGCACTGTTAGCTATGAAACTGTCAGTTATACAGCATGTAAAACAAAATGGAAAAGAAGAGTGAACCATATAAATGAAAGGAATAAAGAAGCAAATATTTCTTACCCTGCATTTTCTCACAAACAAACCCATAACCTTCTTTTCCACAGTCTTCAAAATACCATTTTCCAGTGAAATGAAAATTAGTATTACTTGACAGCAAAGCACAGAGAGGAATGTGCTTTTGAACTCTGGTGGTGTTATGACTTGGAATCTAAAAGAATAGATTTTTCTTAAAGGTAACATATCACATTATCATAACACTCACATTTTTATTAAGGACATAATTTTAAAAATTCAAACACCATTTTTCTTTTGTTTGCATTTAATAAATCTGTTCATAGATCACTTCATAACCTGAGATATAAATAATTCTTTTGATGAGTAAAGTAATTACATTTATAGAACATGTGAAAATTATATAGTCACATTATTAAAATTAATATATTAATAATTGACTAATAAAAATTTATGCCTATAAAATATAAGAAGTATAAAAAAGTTTAGTAAACAAATCTTGAGTAAAACCTCTTGCCAATTTATAAAAAGTAAATCTTAAAACTTACATTTATTATATCAAATGGAGACCAGTTAGAATATGTGATAGGCTTTCCACTTAGCCATTTTTCATAATCATCATTTTGTAGCCCTATCCACACATCAGTAGTCTGTCCATAAAGATTCATAGTAACGAAAGCTGAAAAATAAGAATACATTATAAATTTCAATACTATATAAACCATTTGGGTAATCAGCCAATTCTATTTATAGCTACAATTTTATTTAAATGACATCAAGACTTAATTACCAATCAATTGTCAGAATTTTTATTTTGTCCTTAGTAAGGTAATGCAGTCTCTCACTTTTGTTTCAGTTTAAATTGACAGAAATTATCCGGCGAAGACCAGGATTTCATTGTATCATTAACAAAACAATTTCCAATGTTCATTCAATGCCTTTCTTAACAAAAGAGAATTTATTTGCTATATTTATGCTAAAGTATATAATTGCTTAAGTATCTAATAAAAGTTCATAGGTGAATCTAAAGGAATCTAAAAAATTATGCCATGCAATTGCAATAGACTTTACCTCAGATTATGTTACCCTTTGAAATACAGATCAGATCTATGTCTTTATTCTCTTTACTACTACTGGTGAGAAAAAAGGTTCCAAACCAACAGTTTAGAAGCAATGCAATGCACGAACTTTTATAGATGTCATGATCTACACCTTATAGATAAAACTAGGAAATTCATGAAAATATTGACTTGGAAATGTTAGTATTTTGATTGAATAGTTTAATAAATACTTGAATAAAAATAGTTATTTTTGCCTGATGAACATTGACCACCTTGCTCCACTGCGTTTTCAATGGTGACCAGTGTCCCCCCTTCTTCAACACAGAAATCTTGAGCAGACGTCCAGTTCTTCCAACCACTTGGGTCTTTGGGGATTTTCACCAAAAGGCACTATAAAAAATGTCAAAACAAACAAAACTTCTGTACATTTCCATATTTTTCTAATGAATTAAACATTCCCAAAGACACAGCAGATCAGCCTTGAAAATTCTTTATAATTTTTTTGCTCAGAAATGACTCCAGTATTTAAATTCACTATGAACTTGGAATCAGCCATGTGGTCAGCAAGTGCAGGAGGAAGAGCCAGAAAAAAAAAACAAATCCACAAAAAATCAAAACATGAGTCCCGTGGGAAGAGAAGCTAGGGCAGGACCTAGGGAACCCAGGAAGAAGCCACAAAGCAGAGGGTGGTCAACACTGCTAAATGGGACACAGAAGGAAAACTGTGGGATTTGGCAGTGAGAACTGATTGTTGCTCATGAGAGAATCTGTCCTGGTGTAGCAGGGATTACTCATTATAGGAAGAGAAATGGAGCAGTAACTACCAGGCAGGACAGGCTGAGTTGAAGAAAGGCTTCCACTCCCAAAGCTCAGAAAAACTTAAACATGTTCGTAGGGCCAAATGAAGTCAATCAGGAGGGAGAAAGAGGGAGAGGGAGAAGGAGAGGGAGAGAAAAAGAGACAGGGAGAGGGAGAGAAAGAGGGAAAGGAAGAGGGAGAAAAAAGATAGGAAGAGGGAGAGGGAGAAGGAGAGAGAGAGGGAAAGGGAGAAGAAAAGAGAAGATATAACAACAGATCAGGCTAAATTCCAGAGAAGTCAGGATAGACTTTATGCAAAGGGTACTCCATTGGGATATTCTCTCATCAATGAACATAAACAACTCTGCTTATTAATAGGTCAGATTTCAAGATCTTGCCATTAAGAAAATCTCAACTACAAGATAATTCTAGGGTAGCATGGAAGCCTACCCTTGAGAGAGCTTCCTTTCCTATCCTCCTCTGGAATGACATTCTAACCCATACCCATTTTTCCTTAATTTATAAATTTGTCTGCCTCCCATTCCTCCCCCATCATAAATTCCTTCAAAAGCAGAGACTAAGTGCTGTCCCTCTTTGAACATCACAACAAAGAAGGTCAAAGGTCACCAATTAATACATATGGAATGAAATACAACCCAATAGAATTTGAAACTGCTGTCAAATGACATTGTGAAATATTCTAGATTTAGTCCAGTGGCTCTCAAATAGGGTCACTTTATCCCTCAGGGGATATTTTGATAATATCTGGAGACATTTTTGGTGTCACATCTCAAAGTGGGGAGACTGCTATAGGCAACTAGTGAGTAGAGATCAGGGAGGCTGCTAAACATTCTAAAATGCACAGGTCAGCCCCTCCCAGGACAAAGAATCCTCCAGCCCCAAATGTCAATAGTGCCTCAGTAATTGTTTTCAGGACTCAGGTTTGATCATGTCACTCTTTAGTGCAAACCCTTTAGTAATTTTCCACTGCTCTTAGTATAAAAAGCCTGAAGTTGAGTTGCCAGCTAAGAGAAGAAGTAAGTACATTTTCAATTCTGGTTTCCTTTACCTTGTTTGCTTCACAAAGAAACAGAATTGGTTATAAAAGATTTTAATTTTACAACAACTGCCTTTCTATCTATTTCCTTCATTTTCCTTCTTTCCTCTAATTACAAATTCCAAAGAGAGGCACATACTAATTATTAGGAAGTGTTATCATTTAATGTGAATTCACATTGTATTCAGATAGTCACACGAATGAACCATTCATAAATACCAATGAACCTCATAGGTTTAGTTAGCTCAATATGTCTCTCTAGAAAACTCTCTCTCTCTCTCTCTCTCTCTCTCTCTCTCTCTCTTTCTCTCCTATTCTTCCTTCCTTCCCCCAAACGTTGGCTTCAGTCAAGCTTGACTGTGGCATATTGTCAGGACTTCATTGTTTCTAAAAATATGACATATTTACTAACACGTTTCAAAATGGTGTCATTAATAATTTAAGCATAGCAGCAAGATGAAGTACAGCATCCTTAATTTTAAATTGTTTATTTACTTACTAATTTACAAGATCTGATCAAGTTGAATGGATCTCTGATTATGACTGTGAATTAAGGATATTCTCCTGTATTCCAAACAAGTTTTGAACATAAAGTTCTTTTCTGTTTCAAAGTCATTTCCAGCTTAAAATCTGAAAACAGAATTCATGCTCCATCTGCCAAACCCAGTCCTTTCTCAGTGTGCTGACTGACACTGAATGGCCCGGTAGGTAAGTGCTGCATTTATACCAACCTAAACCTAGAATCTTCCTCACTCTCCCACTCCATCATCCCTCCAATCCTATCATTTGGAAATCCCATTTCTCAGAGTCCCCCATCATTCCCACTGCCCCACATTCTTTGTCACCATTATCTTAGTTAAAGCTACTAATCATCTCTTGCCTGGACTACTGTAATAGCTTCCTAACTGCCCTTACCATTCTAATTCCTCTTCCATTCTATACTGGCACTGTAGCTTGAGTGATTCTTCTCCAAATTCAGTCCTGATCATATCCTTCTTTAGTTAAAGCCCATCAAGGATTTCCCATTGCTCTTAGAATAAAAAACAGAAACTTTAAAATGATACAACCCTTGCCTACTTCTTTTGTCTCCCCTCTCATATTCTAGATCTCTATGCTTCCTTTGATTTCTTACCCGTGTCACATTCCCTCTCACCACAGCACCTTAGCTAGCACATGCTGTCCCTCTGACTTTTAATGCTCCCTGTCCTTTGGACCACTTCAGTCAGGTCCTCCTATTATACATTTTATAGAACTTTGTAACAATTACTCATCATATATGTCACAACTTTAAATTATACAGTATTTACCCGATTGATTCATTACTATTTATTCTCCCTCAAATCTATATACTCCAAAAGAGAAGGAATTGTATATATTTTTCCTAATCATTGACTTACCGATATCCAATATAGTTAAATGAATTAATGAATGAATAAAATGTTGTGAATTTGAGTACACTTTTTAAAAAAGAGGAGTGTTTTTTAAGACTATATTGTGCGTGAAATAAAATACTAGCTAATTCCAAACTAGATGGCTCAAAATAGCTATTAGCACTCAATTCAGATCCTTGAATAAAAATGTGTAAATAGACGCACAAAAGTTCATCTAACACACACACACACACACACACTTAGAATTTCTTCCTCCTATAGTTCTGCTGTGACAAGTGTTTTAGATGAACCACTCTTTCAGGGGATAATCCCTGGTCAAGCCTCTTTCAGACACAGAGGAAATAATTTGTAAACATTAGAAAAGGAGCTTAACTTCTGGTATCTCAGTTTTAAAACTCTAAAAGGTGGCCTTTAATCAACCAGGTTTTTGTTTTTGTTTTCCTTAGAGATAAACAATAGAAATTAATCTTAGGAAGATGAGCAACAAAAAAATAAAGTTTGATGGGACAGAATATATTTGCAACTCATTCAGAACTGTGATGCTAGCAATGCTTGTTATCGCTGTCTCCCAATTTTCCTTCTGTAGCTTTTAAAAAATTAATCAGGGGAACCATGCCCACGGGGCTCTCCACTCCCCTCAGCTATCAATCAACTTTTCTAATAATCTGATAAAGTCGCTTATTCCAAAGTGTAGATGACAGATGAGTCAATCTCAGGAATATTTCTCTTAAACAAAATAAGGCAAATGTGAGTAAGCCTCTTGTGGTGGGATTTTAGTCATTGATATGCAGGGTAAGGCGTTGTGGGGTGGGGAGGCACACTTGGGGGCTCTGAACTCATGCTCTGTAAAAGGTCACCTTCGTGTGAAGCCTGCTGTGATAGTTTCCTTAGTAGTCAAATCCTCTGAATGATTGGAAGACCAAGTTGTGACTGTTGCATTGCTGGGCATTGCTGTTTCTTTGAAACAGAAAAGAACTTTATGTTCAATTGATGGCTACATTAGAATAACGAAGGAAGATTTTTAAAAAGACTGATGCCTGGATCTCATGCAGATCAATTAAATCAGAATCTTTAGAGGGTCACCTGCACCTGGATATTTTGTAAAAGCTCACTTGCTGAGCCTAAGTATATGATCAGAGGTGTGAATAAAGGTTTTTGTTTGTTTTTAAAAAAGAATTCTGAGCTACGGTGCAAGAGTTTTAATCCTGTTCCACAGAGAGCTTTGGAAAGCCCTTCTGCTCTCATGTCTGGGTCTGTGCTTTGCTCATGCTCTTTTCTATTCATTTCTAAGGAAGTACTTGCTTGCTCTTTGTCCTGTGTCTGCTCCACTGTCATGCTACCAGGCCCATGTACGTGTCCATATTCTCCTATGCCTACACAGGAAGAAATGTGGAATAGAGCTAAACTGTGTGGATAAAAATATTTGGGGAAGGATAATAGCCAAGGACTGGACCAAAATGAACCATTATGATTTATTTCTCTAATGCCAAGAATTTGAATTGCCATTAACATTCTCTTTTATCTATGGGAGGAATTATGAGTTAGTAACAAAAATAGTTGTGTTCATGTTTTAAGGTTGGTCACTGTATAAAAAAAGTGATATTTAGACAAGATAAGCATTTCTTTGTACCTGTTCTCTAAGACCACTGCCAGGATGCACTTGTTATAATAGTAGTAAAAAAACAAAACAAAAACAAAAACCTAGCAGCTACCAGCCATAAGTGGATCAAAACCTAAGTATAAGAGCTTTTTTTAGGAAAAAAATGACATCAAATGCAAAAAAGAAAACTTAGGTAAATTAGGCTTTAAAAACTATGCACTTAAAAATGGTGAAGATTGCCCTAACTGGTTTGGCTCAGTGGATAGAGTGTTGTAGGCCTGAAGACTGAAGGGTCCCAGGTATGACTCCGGTCAAGGGCATGTACCTTGGTTGTGGGCACATCTCCAGTAGGGAATGTGCAGGAGGCAGCTGATTGATGTTTCTCTCTCATCGATGTTTCTATCTCTATCCCACTCCCTTCCTCTCTGTAAAAAGTCAATAAAATATATTTTAAAAAATAAAAATAAATAAAAATGGTGAAGATGGTAAGTAAATTCTACATGACATGAATTTTACTCCAATTTAAAAATATCAGTGGGTGCTCAATTAATGCGTTTAACATCCAAATGGCCCCATTTCACAAATTAACAATGAGAGGAAGATCATAAAGGAGAGAATGCCCTGCCAATGCAACTGAACATACAGATTAACAATTGGCTGTCAATGAGCAAAGAGCACACATTTATAATTTGGAGTGCATTTGAATGATTTTCACCTAAGGCCTATACAGTTATCTATACTAATAAAGGGGTAATATGCTAATTAAACTGGACATCTTCTGGATGTCCTTCCAAACAAATCCACAGTGGCTACAAGGGCTGAGGGCCAGCAGCGGTGGTGGCATCTTTTGACCACATGGGAGCAATCATCTTGTGTGTTGGAGTGATGGTCAATGTGCATATTACTCTTTTATTAGATAGGATGGAGGCCTGTTGGCCAGGTGGTTTGCCCTGAAGGGTGTCCTGGATCAGGATGGGTGTTCCCTTGGGGCATGGGGTGGCCTGGGCAAGGGGCCTGTGGTGGTTTGCAGGCAGGCCACATGTCCCGGCGACCCAAGCATAGGCCCTGGTATCTGTGATTTATTTATCTTCTACAGTTGAAACTTTGTAGCCTGGAGCAGAGGCCTGGGCAGGCCAGGGTTTGCAGAAAGCTTGGCTTCCTCCATTGCTAGTGGCAACCCAAGCCTCCCTCCTGCTCTCTCTGTGGCCATAGCCATCTTGGTTGGGTTAATTTGCATACTTGCTCTGTTTGGCCAGTGGGTGTGGCTTGTGGGTGTAGCAGAGGTATGGTCAATTTGCATATTACTCTTTTATTAGATAGAATGTAAGGAGTGGAGAGAAAATCTCAGCCTTAATTGAGGCCATATCAGAAATAATAAATCCGGTTTACAATATCACCACTAGCAATTAAATTTTTTCCAATTCTGCATGGAAGCACCTGCTTTTGAGGCTCAAGATCACATTGACTGAGCTATGTTATTAGTGGGTCAATTCATTAGGCAGGCAGAGCTCTATGCAGGGATGTGTCCAGGCAGGGAAGACACAAGAAGGACATGATGGAGTTTGGGCCCCCTGAAGTTAGTTGACAACTTATTGGGAGCAGAATCTAGATCTACACATGCACACATAAGAGCACACACACACACACACACACACACACACACACTCACTTGTAGGGGTCACATTGGCATACAGCATAATGAATGATGGAGTATGCAAACAAAGGTTGGCCTCAAGGCTCTTTCTCATAATCACTTCTTATCTCAGGAGGGTTATCCCTAAATAGAAAACTTCTCAAATCTCTTGAAAGTTGTGACAAAGATATTCCAGGTCCAGTTTTCAAAGTCACACCCACTTTTTGATTACTTTCTAGAATTGATATCTACAAAAGAGAAACAAAGGCAACTTTTTGATAATGTTTACCTTATAGTTAACATACAGCCATCCTTTGGGACACATTCCATGCTGCTTTGGTGTATCTTTCTCTTTCTCTACGGGCCAAAACCTTTTTCGCTTACAGATGCTGGGCATAGAAATTGAACACTCTTCACTAGCCCAGAGTCCTGGAGGGGAAAATGGGTTAGAAATTACTAGAAGCAATGGTAACATTCTCTATTGATCAGTATTTTTATGACTGCCTCAGTTTATCAAAGGTTTTTTTTAATATATTTTATTGATTTTTTTATAGAGAGGAAGGGAGGGGGATAGAGAGTTAGAAACATCAATGAGAGAGAAACATCGATCAGCTGCCTCCTGCACACCCTGTACTGAGAATGTGCCCGCAACCAAGGTACATGCCCTTGACCGGAATCAAACCTGGGACCTTTCAGTCCACAGCAGACACTCTATCCACTGAGCCAAACAAGTTTTGGCCAAAGGTTGTTTTTTAAATCTAGAAACTGAACTAAATTTAACTACGAATCATAGAGTTCTATAGTGACCAAAGTTAATTGGTCAAGGGGCAAAATCAGTAATTCTAATTCAATAATGCAAATGCAAAAATATCTAAACAAATACTGTGGTTGAAATCATAGAACTGATTAAATTTCTAAGAGTATTTGACTTCATTAGGAAATAAATTTTGTAGAGTAATGCCTGTTTTAAAATATTCTACTTCAATGTAAAGAGAGAAAAAAGATTCTAAAACAATAGATGAACATTTCTATTTTATAATTTGTTTGGAAATTTAATAATGTAGAAAAACTAACTCACAAACTTCTCAGAAAGGAGAACTCCTTAACACTGACCTTTAAACAAAATAGGCTCACATCTAGACATGCCCGAAGGAAACATCCCAAAGTCCTTAGCCTCCTGGAAGATGTTTTTGAATTTAGAAGAGCGATATTTTCAGAGAAGATTATAGAATGTATTTCATTAGCATTCAAGCTATAATTTCAGAACAGGGCAAGGATGCATGGAAGTTGCAAGGACAGATTCAGTTTTCCATGTGAGAGATATAAGCCAAAAATATGTTGGCATTTTGAAGGAGGGGCTGGTATGCTATTTTAAATGCAGATTAACTGCTATACCTCCAGAATCACAAAACAGCCTTTCTTGTAGGCTGTTGTGACACCTGCTGGCAAAAGCTAGCTGATTAACCACATGGCTTTTCTTTTCCTGACTTTCTCTGTAGATGCCCTTGCATCAAGGGTTGCTTTCCATATTCATCCTGCTCCTGACTTTGGGCACAGATTTGTTATGGATCTGTTAGAGTCAGGAACATCATTGATTTTTATTGGATAAAAAAAGTGGGATGGATATAAGTGGGCAATCTATCCAAATAACACTGTACTGATGAGTAGAATTAAAAAAAAAGTCTTCAACATAGATATGCTTCTAAATCCCATTTGCAAACAGTTGGTGTTCTAAAGCAAGCAACAATTAATGCCAGGTATTTTTTCCTATTTATTTATTTTAATTAATTAATTGGTTTATTGTTGATAGTATTATAGATATCTCCCATTTCCACCTTCCTTTCCTCCCCTCCTTCCAGCCCCTACCCATCGCCCAGGTCTTCATTACCCTATTGCCGGTGTCCATGGGCTATGCATATAAATAAATAAGTTCTTTGGTTTACTTCTTCTCATTTCCCCATCCCCACATTGATGTATGTCAGTCTGTTCCATGCCTCCCTGATTCAGGTCTTATTTTGTTAGTCAATTCATTTGCCAGGTGTGTGTGTGTGTGTTTTTTTTTTTGGTGTTTTTTTTTTAAAATAATACTGAATTCAATGAATTTTTTTCTTAAATGGGAAATTAGAAGTAAATTTCTCAGAGGTTAAAGATCTGGCCAATTATAAATCGGATACTAGAAGAAGATAAAAAATGGGCTCATATTGAAATTTCATAGAGAACAGTATTCGGCACACATAATTTTGACCCACTTTCAAAGGACACATTTTTTTATGCTTTTTTATTTAGTTTATGAGAAATGTTTTATCTGGATGTAACTTAATTTTAAGAACATGAGTTCATGGAAAAAACTGTGGGAATGGCCAATCCTAAGTCTTAAGATGAATGAAATTGAACACATTAAATTCAAAAGCAAAACAACCAAACCAAACTTCCTCACCTAGTTTATGCAATAAAAAAGAGATGTCATACCTCCTGAAAATTATCAGTTTGTATTATAAACCTAAGAATGGATGAATTAAATTACCTGTTATGGATGAAATGAAGCCACATCTCTGGCTATGGTTATCCTTGGGCCCTTCTCTTCCTTTGTCCCAGTTCTGATATATTACTGGTGTTCCATCTCTCCAGCTATAGGAAAATTAAAAATTTTAAGGTCTTCTCTTATTCTGCATTTTCAATCTTCACCACCATTCTTAGGGTACTGAGGTGTGGATTGAAGGATATATATATATATATATATATATATATATATATATATCCATCCTCACTCAGGATATGTTTTATTAATTTTAGAAAGAGAGAGAGAGAGGAAGGGTGTGTGAGAGAGAGAGAGAGAAACATTAATGTGAGAGAGAAACATTGATCCATTGCCTCTTATATGTATCTGGACTGGGGATTAAACCTGCAATCTAGATATGTGTCCTCACTGGGAATAGAATTTGCATAGTGTACAGGAGGACACTCCAACCAACGAAACTACCTGGTCCGGGCTGAAGGCATAACATTTTATTATATTAAAAGAAATACTGATGTGTTGGGTTAGGGAAATGAAAATTTATAAGCCAAAGATAATGTTTGAAGGCTATGCAACAAATTGATCACAAGATCCAGCCCAATCATTCTGCAACTAAAATCTTTCAAACAAAATTAAATGCTAATTAATCTAGGTACATACCGAAATTCACCATTGGCTCTTTCTTCTTGAAGTCCAATCCACCAATTTACACCATACTTTGACAGCTATTTTTTAGAAAAAAGGAAAATGTCAGTATTTATTCTACTTGTTTTCCCTTTTCATTAGTAAGATTAATGGGGTAGCTGGTAATAGCTTTCTATTCTTCAGTATTTTACCCAATTATCTAAAGAAGAGTACATTAAGGCCTACCTTCTTGAGAAAACCTAAAGCTTCATTATTCTAAGATAGTCCACCCTCATTTTGAAGGAAATTGGAATCAAATATTGAATATTCATATAACATACAATATCTTAATTACAACTTTTCTTATGTATTTAAAAATAAATTTTCTCTCAGAATAGGGATTTAAAAAGTAATATGGTGAAGTAAAATACAATGTGAATGAATTCCTTTTTCTTACTAAGAATTGAGTGGTTTATCTTCTTAGTAATTTATGAAATTTTCATTAATGAGCTTATAGAGGTTCATTGTATATGTCACTCTATTTGAAAAACAATTCAAGGTACAAAGACATCAATAGTGGAAAGATTTTGAAATTGAGGGATTAGTCTGAGTATTAGCACCCTCCCCCCTCCAATCATACAGTGAGACACAATATAGTACAAAAGAATACCACAGAATTTCCAATGTTTGACAACTAAAAAATCATCCTTTATATGTTTTATTAATCTTACACTATTATTTATCACACAGACCTCAGTACAATAAAATATGAAATCTAATCACTCACACACATGTGCACATGCACATACAAACACATATAATACTAGACTTCTGACCTAGGAAATTGAAATTCCCTCCTCAATTATAAAAGAAGAGGCAGTAAGGATTTCTCTGAGACTTCTAAATCAATATACTTTATTGTTTTGTGTGCTGTGTGTGTAAAATGTAACTCAATTTTATATGCTAAAAACTTATTTTGAAGGCATATATTTAAATTTGCACTTCCATTTCTTCTGTAAAGATTTGAGAATACACGTCAAGATATATATATATTCCATATGAATTCCAGATCATTATAAAACAGTATCTCATATCTCTCTAACATTCTAACTTAAAAACAGGTAGTTTTACTCCTTAAACAGTGTGGTTGTCTGCCATATCAGCAATTTGAGAACAATGAAAGATGGAGCAACGATAATTTTGAATCCCCGAGGTGTTGTTTCATGGACGTGTGCATCCGTGCTGAATTTAGAGTCCCATTGTCATACTCTGGAATGGGTCCATTGAGACTGGCTGTGAACTCGGTGGGAGACCACGACACTTTCATTCACTCTAAAGAGGTCTCACATGCAGCAACAGTGGAAATCACGGCCTGATTGCTCACTACTCCAATTAAGGACCTTTAAAGAGAAATTGTAACTACTGCATCATCAGTGGCATGTTTATTACCACCTCAGTTACAGCATGGTGATCCTCCACATGGCACATCATAACCTGTTGTGATATGGACAAGAACTTCACAGGACAAACTAAAAATCCAATATGAAAAATGGCTGTTTTAAATTTTAGCATATGTATACAGCCACAACAATAGAAGACATTAATATTCTTCATATAAAAGAATATAAAAATGTAATATGCTGATTTCTAATTCCCTTAGCTCCTCAAAAGGGTAAGTATAGTCTTTTTCTATCTAAAGTTGAAATGGAAAACCACATCTTACCATTTTCTGTATTTTGTGACTTTTCAAACTTAAAGATACTATACTCTTGTAAGTAAAAATATTGTACTGTTGTAACTTAAAATTTTATTTTATTTTATTATAATTTTTAATCTCCACATGAGAATATGTTTATTGATTTTAGAGAGAGGAAAGAAGAGAAAGAAACATTAATGTGAGAGAGAAACAACCTTCCTAACGCACCCTGACTGGGGATCAGTCCTGCAGACTGGGTATGTGCTCTGCCTGGGAACTGAACCTGAAACCTTTTGATATATGGGATGACACTCCACCCAACTGAGCCACCCAGCTGGGGCTGTACTGTTGTAACTTTAAAACAGCCACGCACTTCCCAGATACCCCTTGTCCCACATCTGTGCTTTATTTTCCTCCATGCCATTTATCACTCATCTTTTTATAGAACTCAGTGTGATTCTATTAACTTGTATTGATTATAGTCTTTTTCCCAAAACTAGACCGTAATCTCCAAAAGGGCAGGAGTTCTGGTCTATTTTAATCACTGATAGAGCCTCAGTCCCTAGTAGAATAGACTCTGAATAAATATGTGTTGAATGAACCTCATAAAATGAATAACTATTGTTGCTAGTAATGAATAAAAGGGGTGAAATGACTGATCAACATTGTAAACCAGTATTTTCTTTATTTTCTCTTTATCTCTGTAACAGAGAAAAAACAATTCTCAAAAATCTATGGCTTTATAAGTACTGCACGCTAACCATGAATTGTGGGAGTGCCAGAAGAGAGAGAGCAAGATACTGAAACCTATTTAAAGAAATAATGACTGAAAACTTCCCACATCTGGTGAAAGAAATAGACTTACAAGTCCAGGAAGCACACAGAACCCCATATAAAAGGAATCCAAAGAGGACCACACCAAGACACATCATAATTAAAATACCAAGAGCAAAAGACAAAGAGAGAATATTAAAAGCAGCAAGAGAAAAACAGGTCATTACCTACAAGGGAGCACCCATACGACTGTCAGCTGATTTCTCAACAGAAACGATGCAGGCCAGACGGGAGTGGCAAGAAATATTCAACGTGATGAATAGCAAGAACCTACATCCAAGAATAATCTATCCAGCAAAGCTATCATTCAGAATTGAAGGGCAGATAAAGAGCTTCACAGATAAGAAAAAGCTAAAGGAGTTCATCAACTCCAAACCAGTATTATATGAAATGCTGAAAGGTACTCTTTAAGAAGAGGAAGAAGAAAAAGGTAAAAGCCAAAAAATTATGAACAACAAATACATATCTATCAACAAGTGAATCTAAAAATTAAGTGAATTAAAAATTTGATCAACAGAGGAATCCAAGATGGCGGCATAGGTAAACACCTACACTGCTGCCTCCCACAACAATTTCAAAACTACAACTAAAAGGGAAATGGAGACTCTCAAAGGCATTGAACACCTTATCCTATGACACTAAACCCCAGATCCAGCTGAAACTCATACGGGGGAGTTTGGACTGTGAAAAGGGAGAAGTGCACAGAAATTTAGGGGAGTCGCGAAAGACCAAAGGCCTGGTGGCGCGCACGGCACTGCGCACAGGACAGACTGCTGATTGTGCCGCTGGCTTTCAAGAGTGGGCGGGAGACAGACCCTCCCAACTGTGCCACTTCTGAGTCCACTAAGCCCCTGTTTCGGGCGAAACCCTGGAGACCTAGACTCCTGTGGTCCTGGTGTGCAGGGGAGCTGGAAAGGCAGCGGTTAGAGGCACTGCGGGTGCTCGCACAAGGACCGTTCCAGCGATTACCCAGTCACGTGAGACTCAGGGGCCGTGGAGGGCGGGGCCGACAGGAAGGCAAGGTGGTCCCTTAAGCCCTGAGACTCCACCCCTCCCAAGCTCAAAAGAGGCTTCTGCGGTTTTGCAGTCTGGTATCATAAGGTTGAATTCAACACAGAAGTTTCCCGGCACAGTGAAAATGCCGAGACAAGGGAAGGGATTACAAACAAAAGAAATGGAGGAAAAAAAACGACTGGATATAGAGTTCAAAACCACGCTTATAAGGTTTTTCAAGAATATGCTAGAAAAGTTGGATAAATTTAGTGAGACCCAAGAGGAGATGAAAAAGGACCAACTAGAGGTGGAAAAGGTCCAACTAAAGATGAAAAAAGATCAACTAAAAATTAAACATACACTGACTGAAATAAAAACTATTATACAGAGTCCTAACAGCAGACTAGAGAAAGGCAAGGATCAAGTCAAAAATTTGAAATATAAAGAAGCAGAAACATTCAACTGGAAAAGCAAGAAGAGAAAGGAATCCAAAAATGTGAAGATAATGTAAGGAGCCTCTGGGACAGCTTCAAGCGTACCAACATCAAAATTGTGGGGGTGCCAGAAGAAGAGAGAGAGCAAGATACTGAAAACCTATTTAAAGAAATAATGACTGAAAACTTCCCACATCTGGTAAAAGAAATAGACTTACAAGTCCAGGAAGAACACAGAACCCCAAATAAAAGGAATCCAAAGAGGACCACACCAAGACACATCATAATTAAAATACCAAGAGCAAAAGACAAAGAGAGAATATTAAAAGCAGCAAGAGAAAAACAGGTCATTACCTACAAGGGAGCACCCATCCGACTGTCAGCTGATTTCTCAACAGAAACGATGCAGGCCAGATGGGAGTGGCAAGAAATATTCAACCTGATGAACAGCAAGAACCTACAACCAAGAATAATCTATCCAGCAAAGCTATCATTCAGAATTGAAGGGCAGATAAAGAGCTTCACAGATAAGAAAAAGCTAAAGGAGTTCATCAACTCCAAACCAGTATTATATGAAATGCTGAAAGGTACTCTTTAAGAAGAGGAAGAAGAAAAAGGTAAAAGCCAAAAAATTATGAACAACAAATACATATCTATCAACAAGTGAATCTAAAAATTAAGTGAATTAAAAATTTTATCAACAGAATAAACTGGTGAATATAATAGAATCAGGAGCATAGAAAGGGAGTAGACTGATAATTCTCAGGAGGACAAAAATCATAAAGCATCAAACAGACTGTGATATTACAGCAGAAAGATTAAAGTTAGGTGACGTAGATAAGTGATCAATCAAAGGACTTGTATGCATGCATATAAGCATAATCAATGATCACAGACACTGGGGGTTCGGGGTATGCCTGGGAGGGAGGGGGGCAATGGGGAGATATGTATAAAAAATTAATAAAAATTAATAAAAAAAATAAAAAAATAAAAATTTGATCAACAGAATAAACTGGTGAATATAATAGAATCAGGAGCACAGAAAGGGAGTGGACTGATAATTCTCAGGGGGAAAGGGGTGAGGGGTATACAGGGAGAGACTGGACAAAAATCATACACCTATGGATGAGATCAGTGGGAGGGAGGGAAGGGTGTGAGCTGGGTGGAGGGGTGCTATGGAGGGGAAAAAAGAGAAACAAATGTAATAATCTGAATAATAAAGATTTAATTAAATAAGTAAATAAAAAATAAAAAATAAAAATAAAAAGGATGCCATCCAAAAAAAAAATCTATGGCTTTTAATGAAACTTAAATAAATGTCTGAAGTCAACTTTAAAAAATTCCCCAAGGTCAGAAGAAGAAGCTAGCTCTAAATTTCTGATGGTTAAATGTATTCAAGTACCACTCTTATTTTGCTGAGGATGAATTCTTGCTCATGTGCAGAATGAATTGTGAGGAGAGCACCGCCCAGCCAGCTACAGATAAACTCAAAGGAGGACCATTCAGAGGCATAGGTATGAAAAAGGTACTCTGCGTCCTGATAAAAGAGCCAGGGTTCATCTGAAAGAAAAATAAACAATGCAAATAATGCAGAAAGTATTGACCAATATAGTGCAGCCTTAAATAAGATAGGCTGTAATGAACCCCAAATTCGTAACTTAGTTATTCAGCATTGAGAAAATTGTGTGTGTTTAAATAAATATATTTAAACATATATAAATAAGTATATAGCTTGCTCACTTTCCTTGTGTCTCATATAAGAAACCTTCATTTGTATTCAAAGGTCTGGGATAGATGCATATTTCAAAATCACGGGTACTAAAATGGAGTTAAGCTATGATATTGGTCATTAATCATATTTAATAACATCAATTTGATTATTTACTGATCATTTGTTAATTTGAACAAATTAGTTCTAGATTGACATAAGAAAAGAGGCTCAACTGCTGAAGTGTAATAATATGACAATGCTATATAATAGCACATAATTTGAAGTTCAAGAACTGCCAGGATAGTTCTTACCGTACTGGTGCCAGGCGGGAATCTTGGGTTTCACATCTGTAAAGTGAAAGCAAACCACCCAGTAACCACTCTTCACAGATGTGCTACCTCTGACTTATTTTAGCTCTAAACACAATATTTTGTACTTTGTCTTTTAAAAGATCATTTAAAAACCAAGTCCATTGTGCTATTTGAAATATGGTTAGTTCTCATACTTGAGGAGGAGGCTCTGCTTACAGATGGAAGGATGTGAACACTTGCTGAGGGCCTACTGTGTCACATACTATTCTAGGTACTTTCACTCACTCATTTGACCAGTAATTTTGTTTGATTGTAATCTTACCAAGACATTCTTCCAGGTTGTACTCACAAAACACAATACGATATAGTCAGAGTCAGTTATCCTCACTTCCTATTAACTAACTTAGCATGCTGCACTAGTGTCATTTTTTTAAAATTCCCCTACGATTCGTTCTTTGCTAAAATAGTGCAGGTTGGTTCATCAGGAAGACTACTGGTTGTGATCTAAGATACTTGTATTTATGATTCCTGTAACTCTTCACTTGGGAAAAATGCTATAGATTTAAAAAAAGCAAACATATAGTAAAGATCTTGTTAATATTTTTACCTCTTGGAATTTTGCATATCCATTCACGCTTGGAACCACAGTGTAAGGGCAGCAATATTTTATTTGCTTTAAAAACAGCACAATTTCTTGTATTATCTCCAAAGTAAGTATTGTCTAAAAATGAAGAGACAACCTGCAGCAGATGAAGTTTATTATTCCTTAATGATGATGCCCCCACAAAAACAGTTTCAAAAGATCATAAAAGGCACCCTTGTAAAGAAACCGCAATAGACTTCTGGGAGAAGTTCTAAAAAGGTCTGGATATGATCCCAGTTAAAGGTTGTCTCCCATTTGTGAAGAACCAGTGAATCAAATTTTAAAAATTTTTCTTAAGGATGATCTTTTCTTAAAAAGAGGCATGCTACTCCTTTCTCCAGATGAGCAAAGCAGATGCATGCTTCTTTCCGAACTTGCACTATTTCCTCATAAGCAGGATTAGGCTAGCTACCGTGGGATCCCGAGTAAACTTCTTAGAGGCTCAGGGACTTGTTGGATTTGGGTCTCACCTCTGGTATCGATTGTTTTGTACAGACACTAACCTTTTAGTTTCAATTCACTAAAGTCTAAGTCACCACTAGCTTGAATCAGGAAACTATCCAACACTTTCCATGAATTATCACACAACAGGGGTATTCAATAAAGACTCAACACTCTCAATGATTTAATGACTGTCTAGTAGAAGAGTGGATGGAGCACAGGTAAAATTAAGGTGAAATTTTGGGAAAAAAGAGAATGCTTTGAAATCATTTGAACTCCTCTTCAAACAGTACACAGTCATGGAATTTAACTTTAATATATGGGAGCTCTGACTCAGAGAACAGCATGAGGTTGAATATTCATTTTATCTAGTGGGGAGTGAGGAGGAACTCAGTGCCCTGCTTCACTGCTTTGTCTCCTTTATTCTGAACCAAATTGTCTATTGTCTATTCCTCTCCTATTACTAATAAGTTTGTTTTAGTAAAATGAAATGGAGTGTTCTCAACCTCTACGGAGCACACATCATTTAAAAATGTTTTAAAATCGTTGACAGTATAACAGATGTCTCCCATTTTTCCCTCTTTGCCCCCTTCCATACACTCCCCTCCCCCTCTCCCCGCCACCCAGGCCTTCCCCATCTACTGAGTCCATGGGTTATGCATATATACATATATGTTCTTTTCACATCTCTTCCTGTTTCCCAACACCCTTGCCTCTACCTGCTGAGATCTGTTGTTCTGTTCTATGTTTTTAAATGCTATAATGACATTAATCACCCAGTACCAGGTTGGGGTCAGATCAGTCCTGTTCTGCCCTTTTTGCTTTCTGGGCCTCTGTTTCTTTATCAGCATAAAAGATTGGTAGAGCTGGGTGATCTCAAAGATCTCTTCCCACTCTCTGGTTCTGATGCCCTTTTTAAAGAAGCAGTACATGAGTGGAAACTACTTTTTTAACTAGCATGTCCTATTATTTTCTTCTCACTGTAAGCATATAGCTTTTCCACAAATCTCTTTCTCGACACAAATTTGAATGTTCTCTCTGTGGTGAGTGTAGAGTTCCTATTTCCTATCGATTTTTACTATTTCAAAGTTTAGCTGCTGATACTTTGCCAACCAGGAAACATACTAGTAATATTGTGGCTTTGGAGGCAAGCAAACCGTGTACTAGTCCTGGCTCTCCTATGTATTATTTTAGGCAAACTATTTAATCATTTCAATACTCACTGCATTGAATTATTGTAAGGATGGAATGAGAAAATGCAGGCAGGACTGACTGCATTCAGCTCAGAACTTAGAAGAGAGTTAGAACTCAAGAAACAGGAGCTGCAGCAAATGCTTGCTGCAGGCTATTGCTAGCCTCCATATTTTACGGGTGTAGCGAACAACTTGATTCTGCCTGTGCCCTCACATGGACCCCGTTTCAATCTGGGATACTGCTTCTGTTTTTTCCCCTATCCTCTTTAGAAAAATGTGAGCATTCCTCATTGAACCTGAAAAAACACGTAGTGCTAAGTTCCTCCTTTTCTTTACACAGGTGTTTACAAGTCTGAGGCTAACGAAAAGCAAATCTTTCTCTTTCCTAATGATTCGCTCTGGCTGAGAAGGAGGTGCTATTTTTAAGACGGACATTTCTGTCCTTCTAGAGGGAGATAAAATGAAACCGGTTCTTTTCCTTGTGTCATGGAAGAGGGTCCTACGTTCACATACTAAGGAGCTGGGCAGGAGAAGGAGGGAGGAGTAAAGGAAGCCTGGTATTGTTTTAAAGAACAGTGGCTTCTTTGCTGGAGACTCTTCTTCACATGGTAGATGGTGTGAGGACCTTTCTGGAGATTTTGATCCTTTCCAGTATAAGCTCCTACAAAACTATCTGGCCTCAGAACTAGCTGGCTGGCTAAGGTTTCCCAGGCATTCCTGAAATAGTAACTATTCTGGCACGAAGGTCTGGTGTAGTTTCTGGTTTGGGTCTGAGTCATGGGAAATAGGGCCATTATTTCCAGGTTCATTGGCTTGATCTATCAAGTGGTTCCAGGGCCACCTGTTTTGAATTCATTTTTTCCCCCTCTGGGTCGGAAAGACTTACAGGGGTTCCATCGGACCACTCCCAAGAGCCTGCGTTCAGGGGATTTCTTTTATTGAATCCGATCCAGAACTGCCTTTCCTCTGTCCTGTGAAGAGAAGAAACAGAAACTTGGCCTTCCCCTTTGAATTCACCACAGTATGAAAAAGGCTCAAGTTGGTACTGATGCAGGCAAAGAAGCAGCTGATGCCTTGGGCAGGGTTGATAGAGTCAAATAAACATGTACTGAACATCTCCCAGGTGCAAAACCTGAGGTCTGAAATGAACTGAGAGAAGATTTAGCCTCTGCTTTCCATTTCTCTTGGTTTGTGCTGTGCTCATCGGTGATGTGCAGTTGGGGGAGAGGCCAGCCCCTGTTGAGAACATGGCTTTCTCATGTTCGTTAGGAAGGGCAACACCCTTCAATCAGGCCCAGAACTCATGAAAGCCAGGTTGGTAAGAGATTTTGGACTTCACTATACTGTACTATTTATACAACTTTGAGATGCTTTGATTTGTGGCTCTTTTGTCACATGCTCAAGTATTCTCTGAAGGTTCATCACCAACATTCCTGTTTAATAAAAGGCACACGGCATGTTTGGGGTTTTTGTTCAGATCCCAACAAAAATGTTTCCACAGCGAATCGGCCCGAGGCACAGTGGGTTAGGTTCAGCAGTCACCACTGGGTTAGATGTGGCAAGAAGACCCACAGAGAACCATCTTCCTTCCCAGAGGACTCAAGCAAGCAAGCAAGTGGCTCCCTCCTCTGCTGAAATCTATGTATAAGACGCCCCTCTATTTTCAGTCTAACAATTTTAGAAAAAAAAATAGAGTCTTATACATTTTAGGAAAAGAAATAGAGTCTTATACATGGAAAAATATGGTAACCTCCATGTCTTAGGTTCGAAGTCCACACTACCCTTCCTGTACGGAGAACTTTCCTCACTGAACTCAGCATTCTACAGCTTTTTTTTTCTTTTCTGCTATATACTGGCTCCTAGAACTGGTATTTATTTTCTCTCCATCAATTTTTACACTGGTATAATTTCTAATAATGTCATATAATAATATAAAAATAAAATAGTAACAGAAAAGCAGTGCCCCGGGAAGAGGAAGTATATATGGTAACTATGAGAACTGGTTTATTTGCTGTAATTTGACATCAGACTTGGCTGAACTCCCTGAAAGTCAGGGCAAAAGTAAAACATATATTACATAACTTTTGTGATTAGATGCTAAAAGTCAATAACTTGATAGTTGCTTGGCACTAAATTCATCTAGAAATTCCAAGCGTTAGAACTTACGTAAATAGAAGTGATATTTGATCTTACAGCAAACGTGGAAGCAATTGGCATGTGGTTGTTTCATACAGCAAAGTTCACTGTGTATAAGTATGTACATGTATTTTGCAATTGGCTAAAGTCATGAAGCAAAGCTGCAACTTAGAACAACGAAGACTATCACATATCCCTTGGATCTGTGGCCCCCACCCCTGGCAATTCAGTTCACCAGGCAGTTTCTTGAACTTTTCTTCAACCTCAGAGAATCTGATTCAGCAGCTCTGGTGTGAGATCAGAGGTCTCTGTGTTAAAAGGTGTCCCAGAAAGTGTGATAATCAGCAGGTTTGGGAATCCTGGTCTCAGGGTCAGTGTTTCCTGCAGAGACTAGGAATTCTATGGGATGTTGGTAAGTGTTTTAAAACAAACACACAACAGTTTTGTGGTCAGAGGAAGTGCTTCTGTCTAGGAGCTTTTACAATATTAATGTATGTGGCAAATTTCCAAGATGGTACTTTGCTTTGCAAACATATTTAACCACAAGATCTACCTCTTCCCCTCCCCATAGTACTCTATAGCACACACATTGAAGAGAGTGTCAGACTCCTACTTTTAAGGCCATTTTTAGATTTTAGAGATGAATAACTTGTTAGATATTACATATTAACCTTCCTATGGCAGTGGTTTTCAATACTTTGCATCTCCTGGCACACATAAACTAATTACTAAAATTCTGTGGCACTGCTCTAACCGGTTTGGCTCAGTGGATAGAGCATCAGCCTGCAGACTCAAGGGTCCCGGGTTTGATTCCTGTCAGGGGCATGTACCTTGGTTGCAGGCACATCCCCAGTGGGGAGTGTGTAGGATGCAGCTGATAGATTTTTCTTTCTCATCGATGTTTCTAACTCTCTATCCCTCTCCCTTTCTCTCTGTAAAAAAATCAATAACATTAAAAAAATTCTGTGGCACACAAAAAATATATGTATTTTTTGCCAATCTAACAAAATATAAGTACAATTTTTGCTCATTCACACCGGATGGCTATTGTTGTGTTGGCTGTTGTCATTTTTAAATTTGACAATCTAAGGGAAAGAGGTCAGTGCCCCTGACTAGTCAGGTATTGCATATTTTAAAAATTCTTGTGGCACACCAGTGTGCCGTGGCTGAAAATCACTGTCTTATGGGATTATCCCAAAGGAAACTTATGGGGAAGGCTAGGGTGTTCCTCAAAATACACTCTGTGATTCAGGCAAGTGTTTCATAGACACTCCAGATTTCCATAGCTTGGAGCAGAGTAGCTGGTGTTAACTTGTTTTCATTAAATAAATGTATGGAGCCATGGTGGCCTGACCACTGCTTAGTCCACAACATCCTTGGGGGAAGGGTTTTGTCTGTCATGCCTATTAGATTCTCAATTCTGCTGTGCATGTAACAGTGCCCTTTTTATAGAAGATAAGCCCAAAATGTGTGCTGAACTGACAAGGACATTCTAGAGAAAGAGGCCAAGAGCTGGGAAGACTCACTAAAAGAGGACATGGTGGCTGCCTTTAAACATCTGAAAGTAGGTTAGACTTGATCTGTGTTGCTCTGGCTTACTAGAAAATTGATCTTTGAAACCATCCTTTTAGCCGGGATAAATGGTGATGGGAGGAGACTTGGCTTGGGGTGGTGAAGGCACAGTACAATACTAGTATATGGATGATGTATTGTAGAATTGTATACCTGAAATCTGTATAATTTTAGTAACCAATGTCACCCCAATAAATTCAAATTGAAAAAAAAAAGAAAGAAACCAGCCTTTAACAATGGAATGGGCTTTCTTTCTCCCAAGTAAGGAGCACTCTGAAACTGAAAAGCAAACAGTGCATGATTGCAGACAGTGCATGACCCCAGGGATGGAGTAGAAGGAATTCCCACCTGTGGGTAGAAGGCAACTCAAGATCACTTATGCTTTCTTCCAATTTAAAAGTAATTAACTTTATAACTCTATGGAATTCAAAGATTCTATAAATTTGCAAGATGGATGCAGATAAGTGAACATGTAAAGTAAGGTTCGGATTAGAATTTTTTTTTTTAATCAGTAGGACTTTGATTTTTTTCATACGAAATCTCACATGGACTTTAATTATATACAAAATAGCAAGAAGTGGAGCTGGTTGGAGCAACTCTGGTGAGTCAGTGAGCAAGGAACCAGGAGCTCTGCCTACTAGGCCCCTTCCTGCTCTTTAGTCAGCACTTTGAAAATGACTGGGCTAGATAATTTCTGAGTTTGGCACAAAAGCTCCAAAATTCTGATTTTAGGCACAGAAAATATTTCAAATATCAAAACAATGTCACTTAGTTCTTTGTTTTATGGAGTGAGAACTTGGTGCAATATACATATAAATTATATGTATATATTTTTCTTTCATATCCAGAAGCTAATGGGTTTTAGGCTTAAAACAAATATTTGAGATTTTAAACAAATATTAGGGATACTCATTCCTAAGTAACCATTACTGGGAGACAGAACATTTGACTGTAATTTTCAAAACTTAACAAATATTTACCGATTAAATTTTGAATGTAAAAGCTCATTCACAAAATTCTCCTCCTCGATATGGGCAAAGCTTGCAAGATGAGCTCCAAATTCTTCACAAAATGCTTCAGCTTCTCTCCATGTTCTTTTCATCAATACTTTTTCACTATGAAATACCTGTATAGTAAAAGAAAAAAGAGTTGACACTGTCACAGAAAAGGTAAGGTTATTTGATTCTGGAACAAAAATAATAGTAATTTAATTGTTGTCATTATTCTTTATTAAAGCTTGAGCCAGTAGGAAGAAATAGTATTTATTGAATTAGAACGTGTCTATTGTAAATCTATTATCTCATTTTATTCTCACAACAATTTTATGAGTATATAATAAACTGTTTTTTATCAATGAGCTGCTTGAGGATTCTTTTTTTTCCTCCTAAATTTCCTGTGACTTGTCCCTTACTAAATGTTTGTCAAGAGATGAGGAGAGTCAGACTAAGACAGATTACAAATTTCAGGTCACACAGCTACGAACAGGCAGAGCTAGGATTAGACTCAATACTCCCTGCTTCCATAGCCCATGGATTTCTGTCCCTCCAGATTGCCTTCTGAAAAATTAGAATTGTCTGAATAATTATGAATCTGGCTGACCCATGGCAAGAAATAAAAAATGAGACCTGGGATCTAGGGCAGGTCTAATTCTAGGGTCTTTGGGTCTGAGTTTGCCTAAATTCTCTGCTGTTTATCACTGTCCTATTTTTTTTTTCCAGCAGTTCTCACAGTAACAGGAATAAGTCAGTCAAATGGGGGGTCTGATTTTAATTTTATTTAAGATCAACGATGAGGGACCTAAGACCCAGAGCTCTGGATCCAGTGCCTCTGCAACGTCCTCATTTTTAACTGCCCAACACTAAGCCTGAGCCTCTGGTGCCAGCCTTCACGAGGCTTTGATCTGCTGAGACCAGAAGAAATAGGTTTCCCAGTCCTGTGGACCATAGCACAGCCTTTCCATCTTTTAAATTATATGTCAAAACTCACCTCTTTTGGGAACCTTGTCTCAAATCACTTTAAATTAATAAATCCTAACATCATACCCATCAAACACACCGGACATTTGCTGACGTGTTAGGGTAATATATAGTAGAAAAAGGAGTTCCAAGATCAGGAATTTATTCCAACTCTGTCAATAAATAGTTGTGATCTTGGGTAAATCACTTCATTTCGCTAGCATCAGCTTGCTCTTTTCTAAGGTTCAATTTGCTCTGTGAAGTCACTTCTAGGCCTATTATTGTATGAAATGAATGTAGGATTATACACATGGATATTTAAATTGAGTGCATTCACAGGTATTTCATGCCATCTATAGATATGCGATATCTCTAGAGAGAGAGGCCATCTTCATTCTGCTTTGCATATGCCCACATATCAGAAAAGCACTTTCTCCCAAGATTTTGGAAATCTGTATTTATAAAATGAACCAAAGACAAAACCATCAAACAAAAACATATTTCAAAAATACATATTTCTGGTAAGAAGATTGAAGGTGCTGATTTAAATCTAAGATCTAAAGCTGCTTTGCAAAAAGATATTTCTTCAACATTTATTTACATACATACACATACATATCAACTGTGTGTATTAATGTGTTTTATATTTAATACTATACTATATGTTTTATCTTTAATACTATACTATATATACTATAGACTATATATTATACTATAATGAATTTTACATTTTTTAAAAATTAAATCTTTATTATTCAGATTATTACATTTGTTTCTTTTTCCCCTCCATAGCTCCCCTCCACCCAGCTCCCACTCTTCCCTCTACCTTTAGCTCCCTCCCATTGACCTCAATATAGGTGTATGATTTTAGTCCAGTCTCTCCCTGTACACCCCTCACCCTTTCCCCCTTATCAGTCCACTCCCTTTCTGTGCTCCTGATTCTATTATATTCACCAGTTTATTCTGTTGATCAAACTTTTAATTCACTTAATTTTTAGATTCACTTGTTGATAGATATGTATTTGTTGTTCATAATTTTTTGGTTTTTACCTTTTTCTTCTTCCTCTTCTAAAGAGTACCTTTCAGCATTTCATATAATACTGGTTTGGAGTTGATGAACTCCTTTAGCTTTTTCTTATCTGTGAAGCTCTTTATCTGCCCTTCAATTCTGAATAATAGCTTTACTGGATAGAGTATTCTTGGTTGTAGGTTCTTGCTATTCATCACGTTGAATATTTCTTGTCACTCCCGTCTGGCCTGCATTGTTTGTTTGTTTGTTTCTTTCTTTCTTTTTTTTTTGGAAATCCTCAGCTCTTTTATTTATTTTTTAATTTTTATTAATTTTTTATACACATCTCCTCATTGCCCCCCTCCCTCCCGGGCATACTCCAACACCCCAGTGTCTATGTTCATTGATTATGCTTATATGCATGCATACAAGTCCTTTGATTGATCTCTTATCTAGCTCACTTAACTTTAATCTTCCTGCTGTAATTTCACAGTCTGTTTGAAGCTTTACTGTCTCTGTATCTATCCTTTTGTTCATCAGTTTATAATGTTCTTTATTATCCACAAATGAGTGAGATCATGTGATGCTTCTCCTTCATTGACTGGCTTATTTCACTAAGCATAAAGTTCTCCAATTCCAACCAGGTTGCTGAAATGGTAAGAATTCCTTCTTTTTAATGGCAGCATAGAATTCCATTGTGTAGATGTACCACAGTTTTCTGATCCACTCATCTGCTGATGGGCACCTAGGCTGTTTCCAAATTGTAGCTATTGTAAATTGTGCTGCTATGAACATAGGGGTGCATAAATCCTTTCTGATTGGTGTTTGTAATTTCTTAGGATAAATTCCTAAGAGTGGGATTACAGGGTCAAATGGGAGATCCATTTTCAGTTTTTTGAGGAAACTCCACACTGTTCTCCACAGTGGCTGCACCAGTCTGCATTCCCACAAACAGTGCACAAGGGTTCCTTTTTCTCCGCATCCTCGCCAACACTTGTCGTTTGTTGATTTGTTGATGATTGCCATTCTGACTGGTGTAAGATGGTATTGCATTGTCGTTTTGTTTTGCATCTCTCGGATGATTAATGACTTTGAACATGTTTTCATGTGTCTCTTGGCCTTCCTTCTGTCGTCTTTCGAAAAGGTTCTATTTAGGTCCGTTGCCCATTTTTTTAACGGATCGTTTATCTTCCTTTTATTAAGTTGTATAAGTTGGCTGTAGATTTTGGAGATTAAACCTTTATCAGTGATAACATTTGCAAATATGTTCTCCCATACAGTGGTCTTTCTTGTTTTTTGTTGATGTTTTCTTTTGCTGTGCAAAAGCTTTTTATTTTGCTGTAGTCCCATTTGTTTATTTTTTCTTTAGCTTCCATTGCCTTTGGAGCAGTATCCGTGAAGAAGTTCTTTCGGCATATATCTGAGATTGTGCTGCCTGTGGATTCCTCTAGTATTTTTATGGTTTCCCTTCTAATGTTTAAGTCCTGTATCCATTTTGAGTTTATTTTTGTATTTGGTGTAAGTTGGTGGTCCAGTTTCATTTTTTTGCATGTATCTGTCCAATTTTCCCAACAGCATTTATTGAAGAGGCTATCTTGGTTCCATTGAATGTTCATGCCTCCTTTGTCAAATATTAGTTGAGCATAGTGGTTTGGGTGGATATCTGGGTTCTCTATTCTATTCCATTGGTCTATATGTCTGTTCTTGTGCCAGTACCAGGCTGTTTTGAGAAGAGTTGCTTTGTAGTATAGCTTGAAATCTGGTATTGAGATCCCACTAACTTTATTCTTCTTTCTCAGAATTGCTGTAGCTATTCATGGTCTTTTTTTGTTCCAGATGAATCTATGAAGAATTCTTTCTAGGTCTGTGAAATATGTCATTGGTATTTTAATGGGTAGTGCATTGAATCTGTAGATTGCTTTGGGTAGTATGGACATTTTAATGATGTTGATTCTCCCAATCCATGAGCATGGTATGCTCTTCCATCTGTTAACATCTTCCTCTATCTCTTTTTTCAGTGTCCTGTAGTTTTCTGTATATAGGTCTTTTACCTCTTTAGTTAGGTGTATTACTAGGTATCTTAATTTTTTTGGTGCGATGGTAAATGAGATTGCTTTTTGAGTCTCTCTTTCTGTAATTTCACTATTAGTGTACAGAAATGCCACAGATTTCTTAGCATTAATTTTGTATCCTGCTACATTGCCAAATTCATTAATTAAGTCAATTAGTTTTGGAATGGAATCCTTTAGGTTTTTTATGTACAATATCATGTCATCTGCAAATAAGGATAACTTTACTTCTTCTTTTCCAATTTGGATGCCTTTTATTTCTTCTTCTTGTCTAATTGCAGTGGCTAATACTTCCAGTACTATGTCGAACAGGAGAGGTGAGAGTGGGCATCCTGGTCTTGTTCCTCTTCTTAGGGGAAATGGTTTTAGTTTTTGCCCATTGAGTATGGGTTTATCATAGTTGGCTTTTATGATGTTGAGGTATGCCCCTTTTATTCCCACTTTGCTGAGAGTTTTTATTAAGAAAGGGTGTTGGATTTTGTCAAATGCTTTTTCTGCATCAATTGATATGACTATGTGTTTTTTACCTCTCAATTTCTTTATGTGATGTATCACATTTATTGATTTGTGGGTATTGTACCATCCCTGCATTCCTGGGATGAATCCTGCTTGGTCATGGTGTATGATCTTTCTGATGTACTGCTGGATCCGGTTTGCTAGAATTTTGTTGAGGATTTTGGCATCTATGTTCATGAGAGATATTGGCCTGTAATTCTCTTTCATTGTGTTGTCTTTATCTGGTTTTGGCATTAGGGTGATGCTGGCTTCATAGAAGGTGTTTGGAAGTGTTCCTTCTTCTTGCATGTTTTTGAATAGTCTAAGGAGAATAGGTTTTAATTCTTCCTTGAATGTTTGGTAAAACTCTTCTGTGTAGCCATCTGGTCCCGGGCTTTTATTTGCTGGAAGCTTTTTGATGACTGCTTCAATTTCTTCCATAGTTATTGGACTATTGAGATGTTTGGCTTCCTCCTCATTGAGTTTTGGAAGGTTATATTTTTCTAGGAATATGTCCATTTCTTGCAGGTTGTCCAATTTGTTGGAATAGAGTTGTTCATAGTATTTTTTAACAATCCTTTGTATTTCCACAGGGTCTGTCATTATTTCTCCTCTTTCATTTCTGATTTTGTTTATTTGGGACTTCTCTCTTTGCGTCTTGGTGAGCCTGGCTAGGGGTCCATCAATATTGTTTATCCTTTCAAAAAACCAGCTTTGTTTTGTTGATCTTTTGAATTGTTTCTTTGGTCTCCAAGTTGTTTATCTCTGCTCTGATCTTCACTATTTCCTTCCTTCTGAGTACACTGGGCTTGTCTTGTTGCTCTCGTCTAGCTCTTTGAGTTGTAGATTTAGGTAATTTATTACTATTGTTTCCTGTTTTTTGCAGTAGGCTTGTAGGGCTATGAACTTCCCTCCCAAGACTGCTTTCACTGTGTCCCATAAATTTTGTATTGTTGTGTTGTCATTGTCATTTGTTGCCATGATGTTTTTTATTTCTTCCTTGATCTCTCTGGTTATCCCGTCATTGTTTAATAGCATGCTGTTTAGTCGCCAGGTATTTGGTTTCTTTCTATTGATTTTATTATAGTTGATTTCCAGTTTTATGCCACTGTGGTCTGAGAAAATGCTTGATATGATTTCTATCTTCTTGAATTTGAAGAGACTTTTCTTATGACCCAACATAAGATCTATCTTTGAAAATGACCCATGTGCACTGGAGAAGAATGTATATTCTGTGGCTTTGGGGTGAAATGTTCTGAAGATGTCAATTAATTCCTTCTGGTCTAGTGAGTCGTTTAGGATTGATGTTTCTTTGCTGATTTTTTGTTTAGAGGATTTGTCCAATGGTGACAGTGGGGTATTAAAGTCTCCTACTATGATTGTATTGCTGTCAGTCTCTCCCTTAATATCCTCCAAGAGTTTTTTTATGTATTTAGGTGCTCCTATATTGGGTGCATATATGTTTACCAGAGTTATTTCTTCTTGTTGGATTGTTCCCTGTAGTATTATGAAGTGGCCTTCTTTATCTCTTATTATGTCCTTCACTTTGACATCTAATTTGTCAGACATAAGTATTGCAACCCCAGCTTTTTTTCATTTCCATTTGCCTGAAATACCATGTTCCATCCCTTCAACCTCAATCTGTGTGCATCTCTTTTCCTGAGGTGGTTTTCTTGCAGACAGCAGATATATGGATCATGTTTTCTTATCCAATCGGTTACCCTATGTCTCTTGATTGGAGCATTTATTCCATTTACATTTAAAGTTATTATTGATAAGTACTTATATGTTGCCATTTTTAATCCTTACCCCCAAGTTCCTTCTTTGCTTCCTCTTTCTTTTTATTATAGCAGACCCTTTAACATTTCTTGCATTGCTGGTTTGGTGGTGATAGATTCCCTTAGTCCTTTTTTGTCTGTGAAGCTTTTGATTTCACCTTCAATTTTCATTGAGAGTCTTGCAGGGTACAGTATTCTTGGATTCAGACCCTTCCTTTGCATGACTTTGTATATTTCATTCCAGTCCCTTCTGGCCTGATGAGTTTCTGTTTAGAAGTCAGTAGCTAGTCTTATGGGGATTCCTTTTTTAGGTAACTTTCTGATAATCTCTGGGTGCTTTTAAGATTCTTACTTTGTCGTCGGTGTTTGCCAATTTAATTATAATGTGCCTTGGTGTCAGTTTGTTGGGGTTCATTTTGCTTGGGACTCTGTGAGCTTCTTGGATTTGTGTGGGTTTTCCTTTCCTATATTGAGGAAATTTTCTGTCATTATTTCTTCAAACACATTCTCTAATCCTTGTTCAGTTTCCACTCTTTCTGGAACCCCAATTATGCAGATGTGTTTTGTTTCATGTTATCCCAAAGTTCCCTTAGGCTCTCCTCTTGCTTTTTAACTTTTTTTTCTACAAGCTGCTGTACTTGGGTATTTTTTCCTACCGTGTCTTCTAGCTCACTGATGCGGTCCTCTGCTTCTTCTAGTCTACTTTTGATGCTTTCTATTGAGTTCTTTATAGCAGTGATGTCATTTTTCATTACTTCTTGTTTATTCTGCACCTCCTCTAGGTTCTTCTGCATTTCTTCTTGTTGCTTCTTCATCTCTTCTTGGGTCTTACTCAGATTGTCGATTTTGTCTTCCATTCTTTTCATCCACCTTATGATCATTTCTGTGAACTCTTTATCTGGCAGGCTTATTTTTGCTTCTATTTCGTTTACTTCCTTTCCTGGTGAAACCTGCCTTTCTGTCTTATGTGGGCTGTTTATTTTTCTGCCCATGGTCTTTCTTCTCCAGGTATCTGGTTATGTAGTTCTCTCTACTACGTTGATTGAAAGACACAAACTACAACATGACCAGGTACAGCACACAAGGCACAGAGTAGAAATGTATTCAAGATGTTAATAATCACAGATAAGGTGACCACTAATGAAAGACAAATTAGGGGTAAATAGAGAAAGAAGAAGAGAAAAATGATGAAAAAAGAAAATAAAGAAATGCTATGGGAGAGTGAGAAAAGAAAAAAATAATAAATAAATGAACAAAAAATAAAATAAAATAAGAAAATAAAAAGGAGAAGAAGGAGAAGGAAAGAGGAAGAGAAAAATGTCAGAGAGAAAAGAAAGCGTATAAGAGAGAAAAGGGGAACTAACTATAGATGTCAGGAGAAAGCTCCAATAGAACAGTCACTAATCCCAATAAAGGCCAGCAACCAGTACCTAGAGATTAATACAAACTGCAAATAGCAACTGGTATCGAGGTAGGTGAGGGAAAAGGGAATTAAAAAACAAAGCAAGCAAAAAGCAAAATAAAACACGTAGAATAAACTAAAACAATCTCACAAAAAATTTCAAAAGATCGATATAATCACTTTTCAGGCAAATAGCAACAAAAGGACATAGAGAAAAAACAACTTTTTGGCTAGTGAAGACAAGAAGAGAGAGGTTTGTGTGGACTTGTAGTAGGGGATTTGAATAGATATATAAATGGGGTGAAATTTCAACCAGGTAAAGAGAAAGAATAGGGAGAATCTAAAGTTGGAAAAGGGAAAGAGAAACAAGACAACAAAATGGGGAAAGTTAGGAGGAAAGTGTTGGCATAAAGGTAGAGTTGAGTTGGAGTAAAATTATGCTAAAGGAAAGAAGAAAATAGAATGTAGAACTCTAATCCTGAAATAAAATAAAGAGAAAACAAAATGACTCTTTTTTTTTCCAAAAAGGTAAAGTACCAGTACTAATTAATAATACTAATTTAAAACAAAAATGTAATAATTAAAAAGGTAAAATCAATTGAGGCAGAAAGAAAAAATATAGTCTTTTAATTAAAATATGTAAAAATGAAAAATAAAAATAAAAATTTTAAAAAAAAAGAAAAAAGGAAAAAAAAATAGAATCGTCCTTCACTTCCACTATTATTCTGCTTGGCACTCCTGTTTCCCAGTAGGGAAGGTATTGCAGTTCCCTGTGTTCCCCTGTTGGTGTTTTAATCTCTTTATTCTTTTTTGGTTATGCTAGAGTCAATTTGTGTGTCATCCACTGGGTGGCAGTGTTTTGGAATTGATCTCTGACACAAAGCACAGGACCTCTCTAGGCTGTGCTCAGATCCTGCTACTCTGTGGTTCTCAAAGCCAGTTTGTGGGGATTTTGCAGCTGGGACACTGTAATAACTCCCAGGCTGTCCCTCTGCCCCAGAAAAAAATGAGTCGTTTTCCAGAGCTCCCCTCTGTCAACAGCTCGGAATGTGTGCCTCCACACTCAGGGATCACACCCTGCCCATCTCTGTGGACCTCTCCAGAGGCAGCTTTCCTGCAGCCCGGCTCCCACAGCGTGTGCGTCTCTGCCCTGCGGGGTAGGAGACCTCAACCTAACCCAGGCAAAATCCGACCTTTCCGTGCACTGTGTGGATCTTCGAGTCCGCTGCCTGCCCGTCTGCGCCGCCTGGAGAGCCGTGCTCTGGGTCCCTGGCTGTTCGGTGGTTGCCTCCGCCAGCCGCAGCTTTCAGACCTCCGCACACATCCACCTCCCTTTTATCTCAGGCGAAATCTGACCTTTCTGTGTGCTCTGTGAATCTCTGATTCCACCACGTGTCTGCGCCAATTGCAGAGCAGAGTTCTGGGTGCCCCAGCCGCATGGCCTGCATTGTTTCTGTTGAGAAATCAGCCGACAGTCTTATGGGTGCTCCCTTGTAGGTAATGAGCTGTTTTTCTCTTGCTGCTTTTAATATTCTCTCTTTGTCTTTTGCTCTTGGTATTTTAATTATGATGTGTCTTGGTTTAGTCCTCTTTGAATTCCTTTTATATGAGGTTCTGCATGCTTCCTGGACTTGTAAGTCTATTTCTTTCACCAGATGTGGGAAGTTTTCAGTTATTATTTCTTTAAATAGGTTTTCAGTATCTTGCTCTCTCTTTTCTTCGGGCACCCCCACAATTCTGATGTTGGTACACTTGAAGCTGTCCCAGAGGCTCCTTACATTATCTTCACATTTTTGGATTATTTTTTCTTCTTGATTTTCCAGTTGAGTGTTTTCTGATTCTTCATATTTCAAATTTTTGACTTGATTCTTGCCTTCCTCTAGTCTGCTGTAAGGACTCTGTATAATATGTTTTATTTCCGTGTATGTTTAATTTCTAGTTGGTCCTTTTTTATCTGCTCTTGGGTCTCAATAACTTTATCCACTGTTTTTAGGATATTCTTGAAAAACTTTATAACTGTGGTTTTGAACTCTATATTCATTCATTTGTTTTCCTCCATTTCTTTTGTTTGTGATCTCTTCCTTTGTCTCCACATTTTTACTATGCTAGGAGAACTTCTGTGTTGGATTTAACCTTATGATACAAGACTTGCAAAACTGCAAAAGCTTCTCTGTTGAGCTTGGGATGGGTGGATTCTCAGGGCTTAACAGACCGCCTTGCCTTCCAGTGGGCCCTGCCCTCCACGGCCCCTGGGTCACATGTGGCTCTGGGTAATTGCTGGAGTGGTCCCTGTGCTCGCTCTCAGTGCCTCTAGATCACTGCCTTTCCTGCTCCCCTTCACTCCGGGACCATATGAGTCTGGGTCTCCAGGGTTTCACCTGAAACTGGGGTTTAGTGGAGTTAGAAGTGGCGCAATTGAGAGGCTCTGTCTCCTGCCCACTCGTGAAAGCCAGCCGCACAATCAGCAGTCGGTTCTCTGAGCACAGTGCCATGCGCACCACCAGACTTCTGATCTTTTGCGACTCCCCTAAATTTCCATGCACTTCTCCCTTTTCACAATCCAAACTCCCCCCATATGAGTTTCAGCTGGATCTGGGGTTTAGTGTTTTAGGATAAGGGGTCCCATGCTGTTGGGAGTCTCCGTTTCCCTCCTGCCAGAGAAAGCCAGCCAGGTTCTCTGGTACCCGCTCTCTCCATGTGTGCGTCTCCGTACCTCAGCTTTTTGCAGCTCCTCTGGGTCTCTGTGAGCCCCTCTTTTTCCTTCTAGTTGTAAAATTTCCACCCAGCCAGCTTTTCTGTGGTTCTGGGTGATGTCCGTTCTGTCTTTTAGTTGTAGTTTTGAAATTGTTGTGTGAGGCAGCAGTATGCCGCCATCTTGGATCCACAATGTGTTTTACGTTTAATACTATACAATACTATACTATACTATACTATACTACCATTCTGCTGCTAAGGATAGCTTTTGCAGCTGACCAGACAAAAGCTATTCTTATTTATACATGATATGGAATTACATAATTTTCATACCCAGAACAATAGTGACTGGGAGCCTGATATCAATCCTTATGAGGAGAACTTCAGTGCCACCAGGGATATATCATTCTTTTGACTTAAAAATTATTTTGGACTACAACTGAAATCATAGAGACAGTTAACAAATATTAATCAAGCACCTCTGTGTGCCAGACACTGTTCTGAAATAAAGAATTTGGGATACATGGACAAAATTGAAATAATGTTGGTCAAATTGAGAATGTCCATGTAACCTTGACCTCACCTTGAAGCAGCTGGCCAGGCCTGGCTCTGACTCCCAACTTAAATAGCAGGGGTGAAAGGGCCATCTCTCTTCATGCTCAGTTTTCTCCCGGCTTTCCACTGGCTGCTTGCACAGTGACATTGCTTTAAAGTGTGTACAGTCCTTCACTTCCCAGCGGCCAGGTGGACTCCTTCCTCGCATGACAACACAGCCACCACTGTAGCCTAAAAGCAGAAAGCAACACTTTTAACACCAGTCAACTAGAACACTTGGTACTCAGAAGACCTCTTTGGAGTGTTGAATAATTGACATCTCAAAATGAAGTACCCAGACAAGAACAGTGAAGGTGAAAAGAAAAATGCTTTATTGGCATAATTATCTCATTTCTCATCCTCCCTGGAGAAAAAAATAGAAGATGGAAAAGTGAGAGAAGAGAGACTATGAAGCTTGAAATTTGGACATTTTGAGCTCAGATGGCAAATTATGGAAAACTAGGAGCTGTTCCAACTTGAAACTGAAATATCTCCCATCTCATCAAACACCAACATCCTTCTATGTTGAATTATTGAATTTTTAACTGTGCAGAAAACACATTTAACTCACCATTTCTTGAGTATGTATGCATGTTGTGCTTTGAGATGCCATTGTGACAAACAACAATGAAAAATGCATAGTGTGCATCCTCTGAGAAGTAGGTTGAGCAGGAAATAATATGCGAGTGACAGATTCAAGGTATTTGTAAGGGACACAACAGAAAACCAAACTGTAAACCATGGTAAAGTGGAGAGAATGAGATAAATTCTAAAGCAGGGTGAAACTCTGGGGGCAGGAGTAAGGGCATACTTCAGGAAAAGGAAAAGACCTTTTAGTTACGGACAAAACTGCATTTTATTCTTTTTTGTATGTTTGAACATATTGAAAAATAAAACATTTTCCCCATAGAAACAACTTCTAGGTTAAGATCCTCAAATTTGTCATCAAACCCATACAACTCATAAGACAGCCAAAAAGTACACTTCAAAGTTCAGTGCATCATAGAAAATAATCCTGTATAAAAATGAGGTAAAAATTGAGAAAGAGCCCTAAGTGGTTTGGCTCAGTGGATAGAGTGTTGGCCTGTGGACTGAAAGGTCCCAGGTTCGATTCCGGTCAGGGGCATGTACGTTGGTTGTGGGCACATCCCCAATAGAAGGTGTGCAGGAGGCAGCTGATTGATGTTTCTCTCCCATCGATATTTTTAACTCTCTATCCCTCTCTCTTTCTCTCTGTAAAAAAACTCAATAAAATACATTAAAAAAAACACACCTGAGAAAGTTTGAGCTTTTTTCTTGAATCCAGAGTGATCATCTAATTAATTAAATCAACATTCAACAACAAGAAAATGGTGCCATTGACATTTATATACCAGGCTAGGCTGTATATAAGCTGTGAGAGACAGAAACACAACACAAAACGAACAAAACCCAACTCTTAATATATATATATATTTTATTGATTTTTCACAGAGAGGAAGGGAAAGGAATAGAGAGTCAGAAACATCAACCAGCTGCCTCCTGCACACCCCCTACTGGGGATGTGCCCGAAACCAAGGTACATGCCCTTGACCGGAATCAAACCTGGGACCTTTCAGTCTGCAGGCCGATGCTCTATCCACTGAGCCAAACCGGTTTTGGCCAAAACCCAACTCTTACTTTAGTGTGAGGCACAGACTAATAAACACTTAATTGCAGGTGACATAATGTGGGAAGTGCTATAGGAACCGTGTGTCCAGATTTCTGTTGGAGACTTCAGAAGGATGATGGACTCTGCCTCAGAATATCAGTAAAGAATTTGCAGAAAGTAATGTCTGAGCTGAGCCTTGAAGGTTGAGAAAGAGAGGAATTTTCAAGGAGTGCTTGTTAAAAACAAAGCAACTGATTATAGATGAAGTATCTGAAGACTTATTCTGGACATAAAGGGCTTTTAAAAATGTAGTCACTCAGTACTAGGTATTTATCTTGCTTAATTTCCCTTCAGAAGGAATGGTTTCATTTTTTTTAGATACGGGGCAATTATTTTTGGTTGTTTTATGCTGATAGAAAGACTAAAGAGAGGGAAAAAATGAAGAGTGAGAGAAGAAAATAGACAAGATGTACAAAAAACTTCCCCTAAAGGAACGGGGAGTGTAAAATAGCGAACGAATAAGGGAGCTTCAGATCGCATAATCTTTCACCTTTTACTAAAGAACAACTGCTTGTGTCTTTAGTGTCTTTGGGTGCACGCTGGGTAGAACAGTAACAAGACAGCTCACAGTCCTGTGTGTGTGCACACTGACATATCAAACAGACCTGCAAAGGTGAAAATGGCTCGTCTTAAACAAGGAAACATAATTAGTATGACTCACATAGGATAAAATCGAGTCAAGAGAAAGTTGGTCCATAGAAAGGCCATTAGTGGGTTTCATTGACTCAAACAGCTAGTGAGTGCTAAAGATGGAATGTTGGAGGCCAGACAAGGAGAGATTATATAGCATGTAACCACAACCTCTCATGTATGCAGCCTTGTTGTACTGCTGAACGCAATTTCAAAATGCAGCCCACAATCTAGCCGGGTGGTGAACAATAAAGGAGATGCTGCATGCTTTGTATGATGAAATACTAATGAAACTAAACTGTGGAAATCCACATGGAAGCTCAGAGTCTTATACTAATAGGGCTGCTCTAGTGAAAAGGAAGGGATCCATGCACTCCCACCTGTTTCCTCCATCCTTCCTTTCCCAACAGCCTTCGACTTGGAGCCAGAGGTCTAGGGGTCTAGTCCCAGCACAAACATCTAGTGATTCGAAACTTAAACAGATTATATTCATCACACACAAAAAGCGTATCTAGAATATGGGGATAATAATCTCTTTTTTTTCTCTTGAGTTTGAACGAAAATCAAATGAAACGATGTATTAAAGGGCACCCCAAAAATTATCAAAGGCTACACCCACCCCTAAGATGTTGCTTAGAGATTCTTTTTTTGGCTGTCTTCTTTAAAAAGCTGGAATTTTGTGGCATGAGTTCTGCCTGCAGGTTCAAAGAATTTTTATAAAGCTTGAATCAGCAAGTTTAAAATGCAATGTACTTTTCTGTTGGCCTTGCATTTTGCCTTACTTTCCCCCATCAGACAGTGATTAACTAGCTTTGGTTTTGTATACTATGGATACTCAACTCATCTTCATTAGTGGAGAAGAGATGTCTGTGAACGGCTATGAGGATTCGAAGTGCTGCAGGAGTGTTACTGCTATTCTAAAGTTGTTAACTTAATGGAACATTTGACCCAAATTTTAGAATCTCAGCCCCAAAGAAGCAGTAAAGTGGTGTAATAAAGGGAGACTGGGCTAAGGGAGGTATAAACTGAATTTATAATCGCATATTGTGGGGATGCTTGCAAAGCCAAATAATAAGGGTAGGGTGTGGGAAAGAGCAGAGATGGTTTTTCTCCCAGAGAAATTGTTCTCAGATTCAATAACTCTTTGCTTCTCCCTTTGGAGAAGAAAAACGATCACCCTATTCCAAAGTGGCAAAGCTCACATTTAAACTAATTATTCTTACCTGTCTTACTCTCCCTCACACCTTCCTCCCCCACTCTCTCTCTCTAACGTGAATGGAAAAACTTTCAGTCTTTTAAGAAATTCCAGTTCACCATTTCAGTCTCTTCCATTGGGCAAAGCTATCTCATCATATAAGATGAACTGAGCTGGGAAAGCCTCCACTTTCCTCTTCTCTGGCCAAATAACTCAGGGCCAGGAGGGAACTGTAGCTGGGCCTTATCTATCATCTATCTATCTATCTATCTATCTATCTATCTATCTATCTATCTATCATCTATCTATCATCTATCATCTATTTTTATTATTTAAAATCTTTATTGTTGAAAGTATTACATATGTTCCCTTTTATTTCCCATTGACCCCTTTTAGCTCTCTCCCCCACCCTCCCAAGCCTCCACCACCCTATTGTCTGTGTCCATGGAAATGCATATATGCATACAAGTTCTTTGGTTGATTTCTTCCTCTCTCCCAACCACCCGTCTTCCCTCTGAGATTCGACATGGAGAAAAGTGAAGCTTTTGGGACAGGGAAGGCGTTCTGTCTATCTGCCTGATACTATGTAGGCTTTTTATATGGTTCATACCCTGTTGAACTTCAAAAACTATTTGAGGCAGATATTAGTATTTGTAGTTTGCAAATGGAAAAAAAGGAGGCACAGAGGCTTAGTAACTTGCCCAAGTCTACATAGTTAGGGAAGAACTTATTCTAGAATTTGAAAGCAGATTTATTTGAATCTACTATGAGACAATGTTAAGGTACAGTGTAAGCCAGCATTCAAGAAGTAGTTGTTGATTGAAGGATTGAATCTTCTCCTCAGATAATCTGCCTCCATTTCCATGGAGCTCCCTTTCATGCCCCTGGCTATGTTCCCTTCTTTGTATGGCTACAGCATTTCCCTGAATATCTATGACCATATCTTTTTTTAAAAAATTAAATCTTTTTTATTCAGATTATTACATTTGTTTCTCTTTTTTCCCCTCCATAGCACCCCTCCACCCAACTCCCACCCTTCCCTCTGCCCTTACCTCCCACCCATTGACCTCATCCATAGGTGTATGATTTTTGTCCGGTCTCTCCCTGTACACTCCTCACCCCTTTCCCCCTAAGAATGATCAGTCCACTCTCTTTCTGTGCTCCTGATTCTATTATATTCACCAGTTTATTCTGTTAATCAAATTTTTAATTCACTTAATTTTTAGATTCACTTGTTGATAGATATGTATTTGTTGTTCATAATTTTTTGGCTTTTACCTTTTTCTTCTTCCTCTTCTAAAAGAGTACCTTTCAGCATTTCATATAATACTGGTTTGGAATTGTTGAACTCCTTTAGCTTTTTCTTATCTGTGAAGCTCTTTATCTGCCCTTCAATTCTGAATGATAGCTTTACTGGATAGAGTATTCTTGGTTGTAGGTTCTTGCTATTCATCACGTTGAATATTTCTTGCCTCTCCCCTCTGGCCTGCATTGTTTCTGTTGAGAAATCAGCTGACAGTCGTATGGGTGCTCCCTTGTAGGTAATGACCTGTTTTTCTCTTGCTGCTTTTAATATTCTCTCTTTGTCGTTTGCTCTTGGTATTTTAATTATAATGTGTCTTGGTGTGGTCCTCTTTGGATTCCTTTTATATGGGGTTCTGTGTGCTTCCTGGACTTGTAAGTCTATTTCTTTTACCAGATGTGGGAAGTTTTCAGTTATTATTTCTTTAAATAGGTTTTCAGTATGCTTTCTCTCTTCTTCTGGCACCCCCACAATTCTGATGTTGGTACGCTTGAAGCTGTCCCAGAGGCTTCTTACATTATCTTCACATTTTTGGATTCTTTTCTCTTCTTGCTTTTCCAGTTGAGTGTTTTATGCTTCTTTATATTTCAAATTTTTTACTTGATTCTTGCCTTTCTCTAGTCTGCTGTTAGGACTCTGTATAATATTTTTTATTTCAGTCAGTGTATGTTTAATTTCTAGTTGGTCCTTTTTCATCTCTAGTTGGACCTTTTGCATCTCCAGTTGGTCCTTTTCCATCTCTAGTTGGATCTTTTGCATCTCTAGTTGGTCCTTTTTTATCTCCTCTTGGTCTCATTAACTTTATCCAACTTTTCTAGGATATTCTTGAAAAACCTTATTAACGTGGTTTTGAACTCTATATCCAGTCGTTTGTTTTCTCCATTTATTTTGTTTGTGATCCCTTCCCTTGTCTCGGCATTTCCACTATGCTGGGAGAACTTCTGTGTTGGATTCAGCCTTATGATAGCAGACTTGCAAAACCGCAGAAGCCTCTCTGTTGAGCTTGGGATGGGTGGAGTCTCAGGGCTTATGGGACTGCTTTGCCTTCTAGTCGGCCCTGCCTGCCATGGTCCCTGAGTCTCATGTGACTGGGTAATCTCTGGAGAGGTCCTTGTGCATGCACACAGTGCCTCTAGACTGCTGCCTTTCTGGCTCCCCTGTGCTCTAGGACAATACGAGTCTAGGTCCCCAGGGTTTCATCCGAAACAGGGGCTTAGTGGAGTCAGAAGTGGCACAGTTGGGAGGGTCTGTCTCCCACCCACTCGACTTCCCTAAATTTCCATGCACCTCTCCCTTTTCACAGTCCAAACTGTCCCCCGTATGAGTTTCGACTGGATCTGGGGTTTAGTGTCATTAGGATAAGGGGTTCATTGCCTTTGAGAGTCTCTGTTTCCCTCCTGCCAGAGAAAACCAGCTAGGTACTCCGGCACCTGCTCTCTCCACGCTCGCGTCTCCGTACCTCAGCTTTTTGCAGCTCCTCTGGGTCTCCGTGAGCACCTCTCTTTCCCTCTAGTTGTAGAATTTCCACTCAGCCAGCTTTCCTGTCGTTCTGGATGATGTCTGTTCTGTCTTTTAGTTGTAGTTTTGAAATTGTTGTGTGAGGCGGCAGTGTAGGTGTTTACTTATGCCGCCATCTTGGATTCCCCCCTATGACCACATCTTCACCTTGTATGACAGTTACTCATATCTTATATAATGAAAGTCTAATATGCTAAGTGTCTGGTCATCCAGTTGGCCACTCTATCAATCAAAGCATAATATGCTAAATGATATGCTAAGGCCACTCAACTGCTCACTATGACGTGTACTGACAACCAGGGGACAGATGCCCTGACCAGCAGGTTAGCTTGCTGCTGGGGTCCAGCTGATCAGGACTGAGTAAGATGAGCCCACCACAACCTGGAGTCCTCCTGTGGTCCCTCCCCAGCTGGCCAACCTCCTGCATCTCTCCCCAGCCCCAATCATGTACTGGTGGGGTCCCTCAACCACGCCTGCACACTCTTGCAATCCAGGATCCCTTAGGAGATGTTGGAGAGCCAGTTTCGGCCTGATCCCACAGGCCAGGCCAAGGGACCCCCCTGGTGCAGGAATTTGTGCTCCGGGCCTCTAGTAATTACATAAAGCACCAAAGGGTGCTCAGACTGAGCTTGTCTTCACTTACGTGGTAGTCATCTCAGACCTCTGAGGAACCTTACAGTGGACTGGCCTATCTATCCACTGACTGGGCAGGCTTTTTACTACTCACTCTGAACAATAAAACAGATCAGCCTTCCTTTACTGGGACTCATTTTCCTGGTCACTGGCAGATTTGCCCTGACTTGGGACAGTTGGGATAAATATGCCTGTCCTGATCTAGAAACACAAAACTGATGTCACAGAGCCCCAGTTTGGGATGTATGCAAAATAGTGATTTCAAAGGGTTACACAGATGTACAGACATCTGTGAAACTCTAATGCAACTTGGGAAAGCTTTTTTGAATGTCCTAGCTAGTATGGACTCATTTGTTTTCTTTCACTATTGAGCAGCCTCCATTTACATTGAATCTTTAATCAAAGTTCAAAGTCCATTTTAGTTTCGATACATTAGCATCCCCCTTAATGAGAAAGGCCCTATTTGTCATTTTCCCTTTAATTAATGGCACTAGTTAATAAGGATCAGAATTGTTTTTTTTTCTGAATAGTTACTTCTCTCAAAATACCAAGTACCATAGAGTCTCTTTGTTGCTGTTGTTTTAATAAAAACCTCAGAATTTCCTAGTGCTTTGAGAACACGAAATTTTGTCATGAAAAAAAAGAAATGCATCCAGGGACAAATGATGGTGGTGGTGGGGGGTTGTTAGAGAGCAACCAAAGGATGCATGCATATTAGCATAACCAATGGACACAGACACTGGGTGGTGGGGACTTGCCTGGGGTGGGAATGGCTAGGAAGGGGGGTCAATTGGGGAAAAAGGAGACATATGTAAAACTTTAGACAATAAATTTTAAAAAAAGAAAAGAAAAGAAATGCAGACATAAAACAGGTTAAGCAAAAACCTTATAGTCCTGAATTCAAATTGAAAATATCAGTTTGAATTTGAGATTTCATCTCTCTCTCTCTCTCTCTCTCTTTCTCTCTCTCTCTCTCTCTCTCTCTCTCTCTCTCTCTCTCTCTCACACACACACACACACACAGACACACACACACACACACACACACACACACACACACACACAAACACACACTGAAATAGCCTAGGAAGAATACAAACCAACAAGCAGTGAACACTCTCCTATGTGTGGATTGTCATACTGAAATAATACCATTTCCCATGACGATGAACTAGGGTTCCTTGATGAAATGGGTGTTTCTAGATCCAGATCAGAAACTTACATCTTGTCAGACCAGATAGCAAGAAAGCTATGAAGACTAGCAGTGTTATTAAGAGGACTCAAGAATAGTGCTTCAGATTTTCATTTTCATTAAAAAAAGATAACAATTGCAGTGAATTAAACATATCAAACACATTTAAAACACTCACTTCATAGTAATGCTAAAATAACTGGTCACTGCTCTAGCTTGTTTGGCTCAATGGATAGAGCGTCAGCTTATGGACTGAAAGGTCCTGGGTTCAATACCTGTCAAAAGCACATGCCTGGGTTGTGGGCTCAATCCCCAGTGTGGGGTGTGCAGGAGGCAGCCGATCTACTATACTCACTCATCACTGATGTTTCTATCTCTCTCCCTCTCCTTTCCTCTTAGAAATCCATGAAAAAACAACAACAACAACAAAAAAAACTAGTCACTGTTGCAGGATGCTTAGCCTATTTAATAAAGAGGGATATTCAAATTGACTATCACACTGTCACACAGCTGGAAGCACCCAGTCCCCTCAACCCCTCAGCCCCACCGGAGTCCCACAGCCCTTTCAGCCCAGCTGGACTTGCCCCCGGTTCCCCAGTCTCCCAGGGCCAGCCCAAGGCACAGGCAAACTTGGATGGCAGCTGCCCCAGCTGCCCAGGGCCACCTGAGGCTCAGGTAACCAGGGCCGGCAATGGCAGCAGCAGAGGTGTGATGGGGGTGTCACCTTCCCCTGATCATCTTTCTCCCCTGAGGGCTCCAGGAGTGTGAGAGTAGGCAGGGTGGGCTGAGGGATCCCAAATAATCATTTAAAAACCTACTAAAGGAAAGGAATTAAACATTTATTTGTCTTTCCTGTGAAACCTGTATCACAAAGTAAGAAAAATATTGATTGAAAGAAATTACACCTTTATAAAACTGTACTTCCTTCCTCAGCTACAAATGAAAAAAATCCTTCATGGGTCAATGGATCTAGGCATCAACAAATAAAAAAACAAGAGGCAGGTCCAAGAAAGAGGGAAACCTAGAGATTAAAAGAGATTTTAGGAGACTTAACCAATTGCAATGTGTTAAAATTTCCAGGAATCCCAATCTAAACAAATTGTAAAATACATTAAATAATATTTATGAGTCATTTAGAAATCTGAACACTAACTGAAGATTTGTTATGGATTGTAATTAATTACTTTTAGGTATGATAATTGTATTACATTCATTTTTTAAAAAAATAAGTCTTTATCTTTTAGAGATAATTCTAAAATATTTATGGATGAAACAATATAACCCCTGAGATTTCCTATGAAACAATAGGGAAGTGGGCGGAGTGGGTGCGGATATAGGTGAAACAAGATGGACCATAAGTTGATAGTTGATGACACCAGGTAATGAATATATGGTGGTTCATTATACTATTTGGAGAACATAACACAAAGTTGAAAAGAGTGGCACATCTTTGATTTCACTGCAGATCGAGTCTTTTGATAATCTTGGTTGAGTTTATAGAAAGGCTGCAGGCTTCCTATTCAGTGGTCATATAGTCAGTCTGGGCTGGATTAAGATTTTGACATGGGGACTAAACTAATAAATATGTGTGTGTGTGTGTGTGTGTGTGTGTGTGTGTGTGTGTGTGTGTGTGACAGGCAGGAAAAAACATGATTTAGGATGGTGCTTCTGCGAGCTGCAATTTAAAAGAAAAAAGGAAACACAAAGGTTCTTATATTGCTATTTTCTTCCAAAAAGGATTTACATTTTCATCTTATTCAGAGAATTTACTCAATGTCAATCAGCAGGAGCTGCCAAACTGAGCATCAAGGTATTATTTTTACTTCAGGGAAAAGAGAAAAAGAGTAGTGCCACTCAAATTATAGCAGAAACTCATGAATGACAAGGACCTCTACTTCAATTCCAGCTTTTAGACATCCAAATATGCCCCAAGGAAGGTAACATTAAAAACCAAGAATTTTGTCTACTCAAAATGCATTAATTTATTTTGACAAGCATAGACATTCTTAAATCCAAAATATATTAGAAATGATACCCAACCTTTTTTTTTTCTTCAGCAAAAGTATGACATGGAACTTTATTAATCTCTGCATTTTAATACTATTCATAGGTCTGTAGAATGAGAAGATTGCTTATTAAGTGAACTGGGATGTTTCTTGTTTAGAGATATGCAAAGTCACCAGTTACTATATTAATTTTTGAAACTGATGCTTATACACTCAAAAACATCTTGTCTTAACTTCATCTGGCACACATCTTAAAAAAGTATAGTTTTATAAGTCAAGAGTAAGCTATACATTTGAGAGTTTTTTTAAGTTCACATGAAAACAATGGAAAGTACAATTTTATGCCCTCTGCCCCCACATATACAAACCACCCCCTATTAACATCCCATACCACAATGGTATATTCATAAACCTATATTGACACACCATTATCACTCAAAGTCTACAGTTTAAATCAGGGTTCACTCTTAGTGTTGAACATTATAGGTTTGACAAATGTATAAAGACATGTCCACCACCTGTCCCTTCCCACTAACCTCTGGCAACCACTCATCTTTTTATGGTCCCAAGGTTTGCCTTTTCTAGAATGTTATATGGTTAAAATCACACAGTATGTAGCCTTTTCAGATTGGCTTTTTTCCCCTTAGCAATATGCATTTAAGTTTCCTTCATGCCTTTTCATTGCTTGATAGCTCATTTATTTTTAGCACTGAATAGCATGCCATTATCTGGATGTACCACAGTTTAATTATCCACTCACTTACTGAAGGATATCTTGCTTGCTTATCAGTTTTGGCAATCCATGTACTGTTTTTGTGTGTGAATGTGTTTATAATTCATTTGGGTAAATATCAAGGAGTGTGATTGCTGGATTGTACAGTAGAAGTATGTTTAGTTTTGTAAGACACTGACAAACTCTTCAAAAGTGGCTGTACCATGGAACAGACTAATGAATCTCAGAGGGAAGTGGAAGAGGGGTTGGAGGATGGGAAAGAGATTAACCAAAGGACTTCTATGCATACTAGAGGCCTGGTGCATGAAATTCGTGTGTGTGTGTGGGTATCCCTCAGCCCAGCCTGCACCCTCTCCAATCTGGGACCCCTTAGGGCAGTGGTTCTCAACCTTCCTAATGCACAACCCTTTAATACAGTTCTTTATGTTGTGGTGATCCCCAACCATAAAATTATTTTTGTCGCTACTTCATAACTGTAATTTGCTACTGTTATGAATCTTAATGTAAATATCTGTGTTTTATGATGGTCTTAGGTGACCCTGCTAGCTGTTTGTGACCCACAGGCTTAGGGGATGTCTGACTGTTGGTTTGGGCCCAATCTCACAGGAATTGGGCCTAAACTGGCAGTTGGACACCCTTCTCACAATCCAAGACTGCTGTCTTCTAACCACTCTCCTGCCTGCCTGATTGCCCCTAATCATTTCTGCCTACCAGCTTGATCACCTCTAACCACTCCCCTGCCAGTCTGATTAACACCTAACTGTCCTCCCCTGCCGACTTGATCTCACCCCCAAATTGCCCTCCCCTGATGGCCTGATCTTGCCCCCAACTGTCCCCTTCTGCTGGCCTGATGTCTCCCAGCTGTCCTCCACTGCTGGCTTGGTTGCCCCCAACTGCCCTCCCCTGCAAGCCTGGTCCCCCCGAAACTGACTTCCCCTGCTGGCCTGGTCGCCTCCAACTGTCCTCCCTGCTGGCCTGGTCCCCCCAACTGCCTCCCCTGCTGGCCTGGTTGCCTCCAACTGCCCTCCCCTGCCAGTCTGATGGCCCCCAACTGCCTTCCCCTGCATGCCTGGTCCCCCATCAAATGCCCTCTCCTGCTGGCCTGATCTCGCCCCCAACGGGCCTTCCCTGGCAGCCTATCACCCCTAATTGCCTCTACCTGCCTGATTACCCCTAACTGCCCTCTCCTGCAGGCCTGATCTTGCCTCCAATTGCCCTCCTCTGCCAGTCAATTTGGTTCTGATTAGTCAGTTTCTATGCCAGTCAGCATCTCTGGGCCTATCAATGAGGTCTGATTAGAAAAGCGGGGCTGACCAGCAGCCTTGGTGGAGTCCTGGAGAGAAATGGAGGCGTGGCTGCTGACCTGGCTCAGAGGTAAAGAGAGAAGCAAGTGCTGATCAACAGATCAGACCCTGCTTCTCTCCTCAGGCCTCTCTCTGGGCCTAATTTGCAGCTGCCTCAGCAGTCAGTGCTGGTCACTGTGCCTGCAGCCATAATAGTCAGTGCTGGGTCACCATGGCAACCCAGCACTGACTGCAGGACTGACTTCTGGTTGGTTGAGCCTTCTTGTCATTGCAGACCCAGGATTTTTATATATTAGGATATGCATAAGCTATGGGCACAGACAATAGTTTGGTGAAGGCCTGGGAATGGGTAGAAGGGTGGAGGGGGTTACTGAGGAAAAAGAGGGGCATCTGTAATACTTAAAAAAAAAAAGATAAACTTAAAAAATAAAACATATGAAGAAAAAAAGGAAAGTGGCTGAACCATTTCATATTCCTGCCAACAATATGTGAGATAGTCCTGTTGCTCCACATCCTTATCAGCATTTTGTGCAGTCAGTGTTTTGGATTTTGGTCATTCTAATAGGTGTGCAGTGATATATTGTTTTTTTAATTTGCAATTTCCTAATGACATATGATGTTAAACATTTTCATATGCTTATTTGCTATCTATATATCTTCCTTAACTTAGGCCTTTTGTCCATTTTTAAATTGGATTCTTTATTTTCTTGTTGAGTTTTAAGAATTCCTTCTATATTTTGGATAATGGTCTTTTATCAAATGTGTTTTCAGCAAATACTTTCTTCCAATTTGTCGCTTGTCTTCTCATTTTCTTGATATTATTTTTCTCAAGCAGAATTTTTTTTTAGTTTTAATGAAGTCCAGCTTTTTAATTATTTATTTCATGCATTGTGACTTTGTTGTTTTACCTAAAAAGTCCTTTCCATACCCAAGGTCATCTAGATTTTTTTTTTAATTATTATTTGCTTTCTTCTGGAAGTTAGAGCTTTGTCTGTTGTATTTAGGTTTTGAGTTAATTTTTGTAAACGGTGTAAGGTCTAAGTTGTATGCAATATTTCTTATTATCTTTTTAATATCTATTAAATCTGTAGTTATGTTCCCTCTTTTTTATATTACTAGAGTCCCAGTGCACAAAATACATGCATTGGGAGTGAGGAGGTTGTCTCTTAGCCCAGCCTGCACCCTCTCTAATCTGGGACCCCTTGAAGGATGTCCTGCTGGTTTACAGGGATCGGCCCTAAACTGGCAGTTAGACATCCCTCTCACAATCCAGGACTGCTGGCTCCTAACTGCTCACCTACCTGCCTGCCTTCCTGATTGCCCCTAACAATTTTTTTTTATTTGCTTTCCTCTGAAAGTTAGAGCTTTGTGTGTTGTATTTAGGTCTACAATCCATTTTGAGTTAATTTTTGTAAAGGGTATAAGGTCTAAGTTGTATGCAATATTTCTTATCTTTTTAATGTCCATGAAATCCGTAGTCATGTTCCCTCTTTTATTTATAATACTCTACTTGCCAGCCTGCTTGTCCCCAAATTCTCCCCAACCTCGGCCAGCCTGATAACCTCCAATTGCCCTTGTGCCAATGGGCTCACCTCCAACTGCCCCCCTGCTGGCCTGCTCATTCCAAACTGCCCACCCCACTGTCCTAATCACCTCCAACTGACCCCCACTGATGGGGTGAGGGACTGAGGGCTGTTTTCAGGCTGGCCACACCCCCTTCAGGGTAGGGGTCTCCACTGGGGTGCCTGGCCAGCCTGAGTGAGGGGCTGATGTCTGTTTGCAGGCTGGCCAAGCCCCTCAGTGAGGACCCTCATCCCATGGGAGTGTGGCCAGCCTGGGTGAGGAGCTGAGGGCTGTTTTCAGCTGGCCATGCCCGCTGGCAATCCAGGTTCCAAGCTCCTCCTTTTTTTCTTTTCTTTCTTTTTTTCCAGCAGTTCCTTGAGTGGAGGCCAGGACTGGCTGGAAGCAGGTATCTGGGATTTATTTATCTTCTACAATTGAAACTTTGTAGCCTTGAGCAGAGGCAAGGGCCAGCCAGGGTGGTTGGGAAGCTTGGCTTCCTCCATTGCTGGAGGCAATCCAAGCCTCTTGCTTGATCCAGCTCCGTGATTGTTGCCCTCTTGGTTAGGCTAACTCACTCCTGATTACTCTTGCATACTCACTCCTGATTGGCTGTGAGTATAGTGGAGTGATGATTAATTTCACGTTTCTCTTTTATTAGTGTAGATTTGTGTCCTCTCTCTTCTAGTGAGCCTGATTAGGACCTTCTCAATTTCATTAATATTTTCAAAGAATCAGCTTTTGGTTTTACTGATTTTCTGGTTTCAATGCCAGATTTGATGTAAGCTGTAATTCTTTTTTCTTGCTTACTTTGCATTTAATTTGCTCTTCTTTTTTCTAGTTTTCCAAAGTGAAAGTTTAGATTATTGCTTTGATCTTTCTTTTCTAATACATGCTTTCAATGCTAAAACTTTCCCTCTACACACTGTTTTCTCTGTGTCTCACAAATTTTAATAAATTGTATTTTCATTTAGTTTAAAATATTTTAAAATTTCTCTTAAAATTTGGTTTTTGAGCCATGTGTTATTTAGAAATGTACAATTTATCTCCAAGTATTTGGAGATTTTCCAGCTCTCTTTCTGCTATTGATGTTTATTTTAATTTCACTATGGTCTGAGTTGGAAATGTGTGCTTGATTGGCCCAAACATGGTCTTAGTGAATGTGCCATGTGAGTTTGAGGAGAATGTGTAATCTGCTGTTGCTGTATATTATAATCTATAGATGTCAATTATATCTAGTTGATTGATAGTGCTGTTGAGTTCAACTTGGTCCTTACTGATTTTCTGCCTGCTGCATCTGTCCATTTCTCATAGAGGAGTGTTAAAGTCTCTGATTATAATAACAGATTTATCTACTTCTCCTTGAAATTCTATCCATTTCCCCCCCTGTGTTTTGTCGCTCGTTGTTAGGTGGCTACACATGAAAGGTTGTTTTGTCTTAGAGTACTGACTCTTATCATTATGTAATGTCTCTTTTATCACTGAAAACTCTTCTTGTTCTGAAATCTGTCCTGTATGAAATTAAAGTTCACATGCACCCACTCTGCCTTTTTTGATTAATGTTAGCATTTCTTCACTCTTTTACTTTTAAAATATGTGCCTTTATATTTAAAATGAGTTTCTTGTAGACCACATATAGTTATGTCTTATTTTTTATTCATTCTGATCATCTCCATCTTTAGTATATTTAGCCTTTTGACTAATATTTGATATAATAGTTATTATTATATTATAACAATATTTATCTTTCCTCAGGGAAGAATCTGAAGTCACTAACCCATTTCCTCCAGATACAAATTTAGAGGTAACCTACTGCCTATAGTCTATTGCAATAGCCTTGATTCAGATCCATAAGCAAGAAAGGGGCCAAGTCACTCAAATAGGAATTTACACTAAGAAAAAAGGGGTGTTGAGCCTAGGTTGGTAACTTAAACTTAATACAATAGCTTTAGGCTTATTCCACAGGGGCTAGTTCAAGGTTAGGTTGTGGCTAAATCCATTAACTTTTTTGGAGCTGGCTAACTTGGCACAGTTTTGTGCTTTGGGATCCAGAGCTGAGCACACCTGAGTGAATTGATAGAGCTATGACTCTGGAATCCTGTTAAGATACCACAGAGTCCACAGAGGAGATGGACTAATAAGAATGTTACCTAAGTAATGGGCCAATATTCTTCAGCAAGTCACAGGGCAGTGACTGTGAACTGATGAAAGGCGTCTACATGTGGGCATTTACTGTGCCTATTCACTGTGAAGTATCAGGAACTATTCTCAACTGAGTAAGCCCCTGGGATTATTAAGCAGAATTTGAGAGGGAGAAATTGGACTTCTGCTAATAAAGGCACATAAGGCCTTGAGCAATGAATTCCACCTTGAAGATATCAAATGACTCATATGGATTAGACTTTTAAAAATGACCAGCCATATGTCATCCCCTGAGGACCTGTGGTAATTGTTTTAGTTGATTTATGCAATAGGAAAACATTAAGGAAGAATCAAAGGAGGCGGATCAAAGGAAAGGAATAATTTAGAGCAAAGGAAACAAGAGGGAACGGTGGTATTGCAGTCCCCTCTACTCACGAGGCTGATGGGAATTCCAGTGTGTGTACCGAACCGGCTCAGACATCTGCCCTGCTGTCTTCCAGGTATATTCTCCTGTGTCATTCTGGTCTTGGAGAGCTATCCAAAAATAACTGTCCTTTGTTTTTACCACACTACTGATCAGACTGGTAATAAAAGCCTGTTCAAACCTTAAACAGGGGGAAAGGAAATGGTTATAGTAAGTTTCTGGGCAATTAAAAATGCCATTAAAACATAAGGGGCACACAATGGCACCAGAATAAACATTTGTCATGAATTCTTTAGAACATGAAGCAGAATAATACCCCAAAACCCTGGACATCATTCATAAAGGCAAAATGTCATTGTAATTCCCAGAAAAACATGCTTGAGGAGAATTTGACTCTTACAGGCAGAGCTTAATTCTTTCACGGACTAGGGTTTAGATCCAGTTTCAAAGTATAGGTGGTAAAGCCCATGAAGCCAGCAATAATACACTTTGGGGGCACCATATGTGCCTTACTTTGCAATCACACCCATGCAGCACACCTCAACCTATAATGTGCATGAGATGAGGGGTGGCCAGAGAGGAGGAGGAAGGATATTATGCTTTTCTGGATGAGCATCTGCCGACAAAGTTCACATGCACCCACTCTGCACACTTGCCTGGTGAGAACGAGACAGAGATTGGAGTAGCAATTTTATGTCTCCAAATCAGTTTTTCACAGGTACATGGAGTCCTTGACTTATTCAAATGTGTTCAGATATGCAAATTCACTGCAGTTAATTTAAAACCCTAGAAATGAACTCAAGGAAGTGCAGCCAGTAACATTTCCTCCAAACAGCTGAATGAGTTTGTGTTCATTGATTAGTGGGAAGGCTGCCTTCCTAACGCAAATGCATTAGAAGCAGAATCTAGAAAACTCATCTATATGCTTTCACATAACTGCCTGAAAGAAAAATGTGTTAAAATTTAACTAGCATTGAAATTTTAAGCGAAGTTGGAAACTATCTTGAAAAATTTATTTTCAGTCCATATAATGTTCTGAAGAAACATTTCAAACCAGGCTGATTTTTTGGGGCCAGATTTGCTGAGTCAGTGGGAAAGGAAAGGCCGGATGAAATTACCCAGGAAACCTAACCAGAAAGCAAATTAGGCTTTTTCATCCAATTTTATGTTTTTTCATGACCATGCATCCTTAACTTGCACAGGGAAGCAAAAGCAATGGGGCCATTTAAGAATAGAGGAGTCTCAAAGGAAACAGGGGAGCGAGGGAAATGACATAAAGGAGTAACATTTTAAACTGCCTGATGAGCATCACTAGCAGCAGTGAGAGGTCTCAGTTGTCCAGGATCCTCATCTCCGCCAAGCACATGGATTTTCATCATGCTTTAGTAATTATTTTCTACAGGTACCTCTGTGAATAATCTGACCGGCACACTTTTGAAATTAGAAAAGTTCTTTTGTAACCAGAATGCAGTGGCAGAATCTTATGTAAAGGGGCTTCGAAAGGAAGGAGGGTGAAGCTAAATTTTGAGTCACGTCATTAACATGCCCAGTGCCTGAAACTGTGCTAGGAGGCCAGCAAGGCACTGCAGCATGGAGGCTGTGGCCAGGACACCATTCACTGTGCCCAAGGGGCATTGCTGGTTCTTCCATTAGATTCTACCATGACATCTATCAGGTAATGGAGAGAAATACGTTGTCTGTGAATTTGGACTCTAGTGTCATTATTCATGACGACATTTTGCTTTTGTCCCTTGCTGGTTTTAGATTTATTTAGTCCACTCTGGTTGGCTATTTTATTTCCATGTATCATTGCTTAAAACAATAGAAACTGTCCGCTTTTTAATTGGCAAGCATATTTTTAAAAGTAGTTGCATGTAATACTCATACATTAAATCCTAAAACCTTCCAGTCAAAACAAAGTTCTAGTTTTCCCAGTCCAGTTTAGAAGATGGCGTTGTTAATAAAGAAATTCAGCAACTATACCTTTCTTTTAAGCCATATATCCTAAGAAATTAACCTTGGATAACAGCATGCAATCTCTTAAGTGTCTGTTTTGCAACTGATAAAGAGACAAGAGAACATTTTATAATCTTTACCACTCTACTTGGCTTCAAACACTATAAGGGCTGCAAACCTCTATCTTTATAGTAGTAGAGCAGATGAACTTTAAAGTCTTTCTTGGCCTTGTGTTTTATAATTCCTCATTTGCAAATACTCCAGAACTTTATGATATCTGGCCTTTTTGTTTGTTTTCACTGAAGTTGTTTAATGCAAATGTCATGATTTAAGGAACAAAAAAACCCCATATGTACATGGTTTTATATTATTATTAAGCCAGAATAAAATGTTATCTCTAAGGAATTCAGTAAACATTTTTTTGTTATTCTTATGAAAACAAAACAAATGATAAAATATTTATCTTGGCCGAGACCGGTTTGGCTCAGTGGATAGAGCGTCAGCTTGAGGACTGAAAGGTCCTAGGTTCGATTCCGGTTGGGGGCATGTACCTTGCTTGTGGGCACATCTCCACTGTGGGGCGTGCAGGAGGCGGCTGATCGATGTCTCTCTCTCATCGATGTTTCTGACTTTCTATCTCTCTCCCTCCCTCTCTGTAAAAAATCAATAAAATATATTTTAAAAAATTTTAACTTGTATGTACCTATTTATAAAATCAAATTTTATAGGAAAATTCTTAGAATCAGAAAGAAATTAATCTTCCAATCAGATCCTTTAAAACTTTAAGAAATCAAATGTGTATTTTTAGTATAAGCAAGAAAAATATATCTTAAAATTCCATGAGTTTAAGGAAATTGTTGCTCATGTTGCTAAACATTAAATTTTAATTAAAAAATGCATCTGAAGATAGCAATACACAGTTTTGGCATACATTGACCAGTATTTTTATTTCAAAATAAACGTTTTGCATTTCAAAAGTATATGCTTCAAAGGAGGTATTTTTTTAACTCAAATCATTAATTGAACATTACATTTTTTTCCCATCAGATTAGCCAGTAATATGTAGCTGAAAAAAAAAGATGTTTATTGTCTGTGAACAACACAATACTTAGTTGATAGCAATACTCTAATGATTGCATTTATATTACCTGAAAAAAGGGATTGAAAAAGTAATACCTTGGAAGTAACTTCACTAGAGGGCTATTTCAATTAAAAAAAACCCAAACACCTTACAATGGGATTGGGTTGGGTTAGAAAGGACTCAGTTTTGAACTGAGTAATTACAATTGGATTTATCCCAATAACACAACAATTAACATTTTAAATGGCATTTTAAAATAAGTGACTCTATTGCTGAACTAGTACAAATAAAAAGTAGAAATAGGATATCAGTAGATTTGAAATGGGAGACACACATGATCATTATTGCTAGAAGTTCCTCAAGAACTAGCAATGTTAAGTTTTTGAATATTGTTTCTTGCAAAAATATAGAAGAGAAATACAGACTTAGAAAATACACAAGAACAAACCCCAGAAGAGCAAACACCAACTATTAATGGCAGTTACGTCTGGGGAGCAGAGTAGGATTGGTTGGGAGGGGAGAATAGTGGAGGTGATGGGGCACTTACACTTTTTAGTCTACATTCTTCTGGTTTGCTTGAATTTGTATCAATGAGAATGTTTTTATTGTGTAATTTAAAAAGGGATAATTAAAATATGTTTTAAAAAGAAAGTTAACAGAATTGTACAAAAAAAAAAAACCCCACAAGTAATAAACAAATTCTGTAAAGTTGTCAACACACAGAAATCAGTTGCATTTTTATATACTAACAGTGAACAAGCTGAAAAGAAAACCACAAACAAATCCATTTATAATAGCATCAAAAATAATGAAATACTTGGCAATAATCTTAACGAAGGCAATGAAAGAGTTGTACATTGAAAGCTATAACATATTGCTGAAGGAAATTAAAGAAGACACAATTAGATGGGAAGTCATCCTATTAATTGGGAGACTTAGTCTTAAAATAGTCATACCATCCAAAGCAATCTACAGATTGATTGTAATCTCTATCAAGATCCCAATAATATATATATATATATATTTTGCAGAAGTGGAAAACTCCATTTTAAAGTTCATATAAAATTTCAAGGGATTCCAAATACCAAAAACAAAGATAAAAATAAGAACAAAGTTGGAGGTCTCACACTTCCTGATTTTAAAACTTACTAAAAAGTACAGTAATCAAAATGGTGTGATATTGGCATAAAGAAAGACATAGAGACCAATGAAACAGAATACAGAACCCAGAAATAAACCCTCACGTACATGGTCAAATGATTTTTGACAAAGGTGCCAAGACAGTAAGGGAAAGGGCAGTATTTTCAGCAAGGATTCAGGGGAAACTAGATTTCCACGTGCAAAAAGAATGAAGTTGGACACTTATCTTACACTAAATTCGAAGTGGATCAAAGACCTAAATGTAAGAGCTAAAACTAAAAAACTCTTAGGAGAAAATGTCATGACACTGCATTTGGCAATGACTCTTTGGCTATGACACCAAATGCAGCGATAACAAATGAGAACTAGATAAACTGGATTTAATCAAAATTAAAAACCTTTGCACATGAACGGCACTATCAACAGAGTGAAAAGGCAACCCATGGAATAGAAAAAATTATTTGCAAATTATGTATCTGGTGAGGAATTACTATGTAGGATATTTAAAGAAATCCTACAACTAGTAACAGAGAACAATTAAAAAAATGGGCAAAGAACTTGATTAGACATTTCTTTAAAGAAGATATACAGATGATAATAAGAACATGGAAGATGCTCAATATCATTAATTATTACAAAAATGCAAGTTAAAATCACAATGAGACACCACTTCATACCCATTAAGATGTCTGTGGGAGGAATCCAAGATGGCGGCATAGGTAAACACCTACACTGCTGCCTCGCACAACAATTTCAAAACTACAACTAAAAGACAGAACGGACATCATCCAGAACCATAGGAAAGCTGGCAGAGTGTAAGTTCTACAGCTAGAAGGAAAGAGAGGGGCTCACGGAGACCCAGAGGAGCTGCAAAAAGCTGAGGTACGGAGACGCGCGCTCTGAGAGAGCGGGTGCCGGAGTGCCTGGCTGGCTTTCTCTGGCAGGAGGGAAATGGAGACTCTCAAAGGCATTGAACCCCTTATTTTACGACACTAAACCCCAGATCCAGTGAAACTCATACGGGGGGAGTTTGGACTGTGAAAAGGGAGAGGTGCACAGAAATTTAGGGGAGTTGCAGAAGATCAGGTCCGGTCTTGCAAGCGCACAGTGCTGCGCGCAGGACAGATTGCTGATTGTGCCGTTGGCTTTCGCGAGTGGGCGGGAGACAGACCCTCCAAACTGCACCACTTCTGAGTCCACTGGGCCCCTGTTTTGGGCGAAACCCTGGAGACCTAGACTCGTGTGGTCCTAGTGCTCAGGGAAGCCTGAAAGGCAGCGGTTAGAGGCACTGCGGGTGCGCACGCGCACAAGGACCGCTCCAGCCATTACCCAGTCACGTGAGACTCAGGGGCCGTGGAGGGCGGGGCTGACTGGAAGGCAAGGCGGTCCCTTAAGCCCTGAGACTCCGCCCCTCCCAAGCTCAACAGAGGCTTCTTCGGTTTTGCATCTGGTATCATAAGGCTGAATCCAACACAGAAGTTTCCCCGGCATAGTGAAAATGCCAAAACAAGGGAAGGGATCACAAACAAAAGAAATGGAGAAAAAAAAACACGACTGGATATAGAGTTTAAAACCACGCTTGTAAGGTTTTTCAAGAATATGCTAGAAAAATTCGATAAATTTAGTGAGACCCAAGAGGAGATGAAAAAGGACCAACTAGCGATACAAAAGAGCCAACTAGAGATGGAAAAGGTCCTACTAAAGATGATAAAGGACCAAATAGAAATTAAACATACACTGACTGAAATAAAAAATATTATACAGAGTCCTAACAGCAGACTAGAGAAAGGCAAGAATCAAGTAAAAAATTTGAAATATAAAGAAGCAGACAACATTCAACTGGAAAAGCAAGAAGAGAAAAGAATCCAAAAATGTGAACATAATGTGGGGAGACTCTGGGACAGCTTTCAGCGTACCAACATCAGAATTGTGGGGGTGCAGAAGAAGAGAGAGAGCAAGATACTGAAAACCTGTTTAAAGAAATAACGACTGAAAACTTCCCACATCTGGTAAAAGAAATAGACTTACAAGTCCAGGAAGCACACAGAACCCCAAAGAAAAGGAATCCAAAGAGGACTACACCAAGACACATCATAATTAAAATGCCAAGAGCCAAAGACAAAGAGAGAATATTAAAAGCAGCAAGAGAAAAACAGTTTATTACCTACAAGGGAGCACCCATACGACTGTCAGCTGATTTCTCAACAGAAACGATGCAGGCCAGATGGGAATGGCAGAAATATTCAACGTGATGAATAGCAAGAACCTACAACCAAGAATAATCTATCCAGTAAAGCTATCATTCAGAATTGAAGGGCAGATAAAGAGCTTCACAGATAAGAAAAAGCTAAAGGAGTTCAACAATTCCAAACCAGTATTATATGAAATGCTGAAAGGTACTCTTTTAGAAGAGGAAGAAGAAAAAGGTAAAAGCCAAAAAATTATGAACAACAAATACATATCTATCAACAAGTGAATCTAAAAATTAAGTGAATTAAAAATTTGATCAACAGAATAAACTGGTGAATATAATAGAATCAGGAGCACAGAAAGGGAGTGGACTGATAATTCTCAGGGGGGAAGGGGTGAGGGGTGTACAGGGAGAGGTTGGACAAAAATCATACACCTATGGATGAGATCAATGGGAGGGAGCTAAGGGCAGAGGGAGGGGTGGGAGCTGGGTGGAGGGGTGCTATGGAGGGGAAAAAAGAGAAACAAATGTAATAATCTGAATAATAAAGATTTAATTAAAAAAAAGATGTCTGTGAATAAAAATGGAGACAGAGAAGCATCAAACAGACCCTCAAACCTCAGAGGGAATGTAAAGGAGTGGGGGGAGAGGATAAGAGATCAACCAAAGAACTTGTATGCATGCATATAGGCATAACCAATTGACAGAGACAGTAGGGGTGAGGCCATGTGCTGTGGGTAGGAGCAGCCAGGGAAAGGTCAATGGGGGAAAAAGGAGACATATGTAAAACTTTCACAAATAAAGAATTTATTTTATTATTATTTTTTTTAAAGAACAGAAAAGAACAAGTGTGGCCAGGATGCCAGGATGTAAAGAAATTGGAATCCTTTTGCACTGCTGGTGGGAATTAAAATGGTGAAATGATGCAGCTAAAAATGAGTATAACTGTTCCTCAAAAAATTAAAACCAGTTTATCACATGAATCAAAATATACCCAGTTCCTGGGTATATTACCCAAAATAATTGAAAGCAGGGATTCAAAAGATATTTGTACATTCATATTCACAGCAGCATTATTCACAATAGCCAAAAGGTAAAAGCAGCTTAAGTCTATTGATGGATGAATGAATAAGCAAAATATGGTGTATACTTACTATAGAATATTATTCAGCCTTAAAAAGAAAGAAAATCCTAACACATGCTCCAAGAAAAATTAACTTGAAGGTAATTAGGCTAAGGGCAATAAGACAGACACAAAAGGACAACTACTAGGTGATTCCACTTACCTAGAGTGGTCAACCTCATAGAAACAGAAATAGGATGGTGGTAGCCAGAGGCTAGGGGCCCCTGAGAATGGAGAGTTATTGTTTAATGGGTACAGAATTTCAGTTTGGGAAGATAAAAATGTTCTGCGGATGGATGGTGGTGATGGTTGCACAATAATATGACTGTAGTTAATGCCACTGAACTGTACACGTAAAAATTGTTAAATTTATATTTTTACATTATGTGTATTTTACCACAATAAAAAAAAGTTAACTGTAAGTATGTTTGGGAGACATGATGGTTGCAGAAAAATAACAGAGCTATAAATACGCTTTAAAATAATGCACATTTAAACTTAGGCGAAATGAGATATTGCAGGATTTCTTACTTTTGGCAAAATTCACAAAATTGAATGGCATTTGGATTATTTGGTACCAAATATTCCATGACTAATTGATTCAAGATTTAGATACACAGGCATTTAGGCAATTATCCATGGTAACTTTGGAACGCAAGTTCTGCATTCATGCACTATCGGGAAGGGAAGTGGCCAGGCTTTAAAAATTTTGGTTAACAGTTAACAAGCAAATAAAATTCTGTTACTTAGCAATAGGGGTCTGTTTTTCCTTCTTTCTTACCCCACAAAGTGTTAAAAGTTCTAGATCAGGAGCAGTTACCGGATAACAAAAGAAAGAAGTAATTTGTAGCAGGTGGCTCTAATTGTGCCTATCAAACCTGTCGCTCAGTTGTGCAGAAGAGTGGAAAATCAATTAGCAACAACAAGCTTGGGTACTGGTGAGTGACAGGAGTGCCTTAACTGGAAGGGAAATCAGTAATAGAAGAAAATGATTACCCCAGCTGCTAGTGGACATTCCTGGATCTGGAGGGACTTTCCATTGCCAAACCTTCTCAGACAAATTTTGCTGTTGAAAAATATCTGAACATGTATTGTCCCTCAAAAAGCCGTGCAGTGTAGGTTTTTATATCTTAGCCTGTTGGGGTCTGAATGAATGAAGTTCAGGAGTATGAAGCCCTTCCTTCTCTCACCCTGCATGTCCTATGTTGGAGTCACTGCTTTGGAGGTAGACATGTTTACAGAGCAGTGCACATGTGTGTTACCTGCCTGGGACAGATGCCTCACTGGGGTGAACCTGTGGTAAGGCGGGGAGATTGGCTGGTGGCTGAGTAGTATGCCAGCACAAGGTCACCTGGGTGGGCCTCAGAGGTCAAGGCTGGGACAAAAACAAGCTTACCTGTGCCATGGTTCTGCTTTAGAGTTGGACCCCACATTAGCACTGGCTACTGAATTTTTCTTAATCAAAGAAAAATTTAACAATATTCACAGCATACTCATATTCAGCTCTGGGGGAAATAAAACAGCAATATTTTTCTAAACACTTTCTATCATTTGTATGAAAGTCCCCAAAGGTGTTTAGAAAATGGAGCACTCGAACTCTAATAGATCTGCCTTACCCTGGCTCACTTTGGCACTAAGGGTTATCTGTAATGTCACTTCAAGTTTATCCATTTATTGTTTTATCCTACATTCTTTACTTGTTTTACATATCTATTTTCTATTTCTTCAGCTGCTGGCCTGCACATAGCAAATAGAGACGATTACACCACGGTTTTTCTTTATTTGCTGCAACCTGCCAATATGGTGCCTCTCACAAAACAGGTATTCAATAAATAATTTTCTAATAAACTCTTGACTATTTAATTTTTATAAAGTCAGATAACCTATGAAAAATAGTTAACACAATACCAAGTATATGACAGGTGCTCAATAAACATTACACACACACACACACACACACACACACACACACACAGAGGGAGAGAGAGAGAGAGAGAGAGAGAGAGAGAGAGAGAGAGAGAGAGGGAAAAAGACATTTTAAAAAGGCCAGACAATTAGACTTATTTTCTTCAGTGAAAACATCATTAATTAAAAAATAATTAACAGAAGAGCACAGTTTTTTGGTCAGGCCCCTGAATAAAGCCCTATGTTGACTTCCAACCCAAGGCACTTTTGAAACCTTTTGAGAGGATCAACAAATGGAGGATAAAGGCTTTTTCCCCGGCCTGGGAAGGAGAAAAGTAGAACTAAAAAACAACACTAGCTCATCAAAAGCAGAGCTATCCTCAACAGGAAGGGTCTCCTGAGCATAAAATGTTTCACCAGGTAATTTATTTTGACAATGAAACCATTGTCCTATTTTCTGGTACTCATGGGTATTTAACATTTTTTTAAATCCTCACCCAAGGATACATTTTTATTTTTGAGAGAGTGGAAAGCAGGGGGAAGATCCAGGAGAGGGAGGGAGAGAGAAACAGTTGCCTCCCATTCACACTCCAACCAAGGATTGAACCCACAACCTAGGTATGTGTCCTGACCAGGAATTGAACTCACAACCTTTCTGGTGTGCCAGACAATGCCTAACCAACCAAGTCACGCAGCCAGCATTCATGGGTATTTTAGAAGCAATGCCTAGGTAAAAAAGAAGTGACTTGCTTGCAGGTGCTATAGTTTTTTCATGGAGCTACTTCTATCTTCAGCAGGGTGGAGTCAGTTTCACAGCCCTCACTGTCCTCCTGATATGATAGTGACATGGAGGCCACTTCTGCCTTTGGTGCATTTATCCTCTGTGACACATTGTAGCACACCGTGGATGGTACAGAGTGTCAAAATGGTACAGAGGTCACCTGGGAAGGCCTCAGAGGTCAAGACTGGGACAAAAACAAGCTTACCTGTGCCTTAGTTCTGCTTTAGAGTTGAACCCCACATTAGCATTGGCTACTGAATACAGCTAATCAAAGAAAACTTTAACAATATTTACTGCATACTCTTATATTCAGCTCTGGGGAAAATAAAGCAGCAGTATTTTTATTTCTCTGTTAGCACTGAGAAGACACCTGTGCACTGAAGCATCTAACTCTAAACAAAGAAACCTAGGACTCAATGGGCAAGAGTTTGAATATTTGAAACCTCCACAGTTTAGTTATACTTACTTTGTTCTAAGAAAAAACAACAACACATGACACACACATATTAAAATGTTCAAAAACAAATGCTAACTAGCATATTTCTTTTCTATTACAAACAGAAGATAAACTCTAAATGCAACTGAATATATTAGCAAAGCCAGATAATTGATAAATCTATATGGAAAGTAAAAAGTCACATTAAATTACTCAAAAATCAATTGAAGAGTAACATCTTATGAATTAAATTCATCTCAACCAATAATTTAGTTAATTTAATACTCTATTATACAGTACACTTAGATTTTGATCAGTTACTTATTATGGCTGGATTTTACCATTCCAAGGGCCCTCACGTCAAAGCACAGTCATGTTTCTGACAGAAAGTTTCTATTTTACCTGTTTGCAATGGTCACAAGTGCAGGAGGACAGTAATAACCACTGGCGGCGTTGTCGAAGTTTCGAAGTACTGTGTCAATTTTGTAACAGAACCCACCATGTCTCTCCCACCCCTTAAAAGAGAAAAATGAAAATAATTTGATTTAGTTAAATAGAAAAATAACTTTTTTATATATTCATATATATATTTCAGAGAGGATGGGAGAGAGAGAGAGATAGAAACATCAATGATAAGAGAAAATCACTGATTGGTTGCCTCCTCCATGCCTCACTGAGTAACACCCAGCTGGGCTTATGCATATTCTTATTTACTACATACCCCACTATCTTCTCTGACCCACTCAAAACTCAAAACTTGAATTTTATCGTGACAGATTTGTATTCATTCTATCTGGTAATACTATTAGCTACAGCCACTTTTAGATGTATTTAATTCTTAAAGCCTAAAAGTTCTAATTAACTTAAAACATAAAATCTTAAAAGCAAATGGATATAAAGGGACACTTTCTCAAGATTCTGTCACACACACACGGAGAGAGGGAAGGATAGAAAGGGGATGGATGGAGGGAGAGAGATAAAAAATACAGAATTTCATACAAATACAAATAGTTCCTATGGGCTCGTAGAAATTAAGAGTGTTGCTTTTGAAGACAAAATGCATGGGTTTGAATCAGGCTCTACTCCCATGCGACATTATTTGATTCTCCATGTCTTAGTTTTCTCCTCTGTAAAATGAAGTAATCATATTAGCTATGGGACTTTTGTGAGAATCAAAGGAGACAATGTAGGCAGAGACCTCGGAATAGAGACAGGAACTCAGTGTGAGCAAAGAGGACACATGTATCTGGATCACAGTGTATATTTTCCAACTTTCTTTCTTACTGCTATCCCATGTTATCCCACTGAAATTCACTGCCATTAGGGACCAGGGTAAAGTCATAGACTCATGGACAAGCTGACCTAGACCCAATTCTGGGGCAAACTAGGATAGTCTTGGCTGGATCATCATGCATTCAAATGGAGATTGGCCAGAATATATATATTTTTGGTAAAGATTATTCCTAAACCAATTGGTTAGCCTTCTAGAGAGAAAGCAAGCATGCTTCGGCACTCAGACAAAAATGACAAATATGTGTTTCATTACTCAGCCCTGGGAGCAATGAAGGGTGTTCTATTATTTAAAATCATATGATATAGAAGATGCACATTCATTAGCCTCCATATTTCAACTGAATTATTTTAGTTATTTTTCCTTCAACATTATAAAATCACATCATTTATAGCTATTTTCGCCATTTTTAAAATACACTTCATTCTGTGCCATACCAATGCTTGCCAGAATTTGATCAGCTATACAACAATTCCTACTATAGTCTCAGTCTTGCAGTGAATTAAATAAAGCTTATTTTAGAAATCAGCAATTTTAGTTCAAAACATATTGTCCAATGAGGTGGGGGTTACAGGAGTCCCACATCCATCCAGCCAGGATGCACTCTGAAGTCACTCCCTTAATGTTGCTACCCAACTTTACCTGCAGGGGTCACAACCCCAGCCAGAGCCCCTCCTGGTTCACGCCAGCAGGTTAGACTGCCTTGGTACTTTGGAAGGACAGGCAGCGGAAGCCTGACAATTTGACCTTCCTGACAAAGAATTCTTTCTTCATTGGTGGTTTTTAGATCACAGGCTGCTTAGCAAAACGAAAAATCCAAGAACCGAACAGGCCAAAAAAATGTGGCATAGCAATAACCAGAAAAACAGAAGCTCTTTACTATAAGCCTTTGTGCACATAATAGAGTGGGAAGAATAACTGATTGCATTCATGACTATTCTTTGTACCTGAGGTGCCATTTTATTTTAAGTGAAATGATGATGGTGATAATGCTGAAATAATTGCCCATACTGTGCCATCCCCAAAAAAGTGGCTCAGAGGGAAAAATAAACCTTTTTCTTTGCTTTGAAATTATCAAGAGTTATTTTATAAATTAACTTGTATGTGCAGACTGCTTAGAGAATTACATTAAAGCCATTGTCAAAAAAGAAAGGCAGCTTTTGAAACCATATCCACAGACTGATGATGTATAAAAAAATTAATGGGAAATTTGCCCTAAAGTTGAGAACTGGGTCTGAACTCCGAATCTTTAAATACTGGTTGTGCTGGCCAAGAAAGGAAGACAAGTTACAAAGTTCAAATAGAACATCACTTCTGTTCCTGCTGTGTAAGAAGCTAATTGCCCTTTCAACACAAAACATGTTGAGTTGCCTTGAAAGACACAGTGAGATAAAATTTTTTCAATATTTCTGTTTATAGAGATTAGATCAGTTATCACTAATTCAGGAATTATAATCATTAGGTAAAATGTTCAGCAACATGTCAGCTAGAGTATGAAGAGTCATGTTTAAGCACTGATTAATAAATCAAATGCAATTTCTGGAGAAATGGATTATTGTTCAATCTTATCTAATAAAAGAGTAATATGCAAATTGACCACACCTCTGCTACACTCAAGCCACGCCCACCAGCTACACCCACCATCCAATTAGAGTGAGTATGCAAATTAACCCAACCAAAATGGCTACAGCCCCAGAGAAGCAGGAGGGAGGCTTGGGTTGCCACTGGCGATGGAGGAAGCCAAGCTTTCCACACATCCTGGCTGGTGCTTAAGGCAACAAAGTTTCAATGGCTGTGCAAGCAGAAGGCTTGGCTCTGCTCCAGGCTACAAAGTTTCAATTGTAGAAGATAAATAAATCCCAGATACCAGGGTCTCTGCTTGGATGACCAGGGTACATGGCCAGCCTGCAAACCACCACAGGCCCTGTGTCCCGGCCACTCCACGCTTCAAGAGAACACCCACCCTGATCCATGACACCCTTCAGGGCAAACCAGCTGGCCCCCACCTATGCACCAGGCCTCTATCCTATCTAATAAAAGAGTAATATGCAGATTGAGCATCACTCCAACACACAAGATGACTGCCCCATGTGGTCAAAAGATCCTTCCCCCATCTGGACACAAGATGACCACCACAAGATGGCCAGCAGGGGAGGGCAGTTGGAAGGGACCAGACCTGCAAGGAGGGCAGTTAGGAGTGACCAGGATGGCAGGGGAGCAGTTAGGCATCAATCAGGTTGGCAGGGGAGTGGTTAGGGGGTGATCAGGCTGCCAGGCAGAAGTGGTTAGAGGCAATCAAGAAGGCAGGCAGGTGAGCAGTTGGGAGCCAGCAGTCCTCAATTGTGAGAGGGATATCTGACTGCCCGTTTAGGCTTGATCCAGTAGGGCAGTCAGACATCTCTCAAGGGGTCCTAATTAAAAAGGGAGCAGGCTGGGCTGAAGGACACCCCCCGCTTCCCCCATGCATGAATTTTGTGCACCGGGTCTCTAGTTGGCACATAAATAACTAGATTAGAAAAGAAAATAATTCAAACAGGATTGTATAAAAACCCAGTTTGGGAAAATTTTGATATTCATGCAATCTAAAAATCTCCAATATTTAAATCCAAATGTGTGTGTATCTGTGTATGAGAGAGAGAGAGAGAGAGAGAGAGAGAGAGAGAGAGAGAGAGAAGGAAGGAGAGAGAGAGAGGACATGAGAAGGTATATTGAGGACACAGATAGGTATATTTTTTTGGTAACTTTCTTGTAGGATATTATATGTATTTTTAAAATTTAAAACATAATTTTCTACCTTGTAAATTTAAACCTAAATATTAAGTGTTGTTGATTAAAGTACTGACAATGCTTTATTACTTAAAATACGAAAGTATTTTTTTAATCCCGTTTCCAACTAATAAATATATTGTAAGTGTGCACTTCTCTCCCTTATTGTATCTAGTCAAATACTTCAGTTTAAGAAAAGGGAACATTTGGATGTAGAAGTTCACTTTCTGGCTCAAAGGAAGGCATTTGCTTTCACTCTGACATCCCACAGGAAGCCTATGAAACCCCCAGAAGACAGGGCATTGTGTGTACAGATGGTATAATAGTATCATTTACATTTATTTTATCTCAAAAGAAATAGTCTTAGATTGAAGAGGATGGCAAGCAAACCCTCGCAGAGCTATAAGTCCTCCCTGTGACTCTAGCTGATAATTGCCTGCTTTGTTAAAAGTAGCCCACACTCAGAACGAAAAAGAGGAGGAAAGAAAGGTAAGCAAGGGAGGGAGGTAGGGAAGGGAAAGAGAGGGAGGAGGGAGCGAGGCAGGAGAGAGATTCACTATAAATTGACGGGGAATAAATTTTTCTATTATGAAGGCCTCGCACCTAAATCACAAGGTTAATGGCACTGACCTCTTGACAGCCTGATTCAACATCGGAGAGTACGTGGCCCGCTTTCTTGCAAATGTAAGAAAGCGCCTCTTCACAATGTTCAACTTTCCAGTGTCCTTCCTGAGGGGGAAAGTATTACAAGATGAATGAATGCCCCCATTACTGATGCTGACAGGCAACACCCATATTCTGAATAAAAATATGACTAATGATAAATGTTTCAGGAATGTGTGAGGATCTCCTGCTGTCATTAGAGGACTGCCTCTCTCTGTGTATGAGTGAGAGGCCCTGCTCTCTGCAGTGTGTAAACAGTCGCAAGGCATGCAATCCTGATCGCTGGGCAGAAGGGGACCAGCAACAGATATTCCTGGACATGTGCCAGGCTTCATGTGGAGAGACTTTCATATATTATCTCTGTGTTCCTGTGAGGGAGGCCTCACTGTCATTTAAAAGATTAGGTTTAATACTTTGCATAAGAACCTGTAAGCAGAAAAAACTGGACCTCAGACTTAGTACCAGGTTCAGCTGGCTTTATATTAAGCGGCTTTCAATTTTGCTTTTGAAAAGATGGGTGAGAACAGTAATGCTCAACTTGTAGTGTGTTCCAGAATTATCCAGAGGGCTTACTAAAACGCAGATGACTGTGTCTCATTCAGTAAGTCATGCGGGACCTGAGAATTCACATTTCTAACAAATGTTCGGGTGATGCTGACGCAGTGGTGTGGATGGAGCTGTGCTCCTGTCCTAGGGAGAATGCTGCTTCCCCTTTAAGTGGGAGTACAACGGCTAATAGATTCAGATTTTATCCTCCTTTCCAAAGAATTTTTAATTTTAACCCAAATCAGACTGATAGGCTGAAACTATACAGTTCAAAGTTTAGGTGGTATCTCGGGCAGGCTGAGTTTTAGGAGAATATGGAGCCCTTCCATGACCCTAAGAAACATCCTTGGTAGGAGGCTGACACTGTCACCTGTAAGAGCAGCCCTCGCCCTCGCCCGTGGCATCTTCAGTTACAGGATAGCAGAAGGCACACTGTGGTTGCTTAATGACTATTGGATGGATGGATGGTTCTCATATTCAAATTTGGGCCTCCACCATGCTCAGGTAACTTGTTCACCATAATAATTACATTTTTATTGCGTTCTACTTCAAGAGAATAAATGTTACTTTAAAAAAATCTTCTGTTTAAGGAGCTACTGAGTGACAAAAAGGGGGCCACAAAAAGCACACTTACAGAGCCCTATCCTGACATACCCAGTGATATGAACCCCTACCTTTATTCTCTGAAAAATAATCTCTCTGTCCAAATGTTGGCTCTCATTCTGTGAACATGCTAAGTGAAATGCCCATGTTTGTCAAATAAAACGGGAGAATGTCAGTAGGAAATGAAGGTCATTTCTGTTATATCAAAACTAACGAACCAACAGAGCACCGAATGTTGTAGAATAAAATTGTGGTGGCTTTCAGTGCAGTCAGAGCCAGGACAAACACTGAGAGAGCCCTGTGACTTGGAGACACTGCCTTGGCACTAATCACAGTGGCACATATCTGGGACAGCCTTAAAGGGTAAGACAATCAAACACGTGCTGAGAAACTGCCCATGTCCGACTGGCGCCATTCCTTTGTTGAGCTATCTAAGGAACAGGGCTGAAAGTGCATTCTGGAGGAATTCCATAAGGGGTGATCTGAAAGAGTGAGGGTGCCCTCCAAATCCCAGTAACCTAAACTCAGCCAGTAAGTTCAGCAGCTAGCTGATCAAGAGAGTAACTCTATTCTAAACTCATAAGAAGCTCTCCGAATGGCTTGGGATTAAACTAATTCTGCATAATCAGTTGTTTTAGATAAAAAAGAAGCTCGAGATATTAAGGTCACTGGGGCCATTACATTCATCCAAGGAAAAGAGCAAGATTTTCCATTGATATACACACACTATTGAAAGCCTTTTATGTTAAGAAGATAATGGAGCTTAAAAGCCTTGACTCTCCAGAGTAATCTCTCAACACCCCAGTCCTCTCTAGTCTTCATCACCCTAGACCAGTGGTCGGCAAACTCATTAGTCAACAGAGTCAAATATCAATAGTACAACGATTAAAATTTCTTTTGAGAGCCAAATTTTTTAAACTTAAACTTCTTCTAATGCCATTTCTTCAAAATAGATTTGCCCAGGCCATGGTATTTTTTGGAAGAGCCACATTCAAGGGGCCAAAGACTCGCATGTGGCTCGGTTTGCCGACCACTGCCCTAGAACACGGCACCACCTCCGCCAAGATGATGGTGGCTCAGGCTATAAGCTTACCTCTCTCACTCCCCCACTCATTTAGCAATCAATCCTGCCTTCAGGATCCTTGGCTCTGTCTCCACATTCACTATCGGAATTCAACCACTGAGGAGCCTCCCACCTGCTTTCTCTGCTTCCACTTCATCCCACCCCAATCTGTTCTCTATGTAGCAGCCACAGTGACTGTTAAAAATGTAAATTAGATCTTGCCTTCCATTTCCTTGAAGCTTGAGAGTGGTTCCTATCCTGGATCCATAACCCACACATTTTTGCATTCCTCTCGCCCCATCTCCTGCCACCCTCCCTTCCCCCCTCACCCTTCACACCTTTTCGCCACACTGGCCTTTCGGGTTGTCAAACGTGGCAAGCCTTGACCTGTCTTCCAGCTTTTGCATGAACCACCCTGCCTGCTCTTCAAGAGGGTTTTTGTTGTTCTTTAAGTCCCCACTTACACTTCACATCTGCAGAGTCCCTTCCCTGGCAAATTCCATCTGAAGTAGCTGCCCCAACCACCACATCACCCGTTTCCTCAGAGCCATCGTGACAACTATCATCACCTTGTTTTCCCTGTGGGAACGTGGTCACTGGCCAGCAGGGAAGTTCCAGGAGGAGCAGGGACTGTGCCATTCTGGGTCTCTGCCACAGCCCGAGACCTGGTGCGGGGGTGGGGGGGGGCTTCCATACAAGTCCAGCAAAGGGAGCATTGAACAAACAAATAAACTTACAGATTTCTCCGCTGAGACACATAACTGGCTTCTATTTGAAAAAATTTGGGGCTCAAGTGTATGCCAATTAGTAAAGGTGACTGAAGAGCCATTAGACCATTCAAAGGAAACTGGAGTTTTATTGCTGCTCAAACCAATCCATGTTTCGGATGCGTTTTCTGTAAGAGACAAACAAACTACTTACAGGAATCCTATTATATGCAAAGGAGATAATGCACTGGGACTGTTACCAAAATATACCACTTTGAAGGTGATTTCTTCATGTGGTTTAAGTCTTGGTTAAAAAATGCCCGCTTAAACCTTTCCCCCTACACTGTGCTAGCTGGTCTGCTTGATACTGGCCTGAGACGTGAGGCAGAGTGGGAGGTACAGCCAACGCCAGGGCAATGCTTAAAAACAAGTCAGACTGCTGGGACTCTAGATCCTGCTGCTGGAAAGAAAGTGCATCTGGAAAGTTTGTTTTTGTTTCTGCCTAGAAAAAGGAAAAACATGGTCTATTGGATTAGGAAAAGGGCACACACAAAATAACTTTTAATGGTACTCTAGCTTTACGATACATTTCTTTTTCTTTTCTTTTCTTTCTTTTCTTTCTTTCTTTCTTTTTTTCTTTTTTTTTTTTTTTTTTGCGCCATGGGAAAAAAGGAGCAGAAACTCTTAAAAGCATGGAAATGGAAGCAATGGAGCTGCCTGAGACATAAATAAAACTAGACAGCCCAGGAAGGGTGAAAAGACGCCATGTGGCTGAGAGATATGCCCAAGTGCTGCTATTGAGGTGGAGGAAGCCATGGGATTCTTTAAACACCAGTGGGACAGGTGAGGAGAAATGACACAGATTTTGTTTTCTTCCTAAATTAAAATCTAACTTGAAAAGTTCCTCAGAATAGAGTCTGGAGATTTTTTTTCCTCTTTATTTAAAACATTTACTCTAAGTCAATGATTTTAATATTTTCTGGCAGAATTCTATATGAAATACATGACATAGATAGAGGCAGTTCTCCTTTGATAAACTAAAGCTGGGTGGAGGCCTAGAAACTTGGAACTCCCGAACATGTCACAAAGCTTGAAAAGCACCACACAAAATAAATTACCTATTTTCCCTGGCTAAAGTTATTTAAATCCAATTATTTTTCTAAGCAATTCCTTTTATTGCTTACTTAGATTATATATGACCACAGCACATTACTGCTATCCAGTGCCCGTAGAGCTAAATTACAGGTTTAGGGTTTTTTATTAGAAGTTTCAAGAAACAACATTGTCCCTTTAAATATACATATGAATATCTAAGTTGTGAGATGTTACAAAGTTTCTGAGCATGTATTTTGTAAGAAATCCAATGAGTTTTCACTTCTGGGTATTATTTAGAAACTTTAGATATATGTGCCATAAATAAGCACTTTTAAAATAGCTTAACTTAGACGTTTCTATAAAATATCTCATACCTCTTAAATCAAAGACATTAGGCACTCACCATCTCCAAGGAGGGTTACAAGAAACTCCACCTCTGCCAACGAAGCTATGTCTATCAATGCACTGTTATCAGACTGGCAAGAATGCAGCGCCTCATTCCAGGTCTTTCCTTCTTTCTGAAGTTTATAGCAATTCTGATTGTGGGGATTCCAGCCGGGCTCACAGTGGGTAGCATAGTATTTCCAAGCATCTTTTTCTTTTTAAAACAACAACAACATAAACAAAAACAAGTTCATTTCCCACATTTAAAAACCATTCCTCATTCATTACTCTTGATATAAATATTATTTTTAATATAAGAATAAATATAAGTGATGACATCAAAATATGATGAAAATTTTGAGAAACAGAAAAATGAAACAATCACATAAATTATAGGATTCCAGGTCTTTAGGATTGAGAAGGACCCAATCTATGACCCAGACCTAATGGGTCCCAGTGCTTAATTTTCCAGGTGCGCTTTCTAAGGCACAGAGGTAAGGAGACTTGGCAAAGGTCATAGAGCCAAAGCTGAGAGTCAGGGCTAGGTATAAAATTTACCAATTATAGCTCTCCATTTTTTAAAAAAATCCTTTCACAGAGAGAAAGGGCTGTTATGAACCATAATTTAAATTATATTTTATATACAGTATGTAGGTGGGGTTAGATATTTATTCTGGGCAGAAAAGAGTCAGAAATTCTGGCCAATTCCTCTAGAGCAGAGATGACAATTAGCTTTCATCTTGAGGGTCAGTCTGAGTGCCCGTGGCTTCCCTCTGGATTCTTAGGAATGCTGGGTTAGAAGTAAAGGAAAATGGCGCATGATACTTTAATATTGGAGGAGAAAGCAGGGGTGTGCATGGCAAGTCTGGACTCTTTTCTTCCAGGAGCTTGTCTCTAACCTGGTGACGCATCTTTATTTTATTAACCACAACTGAGTGCCTCCCTTAAGCACTAATTTAATTAGTTGCAATTCCATTGCAGTCTGGGAAACGGCATTATTTTAAAATTGCTTTTAGGGCCCTAGATGATTTGGCTCAGTGGATAGAGCGTCCACCTGAATTGAACCAGGACCCTAGAGATGGAAAGGTCCTGATTTGATTCAGGTCAAGGACACATACCTCATTTGCAGGATCCCCTCCAAGCCGGCCCTGGTAGGACACATGTGGGAGGCAACTAATCGATGTTTCTCTCACATCGATATTTCTCTCTGTCTTTCCCTCTCTCTTCCACTCTCTCTAAAAAAAAAAAATCAATGGAAAAAGATCCTTGGGTGAGGATTGAAAAAAAAAAAGAAAAAAAATGCTTTTAGGGCTCTGACAGCAATTAGCACCACAGCTGAAGAATGGTGGGGCATTTAAGTATCATCTCTCCAAGTGGTTTTCAACCTAAAAAAATAATGTCACAGACTCACTTTTAAGAAGGGTAAGATAAAAAGCTTCACTTGAAAGGTAAGATAAAAAGATAAAACAAGAGCTTCTCCAAAGAACTTTTATCATATTTATATAACCCACGGACACGGACAACAGTGTGGGAAGGCCTGGGGCAGGTGCAGGGGCAGGCTAGAAGGGGTCAATGGGAAATCAAAGGGGACATATGTAATACTTTCAACAATAAATATTTTTTAAAAACTAAAACAAACAAACAGAACAAAAACAGGAGCTTCTCCGATTGAAGCAAAGGTGAACTCAAGCGAAGAACTTGGGGATCATGGAATGCAGTTTGAAAACACTGGAATGGATCATCAAAAAGACTTGTTGAACTTGAATCGACAGTTCCTAATCCAAACAAATTTAACTTAACTGCCATCATTTCTGGTCACTGGCCTCAGTAGATCAGGGGAGTAGATAAAAACAAGAAAAAAAGGGCAGTAGGAGGGAGTGCAAGAAGCCATAAAGATGAACAAATAAAGAAGGAAGAAATAGAGAAAGGAAAATGATAGGAAGAGAAGGAGGGTATTGAGCAATTTCATATTGAAATTATTGAAACAATGCAAAATATCTTTACATAAAACAAAGGCACAATGCTTCTTCTATCCTGTCCCCGTACTCTACAATACCCCGAGATTTAGCTATGTAAAGAAAATTTAGAAAGTTAAAGCCTGGTTGTAAGGAATAATATTTTAAAATGATAATTCAGCTTATTATTTTAAATCTAGAGTTGTTTCTGATTATTTTGGTAATGATTCTTTTAACAATGGTTAGGTTTTATCTCTGCTTTTTAAGTTAAGACATGAATTCCCACAGAAACTAAAAAGTGGTAATAGACAGAAATAATTGGATGTCCAAGTAGTAGATTGTAATTAGGTAGTATTCAAGTTACAACTAAAAGTTTTGTATGTTATTTCAGAAGGAGGATGTCTTACTATTTAGAGATATAGCGTGTGATAGAAAATCAATGAAGCAAAGAATTTTCTAAAACTGTTTTCTAATTTACATTTAATTTCTAGGGCAATTATCAATAAAACTCTAAATTAGAAGAGAAAAAGAAGCATTATTTTTTTTCAAAACCAGAATGATTAAGAATGCAAATTTTTTTTTTTTTTTAAAAAGGAAAATGCTTAGGTTTTTCAGATGCTTAGGTTACTTCTGCTTTAGATTTTAGCAAAAACCTAAATGCATGTGTTACATTCATGGTGCCTTTAGAGCAAGCATGTCAAACTCAAAGGCTAACACAGGCCAAATAAACAAGGTTTAAGTTAATGTGGGCCACAAAAAAAACAAAAGCTTAAATTTCCATAGAAACATAGGTTTATTTCTATAGAGACATCCTGGATACAAAGGGCTGAAATAAATGAGTAATCATTAACATAAAACAATAGAATATTTTAATAAAAATTAATATGTTTTCTTGAACATTAACTTACCAGACACTGAATAACTGCATAAATTAATAAGTGTAACGCAAATAAACCTATTTTTCTTGTTCTCCGAAAACGAAATATTTCCTGTTGCGCACACCAAACAAGTCAGTCCAAGACTAATGATTCGGCAATTGGTTGCTAAAATATTCGCTGCTAGTATTAGTGCAGAGAAATGGTGCGCCTGCCTGTAAGGCGCGAAGGGAAATGAATGCAGCACGATTGTAGTAATCAGTCATTAGCAAACATTGTAGTTCCTTATTAATAATGATGTACAACAGGATATTGTAAAAACTAAGTTACGGAATTTTTTGTTAAAACTTTTCTTACATACCATTATATTGGTTTGGCCCCAAAAATATTTGTTATGGGCTGCATGTGGCTCGAGGGCCTCGAGTTTGATGTGCTTGCTTTAGAATAACAAATATTATCTTGTGATACATTTTTATTCCTACAAATACAAAACTAGCCTTGGCTAAGTTTAAATTATGAATTATTAGCAAAAATGGAGGATTTAGACTACATTGAAAGGACAAGTAATCAACTCATAAGAGGAACTAAAATGAAAACACTTACCAGCTACTTTCTGATCAGAGTGGTTTAAGTATTTTTTACAGACATAAGGTAAGGTGGCCTCACAGTCCCGAACTCTCCAGGCATTTGGCATAAATGGATTAAATGTCCCACAGCGATATTCAACAAATGGCTCAAAACTTATTTCTGAAAATACAATGTTTGTGTATTTCATGTTAGAAGCAAAAGCAGTTAGTTTAATCTATATTGAAATGTAGCCTTAGCATCCAGGAGACATTCTTTCTCTTTGACATCTACAGTAAATCCTTTAAGATCTTCTATTTGTGATTTTGCAATTGAAGTCCAACCATGACAATGAAATGATTTTCCAAAGTTGGCAATAGTGGATTTTATTTTGTTAAAGCAGAGAAATGTGTGGTTTTTTTTTTGTTTTTTTGTGTTTTTTTTGCTCTTTGTGGCTATTTTTAAAATAGCTGACTAGAATCTTGGCTCTGACTCAGATCCTCTTGAAACCTTGTCTAAAATACACAGCTTACCTTTTTGGCCTCCATTTTCTTGTCTGGAAAAGTCTTACAGGAATTAAGTCAGGTTTAACGTTTTTGTAAGCCACTTTCAAAAAAGTTTTATATTTCATATGGGGGTAAGTGCTAAGTGATATTTTCAAATAATCTACTTAAAATATTTAAATATTAGTTATTTTTATCTTAGAGTTAATTTTGAATACTCTCTATGCAATTGTTTTAACAGCACACATACCACGTGGGAATTACTGCTGTTTCAGGCTGTGGGATGATGCCACCTGTTGAAGGTAAATAAAATGTTGCGGGTACCTGGGTTCCAGTTCAGATGGCTGAGCGGGGTTCTGTCGGACCACTGCCAGCCAGCATTTTCATCCAACTGGTTCAGACCCATCCACACCTCCACAGCTACACCCCTTAAGTGCTCTGAAATGAAGAGAAATTAGTTTTAAAAAGATCAATGTTACGTTTCTTTCTTGTTTTTCTATTCCTATAGCAGAGAGTCATAAATTAACACCAGTCAATGACAGAAAGTGTTTAAGTGCTACTAACCCCACTCTGGTGATTCAGAATAAAGAAGCCAGCCTTGTCTAGCTGGCATGGCTCAGTGATTGAGCATCGACCCATGAACCAGGAGGTCACAGTTAGATTCCTAGTCAGGGCACATGTCTTAGTTGCAGACTAGATCCCCAGTAGGGGGCATGCAGGAGGCAACCCATCAATGACTCTCTCATCATTGATGTCTCGCTCCCTCTCTCTCTGTCTTCCTTTCTGAAATCAATAAAAACATTAAAAAAGAAGAAGAAGAAGAAGAAGCCAGCCTCTCCTTGTCTTGAGATACAATCAGTCTTATGGAGGCTCACTGGAAAGTGTGTAAGCATCTAGAGATGCTGCCTCTCAGTGGTTGTCAATCCATCTGAATGCATAGTTAGGACTCTGAGACCATTTCATTTGTGTGCACTTAGGGTTCCAGAGGGTGAAGGGAAAGTGTCGAGGGCTACCCCTAGAAAGTCTCTCTTTGCTCCCCACATGTGACTGGAGACTTCAGCTTAGAGACCTAGGACTCCAGCTGAGGAATCTAGATACAAGTGACCAGAGAACCCAGAGGAATCCGTAGTAGATTGGAAGGTAAGGGCCATGCATGAAGCAAATGATTCTCCAACTTGGAGTGAGAAGTGTTTTGGTCAGGCTGGCCTTGTGGCCCCTACTCCTTCCTAACCACTGGGTCACAGCCCCTCAGGTTTTAAGTTGATGCCATTTTGGTTATAAATGTTATGAATAAACATGTGCATCGACACATGTTTTGATCTTCAAATCAAAATTGAAGAATTAATGGAAATCTTTCTTGTTTTATTTCTTTCTGTGCACTTGAATTTAAAAATATTATTCTAGAATAAACATGTACTATAAAATATGGAGGTTGGGAAGATAGTGTGAGAAACACTTAGTGAAAGTGGCTAATTTTGTGACACTTTCAAATATTGCCACTTAATCTTATGTATGTATGTATGTATGTATGTATGTATGTAACATTGGTTAATATAGTATATACATTTTAGGTGTATTACATTACAATTTGAAACCTGTCTGATATTGCATGCTCACCACCAAAAGTCTAGTTTCCATCCATCATCCATATTTTACCTCATTTTTTTTGCATTTAATCTTTTCATCTATAAATGGAGCCTTGTTCTCTCATGGTTCATCTGCTTTGGAACCCAATTTTTTTGCACCAGGTGTAGGAGCTCTCCCTGATAAGAGTTGTAAATAGGGCAGCTACATGTCCCAATTTGTCTTGCAAACTCAAGGTCTATGTTGTGTTGTTAGCTCCAGAATAATGATGAATCACAGTTGTTTTTACCCTCACAAGAGTCTCAGTCTGTATGATCCATTGTACAGTCACCCAGGTTTTAGGAGTCAGTGTATTTACTTAACAAGGCTGCAGCATCCTCTGTGGTTGGACATTTCAATATAATATTGAGCAACTGGAAGAATATAACACAGTAAGGGAAGAGAAAAGGGTGCTTTATAATTTTGAGAGCCCAGAAATCACTAAACAGGAATAGCATAAGATTTATGGGCCCCGCCCTTTCAAATTTCTGAGCATTAGAATCTCTTCCTAATGCTGATGACTTCAGTCCTTTCAATATTGTTGTTTGATTGAGTCATATACTGATGGCAGGGGGCAGAATGGAAGATGGATGGACAAGATGGAGAAATTTTCACATTTCATATGGTGTAAATGCCAAGTCATATTTTAAATATTCTACTTAAAATATTTAAATATTAGTTATTCTTACTAGAGTTAATTTTGAAAACCCTCTGTGCAATTGTTTTAACAGTATACATAAAAATCATTGTGTAATTTATAATCTTGTTTAAAAGTACCCAAACAGTCTATTTTACTTTAAGACTAAATAGATCATAATTCTAAAGTAACAAACTCAAACCTAAATTCCTTTGGATATCTCTTGGCACTTGTGAAGGCTTAGGTAATCCCATATACCATAGTTAGTTTTCATCAGTGATAGTAGCCTATTCTCATCATTAAAAAACACCTTGAACAGAACAGGCTTCCCCATTTATGAACAGACTTCTGTTTTCCTAAACAATATCCAGTCTAATTATAGAATTGTGGTATTTAAATAAAAATCTCTGACATATTTTAAAATATTTATTCAAGTTTGATGAGCAAATCAAAACCCTCTTATTAGAAATTAGAAGCCTATTGCACAAAATTTGTGCATGGGGTGGTGTGTTCCTCAGCCCAGCCTGCACCCTCTCCAATCTGGGACCTCTCTAGGGATATCCGATTGCCTGTTTAGGCCTTCCTCTGCTAGCCTGTTTGCCCCTAAATGCCATCCCTTGCAGGCCTGGTCATCCCTAACTGCCTTCCCCTGCTGGTCTAATTGCCCACAACTGCCCTCCCTTGCATACCTGATCTCTCCCAACTGCCCTCCTCTGCTGGCCATCTTGTGTCCACATGGGGACAGCCATCTTTGACCACATGGGGGCAGCAATCTTGTGTGTTGGAGTGATGGTCAATTTGCATATTACTCTTTTATTAGATAGGATAGAGGCCTGGTGCATGGCTGGGGGCCAGCTGGTTTGTCTTGAAGGGTGTCCCAGATCAGGGTGGGGGTTTCGTTGTGGCATGGGTGGCCTGACTGAGGGGCCTATGGTGGCTTGCAGGCCAGCCATGCCCCTTAGTGACCCAAGCAGAGGCCCTGGTATCTGGGATTTATTTACTTTCTATAATTGAAACTTTGTAGCCTTAAGTGGAGGCCTAGGCTGGCCAGGGTGTGCGGAAAGCTTGGTTTCCACCATTACTGGAGAAACCCAAGCCTCCTGCTTGCTCCGTGGCTACAGCCATCTTGGTTGGGTTAATTTGCATTGGCTGGTGGGCGTGGTTTGTGGGTGAATGGAGGTACAGTCAATTTGCATATTACTCTTTTATTAGATAGGATACTGACAGTGAAGATAGGTAGCAACTGTAATTTATAAATGATATGCAAAATTTTCTATGAAAATCATTACAGCCTAACAATGACTTTGAAAATGGTGTTTTTCTAAAATGTGATTCATTTAAATCAGTTTCAATGATGATTTTTCATTTTTGCATGTCTGTGGGGAAAGAAGCAGACATGCATTGTTCATGCATTTATTACAATCTTTCTGGAAGATATTAATGACTTCTCCAAACCTTAAAACATGCTTTCACTTCCACCCAATGAATCCACTTCTACAAACATCCTATATAATAAAAAGGTAATACGCAAATTCGCTGTCACACTCTCGCACAAGATGGCTGCCCCCATGTGGTCAGAGATGGTTGCCACAAGATAGCCCCAGGGGAGGGCAGTTAGGGGCAACCAAGCCAGCAGGGGAGAGTAGCTGGGGGTGACCGGGCCAGCAGGGGAGGATAGTTGGGAGTGATTGGGCCCACAGGGGCTCAGTTAGGCACTGATCAGGCTGGCAGGGGAGTGGTTAGGGAGTGATCAGGTGGGCAAGCAGTTGGGAACTAGCAGGTGGGCAAGCAGTTGGGAACTAGCAGTCCCAGTTTGTGAGAGGGATGTCCAACTGCCAGTTTAGGGATCAGGCCTAAACCGGCAGTCGGACATCCCCTGAGGGGTCCCAGATTGGAGAGGGTACAGGCTGGACTGAGGGACACTCCCCCTTAGTGCACGAATTTCATGCACCAAGCCTCGTAGAGAAATAATTAGAGATCTACACACAAAGATATGTGCAAGTGTGGTTTATAATAGCAACTAATATAAAATAAAATGAATAGTTGTATCTATCTATTCCTATCTATGTATACCTATGTTTATAGAAATAGACAGATGTTCATTATATTAAGATAAGTAAAATAAGTATAATACCAAATTGTGTGCATGATACTTAATGATTAACACACGAATGTTTGTTGTGTGTACCAGGCACTTTTCTACACAGGGGAGAAAATAAGGAACGCTGGGTGCCAAATGGCATGGCCTGGGTGTGAATTTGAACCATATTAATAAAAGAAAAATATTTTCCATGGAACTTCCCCTCCCCCCCCAAGAATATATCTTTGCATATGTGGACGTATTTGTTAACAATCATTTAAATTGTATCAATATCAATGTCCTACTTACTCCTTATGAAACTTTCTTCAGCCTCATCTGCAATACTTAGTAAAGCACCTCCTTGCATCTGGCATGATGCTTGTGCCTCGCTCCAGGAGAGAGAAGAAAGCAGGTTGAATTGGTAGCAAAGATGTGAATTGAGATCTTTCTCCCAGAGAGCATCGCAACCCATCTCTGCAGATGCTAGAAACAAAAACCATCAAACCATTAGCTGTAATTTTTTTTCTCTATAGGGCAATATACTTCTAAGAGAAATTTGAAATAGGGATGATTACAAACTGCAGCCTCTAAAACTTCTGTCCTTTATTGATTCTTGATTAGGTCCCTAGGATGAAATCTGTATTTGTATTCCATTGGTACTTTATGGTTATACTCTTTCAAGATTTAAAGGAACTTCTAGAAATTATCAATAAAGAAGCTCTGATCCTTTCTGGGGAAAAAATAGATGCCATTTTTTAAGAGAAGGAAATAGAAGGGAAGGATTTATGGAAATAACATCTGAGTTCTTTAAAAAATAGTCATTTAGAGCTTTATACTGATAGCTGTGTGACAGTAAAGGTTTATTTGAGGTAGATGCAAGTGTGATTTTAAAAGGCTTTCCTTGCCAAAACCAAAATGTTAGAGGAAATGAAAGCGATACAGTTGAAATATGTGTTTATGTGAGAACACAGTTCTCACATAAACACTGAGAACAGGAAAACTGATATTTAATTTTATAAAGTTCTTTCAGCCAAAGGGAAGAAAAGCACTTATAAAACATTGACCAACGATTGCATAGTATGTTTAAAAGTAAATTTAATAAAGTATAAAATGTGGATCTGAAATTTATTGAAAATGAAGACCTAATTTGGATGCTTTTGCTAAAGATTTAAACCAAAACCCAAGGTGAACTAAGTAGCTACAATAATTACCTGATATCAAACTGAACCAAAGAATTCCTCAATGTAGAAAATGTGACCCAGGCTACAGCATGAGTGTAAGTGATGGACAGCAATCTGCTAAAACCTAGAACAGCCTTTCTGCAAGTATGATCTGCAGAATAGTACAACTTTAAGAGCTCCCTGGGGAAACCCAGGACCTCACACCTGTGTAGGTAGCCTTCTCTAAGAAATTCATAATGCACATTAGCATCTTAACTGCTCTACAAAGTAAAGAAAGAGCTTAACTTTATTTCAGTATACTTCAAACTTTTTTGACAATGACTTTTTTTTTTGTTTGCTTTCTTTTTCCCACTGTAATATTTAGATATCCTTGCGAATGTGGAAAGTTTGCTCCATGTTTGTTTGCCACATGCTTTCCCCAGAACAGTGTTGGTTAACCATAAGGTATCAAAGCACTTAAACATCCAAGGTTGTTTGAAGAGTTTCTTGACTGATATATGTATTTATAGAAAGATGCAAGATTGTAGGAGGGTAGAAAACAAGGTTACCACCAAGTAAAACTGTAGAAAAGAAAAAGAAAGGAAGGACATTTTCGGGCATCATTTGCCCGGGTGACTGAAATGTCTGAGTCCTTGGAGATTGTTTTCAGTTAAAATGTTAGGCCATACCCAGCTGGACAGCACAAGCTGTATTGTCAGACAGGAATTCACCCTGTGACAGCTGAGGCTAGGAGGGAGGAGTAGGAGGACGTTTACAATGAAAGTGTGCATAAGTCATTTAGCCAGCTTGTAAAAAACTCGCAGATTCCTTGTTTTCTGAATCAGGAGGTCAGGAACTCGCATTAAACACATTCCTGATTTTCAGGCAGATGGTGCATGAAGCAAACACCAGCTTAAAAGAAAAATTCAAAGCACTTCCCAGGAGGGCAGGTCTGAGTAGCCTTCTGTACTAGAAGGTTAGTAAGATGTGAGAAGGGGAGTTGTAGGGAGAGGATGTCAGAAGTCCTGGGAATAGGACGGAGACAATTCCTGCCCAGGGTAAAGATTCTACAATAAGTCTTAATTATAAGGGTCCGGGCCGTGGCCATATCATGATAAGAAAAGATCTAGAGTCTAGAGGACACTTGATCTTATCCTAGTTTTATTTTCTCAGTAAGATAGAGATGGAGCTATGTCGACATAGCCTTTCATAGTAACCTGATTGAATTCTATGCCTTAAAGTTTAAGGCTTAAACAGTTAAGTGAGAGGCTTGCTAGTGATCCCGTCTGTGCGCAAATGACATAGTCCAGTTTTCTTCGACTTCCCTTGGTTTTTTATTATCTGTGCAAATCCTTAAGGTTAATCAAAAGGAAACTTCCAATCAAATGTTTGCAAGAGGTGTCCATATTCTCCTAACAAGTTCATTTGGTTTTAACTGAAATATAAGAATTTCTTCTTTTGTACAGGCAGATATAGTCCATTCTCTGTTTCTCTACGTGGGCTGCATGCCAGTCACTCCACGAATCTTAGTGGGAGGTTGCAGTGTAACAAGTGGAATGGAAATGCCACCCTGGACCAGGGTGCTGTGATGTGCTACCCTGCTCTCCCTTCAGGACGGAAGGCCTTATTTCTTCCCCAGATGCCAGGAAAAACCGCTCGACATTAAGCCTTCTTCAAGGACTGCCTGGGCTGAAGAGTTTCTTTGCCTGATGTCACTCTCCTTTCCCAAAAGCAGCAGGGCTAACCCTGACTGAGCAGTGCAGGGCGTGAGTCCTCTCTCTTCCCAACAGAGGGCACATCCACCTTGAGAACATCTCAGAGGATCAGCGGGGCCTGCATTCCAATCTTGCTCTCTTCCCTTCCTTTCCACAGGTGTTGATCCTGAGAACAACCCACCAACAAATCTCCTAAAGGTTAATCTCGGCCTCAGAGACGACTCCCTGGGGATCCACTTGGCACAGACTCTCATAGGGTCCCTGCATCTATTTATTTTTAGTCTTTTTTCTTCATATATAATCTCCCTTTCCAAGGCACTGAAAATGCAAGATGGAAGACTGGTGTCTAACTGATATTTATCTTGAAACATTCAAATATAAGGGCTAGAATTATGTTATATTTCTTTGCACCTTTGGCTATCTTTATATGATTCTTTGAGGGAAGCAACTGTGAGATATATATATATTTGAATCTCCTACTATTTGGGGAAAACTTACAAAAATCCTTTGCATGATGCTATAAATAAATGATTTTCCTCCTTTCAAAATACACCTCTCTTGTAATGAGCTGAGATATATTTCTGTCAGCACTGATTTTATCATAGATTATGACTGAAATGTAGCCACTCCTCCTTGTCTATTAATGTGTCTTATTTTCTTCCTTAAGGACATAGGTTTGCCATTGTCCCTGCTGTATTATCTTGTTCCTGATCTTAGGGAGAAAAAATTGTCTTTTATCATTAAGTATGTTGTTTGTGGGTTTGTTTGTTTTTAAAAATAGATTCTCCTTATCACTTGACATTCCATTCTTTTCCTAGGGATGTGTGTGTGTGTGTGTGTGTGTGTGTGTGTTCATGAAAGTGTGGAAATTTTGTCAAATGTTTTCTGTATCCGTAGATGATGATGTGGTTTTTGACCTTTATCTTATTGATATGGGTATTATTTTAATTGGTTTCTGACTTTAAACCAATCTCGCATTCTTGGGATAAATTCCTCTTGGTCATAGTGTACAACAATTCTTTTTATATGTTGTTGAGTTCTGTTTGCTATACTTTGTTGAAGATTTTTGCATTGATATTCATAAGAAATGTTGATCTGTAGCTTTCTTTTCTTATAATATCCTTGTCTGGTTTTGGCATCAGATAATAGTGGCCTCAAAGAATGAATTGGACAGTGTTCCCTTCTTTTCCATTTTCCCATTTACCCTTTAATTCACTCAATCTGGCAACTAGAAGATATCTGTTAAGGCCATTAATGACTTCCATATTGCCAAATCCAGCAAATACTTCCTTTCAGACCTTGTCAAATCAGGCCTTTCAGTAGCATTTGAGCAGCCTCCCTCTCCTTGCCAGTATACTCTATTTTCTTGACTTCTACCTCTTTGGCCACTTCTTCTCCATTTCCTTTACTGTTCTACTTAAACTAAATGTTTAGGTCTTCAGACTTGGCCCTGAGTCTCCTTCCTTTTTATTTTATACATGCTTTAGACTATTTCACCCATTTCCATAAACCTCTTCCCAATAACTTTCAAATGTATGTCTAACTGCCTAGTCCACATTTTCACAGGCTTGATTCACATAGAACATGTCCCAACCTGAATGCTTGGTTTTCTCTTCCAAATCTTATCTGCAATGAACTTATCTATGCATATCAGAAAGTTGCGATCCTAATTAATACCCCACTTTTCCCTTTAGCCTCCAAGTCTGTCCTTACTAATGACAGTCCAACTCCTGGTTAAAAACCTACAAGTACATTTTTAAGCCTGATCATAAGCAATTACAAAGGCTTTACCTGGAAGGCCTCATGGGGGAAAGCTGTCCTCCCCATACCAGACTTTATACATAGCTAAGTTTAAGGGCACTCAAGTAATTCCAGAGGCTGAAATCCTAAAAATGTATCAAACTAACTGCATAACTTTCCAGCTGATAATGATATGCAACCAAGAGGGACTAGTATGACACAAATTGCCTTGATGAGAGATTCCTGTACAGGGGTGTGCAAAGTAGGTTTGTATGGAAAATAATACAATAAGTAATAAATAATAATACAAGAATAAGCTGTGTTTTGTGTAGTCACAACTGCAAGCCTACTATTGCCTGCTCCCTTATGCTATCCTTGTTTCTGATGACCTATAGTGACAGATGTTTGATCACACCCTTCACTGCTAGTGTGTTTGTGTTTATTAATGCTACACTTAAAATTTTGCTCTTTTCCTATCAACTTTTTTTTAAAAGGCAGCATCATTTTACATTGAGATACTAAAAAGAAAATCCATGTAAGAAAGAGGAGATACAGAAGTACAAATCTTTATTCCACTCACTCTTCTCTATCTTATCCATTTGTTGACCCCACTGAAAGAGCTATCAGTACACTCAAATTTCAGTCTCTAACACATCACTTTGAGTTATGTGGGGCAGAAATACTATTCAAAACACAAACTCTGCACAGGAACCAAACACTGGTACTGTAATTCAGCACCGTACAAATAAACATGCTCTCTGCTGGTCGTGGTAAAGGTCAGGAGAGCTGGAATCTGGCAGGCTGTAAAGCAGAGGAAGCTTTGAGCTGTAGGAAGCTGAACAAATAGATAGTCTTGTGAATGAGAAGCCCAGAGCATCACTAAACTCAGGCTTCCACATGGGAGATCATAATTGTTTAAAAGTGACAAAGGACGGTGACAGTGTTCTTTGCAGAACCTCAAGGAGAATATTGTAGTTAAAAAAAAAAGTCCAACCCTGTCCAGTTTGGCTCAGTGGATAAAACATCAGTCTGCAGACTGAAGGATTCTGGGTTCGATTCCGGTCAAGGGCACATGCTTCGTTGCATGCAGAAAGTAACCAATTGATGTGTCTCTCTCACATCAATGCTTCTCTATTTTTTTGTCTCTTCCCTTCCCTTCCACTCTCTAAAAAATCAATGGAAAAATTATCTGGTGAGGATTACTCTCCCAGCTTCAAAGTCCCTAATATTAGGATCATGTGAAATACATGTTAAATTTTTTGGTATTGGTTTATTTTTAATAAGGAAATGTATTAGGGATGGAAATGAAAAGATAAGCTGATACAAACAATATGACATCTAATGCAAGAACCCAAGGAATGTAGGGATTACATGCATATATATCTGCATGCAAGCATTCAGATTCAGATTGAAAAGGCTGATGATCTGACAGTATTTTCAGTATGAAATACTTTCATGCTGGTTGTTAAGCTGCTGTTCTGAGCTGCTTGAGTGTCCTTTGCTACCCTAGTCTCCTTTGCACTTCCCTCTCTCCCTCATCTCCTCACAATCCAGCAACTAAGGGGTTAATACCACAGCAGGAGTCTGGGACTCCTAACTCCCACCTTAAAGTCTCCACTCAGACTGGTCAATTGCCCATACCATATTGATTGTTTAATGTCTTAAGACCACCCTAGTATATTAATGTATGTTGCACAGAATTACCTCCATATTATTTTTGTCTGAAGAAGAATTATCTGCAGCAGGATCACCTTGGACACTTGTCAAAAATGCAGATGCTTGGGTACCACACACTAGACACACTGTGTCTCTGGGAGAGGGCTGGGATATACATTTTTAACTCTCCCCCAGGTGGTTCTAGACTATCATATCAACTATAGTCTGCATTTTGTAGCACAGAGCAAATCTGTCTTACATCTAGATGCCAAGTTCTTTGAAGGAAGGGTCTTAAGTCCTAATACACCACTATGCTTACCTACTTTAGTACTGTTGACAGACAATAAAGAGGAAGGGTTATTGGTTCAGAAGTGCATGCTGAAAGACTAAGTTAGGTTTGATGATGACAATAATGATGATGATGATGATGGCTTATTATGTGCCAGGTCCTATGATAAATGCCTTAGATGCATCATCCAATTGGTTCCTCTCAATAATCCTAATAGTACAGCTATTCTCTCCATTTTGTGGCAGGAAACTGAGACTTAAGATCTCATCATTGGGAGGAAGGACTCCAATATTGGTCTGTCTGATTTCAACACCTAAACTTTTTCTTATTCCCTAAGCCATACTGGCTCTTAGGTCACAAAACAATTCTACAGATAACTTATATATCAGATTATTTGGAGTTTATCTCTTCAGTTTGCTTTTGTTTCAAATTTATTTGCTGTATTTTATTACATGTGGGGAGAGGAAGGTAGGCATAAAAGATGAGGAGGTTATAAAAACTACTAGAGGCCCGATGAACGAAGATTCTTGCAACACTGGACCTTCTTTCCCCTGGCTGCTGGCACCACCTTCACTCCGCTCAGAGCCGCCTTTCTGCCTTTCCACGCTGCCCAGAGACACAGAGTGGCTGGGAGTGGGAACACCATCTTTGTTAATTTGCATGCTCACTCCTGTTTGGCTGGTGGGTATTGCAAAGGTAGATCAATTTGCATCTTACATTTCATTAGTGTAGATACTCTAACTTGTAGGAACCAAGGTGAAAGAAATTGAATATAGAAAGTAGAAGATATATATAAATATTACCCAATACTTAGGAACCAGTGTAAACATTTTATATAAATTAAATAAATTAATAAAGTACTAACTGATAAAAAAAAAGTTAGAATATTGGAAATGTCACTGGACCTTAAAAGTCAGGTTACAAAAGAAAAAGATTTTGAGGTTATACCTAGAAATTGAGTAGTAAGAAAAGGGAATCAAGATGAGAACACATAATGGAGAAATAATGAGAATAACTGCCATTTTATTTTATTTTATTATTATTTTTTTTAAGATACTGGTATGTTTCCTTTTTTTTAAAAAAAATAAATCTTTATTGTTCAGATTATTACAATTGTTCCTTTTTTTCTCTCCTTAGTTCCCCTCCACCCAGGTCCCACCCCACCCTTTACTCTTATCTCCCCCACATTGTCTTCATCCACTGGTGTATGATTTTTGTCCAGTCTCTCCCTGCTCCCCCCTCTCCTCTTTCCCCTGAGAATTGTCAGTCCACTCCCTTTTTGTGCCCTTGATTCTAGTATATTCACCAGTTTATTCTATTCATCAGATTTTTAATTCACTTGATTTTTAGATTTACTTGTTGATAGATATGTATTTGTTATTTATAGTTTTTATCTTTACCTTTTTCTTCTCCTTCCTCTTCTTAAAGAGTACCTTTCAGTATTTCATATAATACTGTTTTGGTGTTGATGAACTCCTTTAGCTTTTTCTAATCTGTGAAGCTCTTTATCTGCCCTTCAATTCTGAATGATAGCTTTGCTGGGTAGAGTATTCTTGGTTGTAGGTTCTTGCTATTCATCACGTTGAATATTTCTTGCCATTCCCATCTGGCCTGCATAGTTTCTGTTGAGAAATCAGCTGACAATCCTATGGGTGCTCCCTTGTAGGTAATTAACTATTTTTCTCTTGCTGCTTTAATATTCTCTCTGTATCTTTTGCTCTTGGCATTTTAATTATGATGTGTCTTGATGTGGTCCTTTTTGAATTCCTTTTGTTGGGGTTATGTGTGCTTCCTGGACTTGTAAGACTATTTCTTTCACCAGGTGTGAGAAGTTTTTGGTCATTATTTCTTCAAATAGGTTTTCAGTATCTTGCTCTCTCTCTTCTGGTACTCCCATAATTCTGATGTTGGTACACTTGAAGTTGTTCCAGAAGCTCCTTACACTATCTTCACGTTTTTGGATTCTTTTTTTCTTTTTGCTTTTCCAGTTGAGTGTTTTCTGCTTCTTTGTATTTCAAATCTTTTATTTGATTCTTGTGTTCCTCAAGTCTGCTGTTAGGTCTCTGTATAATACTTTTTATTTCAGTTAGTGTATGTTTAATTTCTAGTTGGTCCTTTTTCATCTCCTCTTGGATCTCCCTAAATTTATCCATTTTTTTTCTAGGAAATTCTTGAAAAACCTTATAACCGTGGTTTTGAACTCTATATCCAGTCATTTGTTTTCCTCAATTTCTTTCATTTGTGATCTGTTCCTTTGTCTCCATATTTTCACTGCTTCCCTGAGTTGGTAGAGTAGCTTTGTGTGCTAGGTGTCCTATATGGTTCAGTAGTTCCATCTCCCCAGTTACCTGAGGGGGACTCTCTTGGTGCACCCCTTTGTGAACTGTGTGTGCAGCCTTGTTGTAGTTAAGTCTTGATGGTTGTTGGTATCACTGGGGGGAATTGACCTTCAAGCCAATTGGTTGTGAGGATCAGCTGTGTCAATGCCAGGTGAACTTCTGTACTGGACTCAGCCTTAAGACTTGCAAGACTGCAAAAGCCTCTGTGCTAGGTTTGGATGGGGTGGAGTCTCAGGGCTGAGCAAACAACCTTGGCCTCCAGCCAGTCCCGCCATATGCAGCCACTGGATCTCAAGTGTATCTTGGTAATTGTTGCAGCCCTCTCTATGCACACATGCATGTGTCTCTAGACCTCTGCCTTTCTAGTTCCCTTGCGCTCCGGGACCAATATGAGTCTGGGTCCCCAGGTTTGCACCTGAAACTGGGGTTCAGTGCAGTCAGAAGTGGAGTTCAGCGCAATTGGGAGGCTCTGTCTCCTGCCCACTAGAGAAAGCCAGTGCACAATCAGCATTCTGTCCTCTCTGTGTGCAGTGGTATGTGCATCCCCAGACCTCTGCCCTTTCATGGCTCCCCCAAATCTCCATGCACTTCTCTCTTTTCACAAGTCCAGACTCCCCCCGTGTGAGTCTCACCCAGAACTGGGGTTCAGTGCAGTAGGATAAGGACTTCAGTGTAGTTGGGAGTCTCCATCTCCCTCCCATCAGAGGAAGCCAGCCCGGCACTCTGCTGCCCATTCTCTCCATGCATGCATCTCCATACCTCAGCTTTTTATAGCTTTTCTGAGTCTCTGTGAGTCCCTCTCTTTTCTTCTAGTTGTAGAATTTCCACTCAGCCAGCTTTCCTGTGGTTCTGGATGATGTCCGTTCTGTCTTCTAGTTGTAGTTTTGAAATTGTTGTGCAAGGCAGGAGTCTAGGTGTTCACCTATGCTGCCATCTTGGTTTTCTAACAGCTGCCATTTTAGAAAGGTCATCAAGAGCCCAGCTGATGTCTGGACTTGATGATGGCAAGACAAGCAGTCTGGACTCAGAAAAATTAAGACATCTCATGAAGAGAGTGGACTGAAAGGATAACTGAGCTTTATACCTGCTCAGGATTGTATTTAAGAATTTTGTCAGAAGCTGGGATTAATGAGATCACAGAGTATGAGCATTTGATTATGGTTAAAGCATTCTTATACACTAAGCTTAATGAAGAAAGGGTAATTAACATCTTTTGAATGTAAAGAAAAAGGAATAGACATCAGGATTGTCCTTTCAAGGCAAAAAACATACACAGAATCAAGTCTGGATAAATAGAATCAGAGTGCTTATTCAAACTTCAGTATATCAATCCCTGTGCTTTCCTTTAGATACAGGTAACTTCCCAATCATCCTTGATTCATTCATGATAGAGGGGGAAGAGGAGATTCACTCTTACTGGGATCTGGGCAAAATCCCCACTTTTCATCTCTTTCGTATCGGCTGGTCGTGGCACACCACAGTAAGTTGTCTTCCCGCCCTTCCTTGGTGCATTCATGATGCCACTGGTGGTTATACTGGAAGGGAAACATGCATGGTGTCCCGTGGGCGTTACCTTTGAGTGTATACAAATCTAGGAGAAGAAAAGGACAAAGTCAAATAATTACTATGCCAGCTTCATATTTGGAAACTATCATAGAGTGAGTGCATTTTTTTTCATCACTGAAAACCTACATTGGGCAAAACTCTTGCTAGACCACAGAGAACCCTCAGGACTCCACTGTCTAATGAGTATAAATGTGCAAGGCTGAGTGTGGGTTCACAATGGTGTGTGTACATGTTTATGTCCTTGGGTATTCACTACGGTGCATTACTATGGCAGCAAACACATTTGTGAAAGGATGAGAAAGAAAATTTAATGGAGATCTTACTTTAAAATATCACCTGATCAACATCTGAAAATTAAGAGCTTCACAGGCCTTCATTAATTTATTCATCCAACAAATACTTATTGAGCATTTAATGTGCTGAGCACTGATGATATAAAGTGAACAGACTGGCAAAAGTTCCCTTTCATAAAGAGTTTCTGTTCATAAGGGAGAGACAAAAAGAAAACAAATACACGAGTAAACATAATTCCAGGTAGTGATAAGTACCATGATGAAAAACAAGATAGGGTAGGAAGACAGAATGACTCTGTGTGTGTGTGTGTGTGTGTGTGTGTGTGTGTGTGTGTGTGTGTGTGAGAGAGAGAGAGAGAGAGAGAGAGAGAGAGAGAGAGAGGCACTATTTTAGATCAGGTGATTAGTGAAGGCCCCTCTGAATAAGAACTCGGTGAAGCAAGTGTACAAGTATTTGGAAAAGGGTTATCTGGCAGAATAAATAGCAAATATGAAGAACTTGCAACAAGACTTGTGTGGGATGAAGCCAGAGGGCCACGCAGGAGGGATGGGAAGTAGGGGCATGGAAGTAGAGAGTGTCAGCTCACAGAGGCCAGCTCTGCCACATTATGAACTTTGCCCTTTACTCTGAGCATAGTGGGAAGTCACTTTTGGGTTTTGGATGAGAAAGTCACATGATAAGATTTCCATTTTTAAAGAAAATCTGGGTGCCATATGACAAACAGAACCCATGCATGGAGGGGGCAAAGAAGGATAACTAGATGGGAAGCCTCTACAGTATTCTTGGAGACATGGCAGTGCCAAGGTACCTGCTGGCTGCTTTCCCAGAGTCTTTCAATAATCTGCTATCCTTGGCCTTAAACAGGAAAGGACAGCTTTTCAGGATTCACCCAGGGCTTTCTGTGGTGAAGGGGATCAGGGCCACCCTTGAGTCACTAGGTCCTGGAGGGAAAGGCTGGCTGTGGAGACGCCCACCCCTTTCTCACATTGGCAGAAGCTGACTGAACTAACCCTGCATCGACCCTAGAGGTTAAGGCTCTTAAGAGACTAATGGTATTTCAGGATACATCCTCTTGCTTCAGTCCCTGCCTTCTACTCGCTCTTTCCTGCATGCACTGTGAGTGTGGGTGTATAGCTAAAATGTTAACATAAAGCCAAATGTCATGTTCTTCCTAAGATCTGTAGACTGTTGGGAGAGCTGGTTTGTAGCATTTGCTTTGTTGTAGTGAGTCCTGAAAATAACTTGCTTTTAGCTCCGACTCGTTACTCATTTCTTGGAGATACATGAGAAAATCCTGACATGGATTTTAGGAGTTCCTTGCTCTGCTTCCTAGGACTGGTATAACTCAGAGTTCTCAGAAAGATTTGCTCTTATTAAGGCATAATTCTACTGAGCACCATGAAGGCAGGAACCACATCTGTCTTGTTGGCCTTTTAAAGAAGATGCCTGGCCCTGGGCCTGAGAAACAGTCAGTGCTTAATAAATGTGTGACAAAGGATGAATGGATAGATGAGAGAATGAAGAGCACTATCAAACAAAACCCGAGAAACGGGTTTAGGGTGTTCAAATTTAATATGTTGCTTTCTTTTATTTATTTATTTTAATTTGTTTGTTTAAAAATGCCAAATATTAGAGAACTGTGAAAAATCCCATCCCCCAAATAAAACCATTATTTTACATTCTCTAGCACACACTAAATAATCCCTAACAACAGTCTGTCTTTAAATGTCTCTTAGCATGACATCACATGGATGCCAGCAAGCACTGGAGGCACTGAGTGGTCTGTAGACACACTCCATCCCTGGGACTGAGTGTCTGCAACAAGAGAAATGGTGGCAGGAGAGGTTCTTATACTCATCCTGCCAAGTCATCAACTTCAAAGACCTTTCCTTCTATCTTAATTTTCTCTTTTCCTCTTGTTCTCCTATGCTTTCTCCCCTCCCCAATGATTCCCAAAGATAAGTGTCTTCTCCTATGATAACTTTAAGTTGTGAGAAATTCTGCTTCTTTAGGAGAATTTAGCAAGTCGTAAGACTCCAATTATTTTTTACATTAAGTGAGTAAGCAACTACAAAATATTTGGCAGAAGTCCCTTTAAGGTCTGGATGCTATGAACCTCTTTCATATAATATACTAGTGCACAAAATTCATGCATGTGTGGGGGGGTGTCCCTCAGCTCAGCCTGCACCCTCTCCAATCTGGAACCCCTTGAGGGATGTCTGACTGCCTGTTTAGGACCGAATCTCCCCTGCAGGCCTGATAGCCCCTAAATGCCCTCCCTTGATGGCCTTGTCCCTCCCAATCACTCTCTCCTGCTGGTCTGATTGCCTACAACTGCCCTCCCCTGCTGGCCATCTTGTGGTGGCCACCTTGTGTCCACATGGAGGCAGCCATCTTGTGCATTGGAGTAATGGTCAATTTGCATATTACCTCTTTATTATATAGGATTTTACAAATCTTAACTTATGGCAAACTTTCTAAATATACCATTTCATGAGTACTTTAATTTATCTATCTATCTATCTATCTATCTATCTATCTATTTATCTGTTTGTTTAATTAATTTATTTTTTACCTCTGTGCAGATATTCACAAATGCCTTCACCACCTGACATGTAGTCAATCCACTTATGAAGGTTATTCCAGGAGGCCACCAGCATGTTGTGCTTCACCTGTACCATGTACTGCAGCGGGCCAGTGATCACCTTCCTGTTACAGTGCCACCTCAAGGAAACGTGGATGGAATCACACTCATAGATACTCAATGGCTGTTCTGGATCAGATAAATTCAGGCCCAGACAACCGCTGCCTCCTATGTTAAAGAGGCCATGGTTGGAAACCCATTTCCACATCATATACTTGTTCGGCGGTTTGCAATTCTCCAGGGTCAGTACAGATTTGCCTGCTTGAATGCATTTCTTGAGGCTCTCACTTTGGATAATGAATATTCCTTTATCTGAAAGAGCAAAATAGAGAAATATAGAGAAAGATAGTCTTTCATATATAATTACCTAGTATCATGAGGATGTGTAGGTTGTGAAATGTCACAATTGGCAGTTGTTTTTAACAGATCTGGAGTGGAAGGGTGGGGCCCACCAGGAAGGTTTGTTTGCTCAAAACAGAGGAGTTTCTTGGGAAGCATAAATGGGTTCATTAAAGCTTATGGGAGACCCCTGACATACCAGTAAAACCCCCATGGCCCTACAGTAACAAAGGCTCCCTGTTAGTCCACTCAAGAATATTCTGATAGAGAAGGAGCTCTCCACAACTAGATAGAGAAGAGGCATTGGGAACAACACTCAGGCTAAAGGGGAGGGCTTTGGGGTGCCCAGAAGTATGGGAACACTTCGGTTTTCTCCAGACAAGTGCCTGAATGTTAAGAACATGGCAGCCGAATCAAGAGCCACAGAAATAGAAATTTCTATCATTAAATTCCTGCTGAAAACCCAAAGGACAGAGACAAAGTGCTATTTTTGTCTTGACACAAGATGCCATGATGGTGAGGAAAAAAATGCGTCTCCATGTTTGCTGTCTGTGCTGGATCTATCAGGAGTAGAACAGTGGGGACCTTTGCTATGGGGATGGACTCTTTGTAGGAGCAGCCTTGTTGGGTGGGACTGGCCGGAGAGATAGATGCCAGGACAATAGCTGAGGTCACACACCAAGCTACACAAAAGGTGTAAGAGCACCATGTTGGCAGCAAAGGCACACAGGCCACATGGAGATGTGCAAAAGTAGTCATTTGTGATTTGAGTTTCCAACTCCCCAAAGCAGAAAGAGGGATCTGGGTGAGTTCTCTGGGGAAAAGCTGGCAGGGTCTGGGAAACATCTATTAGAAACTAGAGGTCCTGTGCACATATTTGTATCCTGGTGAGATCCCTCAGTATAGCCTGCAGGGTTCAGGCCAAAACCGGCAGTCGAATGCCATCTACCATTCTTGCTCATCCCAGCCCCACTGTGCTTGCTGCTGCCTCTACTTGGTAGGCTTACTGCTGCTCTGCTGCAGTCTCTGGGCTGTGTCAGCCAGCGTGAGCCCTGAGTCTGGCGTCTTCAGTCAGTTGAGCAGCGCTTCCACTGTTAGAATGCACTGACCACCAGGGGGCAACTCTTGTGTTGACCGTCTATCCCTGGTGGTCAGTTCATGTCATAGTGACTGGTAGACCGGTTGTTCAGTCACTGAGGCTTTTATATATATAGACTAGATTCCCAGTGCACAAATTTGTGACCTGTGGGGTCCCTTAACGTGGCCTGAGAGATTGGACTGAAACTGGCTCTCCAACATCCCCTGAGCGGTCCCGGATTGTGAGAGGGCACAGGCCAGGCCAAGGGACCCCACCAGTGCATGATCAGGACCAGGGAGAGATGGCGGGAGGACTCCAGGGTATGTCTGGCCCAACTCGCTCAGTCCCAATTAGCCGAACCTCAGCAGCAAGTTACACTATTGGTCAGAGCATCTGCCCCTGGTGGTCAGTGCATGTCATTAGCAAGCAGTTGTATGGCCTTAGCATATCATTAGTATATTATGCTTTGATTGGTTCAATAGCCAACCAGACACTTAGCAGATTAGGCTTTTATTATATAGGATACCAATTATGAACTTCTCCTCACGAAGGTGGATATCATATCTAACTTTTTTAGTCTAAGCATGGACAGTCCTGAGCATGGCGATTAAACATGCTGGCAGGTGCTGCTTAGGCCCTGGCTACTGAGGTCACTCAGCCCAGTGTCTGGTCAGGTTCAAGGGCTCTTTTGTTCTCCCATTAGCTAGGTTCTTCTCTTATATTTTACTTCCTGTCCAATCTTCTAATATATGAAGGGACATTATCAGGTTCCCTTAAAATAGCTGCAGTTTACAGCAAGTTGTGTCATGTAGCCATGGGATAGCAGGGAAAGGCAGAGATCTTCTAGTGACTTGGAACAGTGTAAAATGAGCCTCCTCACATATCAGGACATGGGAATTACGTGCTTCTTCTTCTTCTTCTTCTTCTTCTTCTTCTTTTTTTTTGGTGAAAGTTCTTTTTTCTTTTTCAAAGTTACTGAGGCCAAGAGAAACTGATTTATAATAACGAAAATCACTTAACACATTGTTAAAAAGACTGTCAATATATAAATGAAGGTTAATTTCACTTAATAATCTGATAATCCCACTTATAAACATATATTTGAGGAGTTGAATTTGTTGTCATAAAATTGCTTTTATCACCAGACATCAGAGCAAAAAAGAAGGGAGTGTATAGTGCAGTCCGGGGGAGAGAATGAGTGGTTTTAGGAAGATTTCATTTAGATCAGGAAATTTGTTTTCCTAATGAAGGCCATGTCTGTATGGTTATTAGTGATAGTCATTCAAGATCAAATCTTCTTATTGCCGATGTGATATGGATTCTGATAATTAACCTTCTCTGCAACTCTCCTTCCCACCTTTTCATGCCTGGATAGAATGTTCACCTTCATTTCTGTTGTAATCTACTAATTACTTTCTAGCTGAGAGTTCCACTCATTTTTTTCCCTAAAGGATAATTATCTTGCTATAATTGTTCTATAGTTTGACTTCTATCTAATATGTTCAAATATACACAGCTCTGCAACTTACTGGCTGAACTTCAGCCCTCTGTGTTTGCTTATATTCCTATGGTGAGTAGCTAGGTGATTTGCTAGTAGACGAGAGCTCTGGAATCAGGCAGAGCTGCCACAAACCAGCCTTGTAACTTTGGCCACATGTCTTGATTTCCGTGAGCCTCACCTTTCCTCTGTGAACTGGAAATATGTCTCATAGGGATGTGAAGAATATTCCATTAAAAGCTGTATGCAAAAGAATAAAAATAGACTACTGTTGGTCCTCATATACAAAAATTAACTTAAAATGGATTAAAGACCTAATTATAAGGCCTAGGACAATAAATTATGTAGAAGAAAACATAGGGACTAAACTTATGGACCTTGGTCTTAGAAGGATCTCATTAATTTGACCCCAAATGTAAGGGAAATAAAGGCAAAAATAACTGAATGGGACTGTATTGAGCTGAAAGACTTCTGCACAGCAAAAGAAACTTCCAACAAAACTATAAGACAACCAACAGAATGGAAGAAGATATTTGCAAACAATAGCTCTGACAAGAGATTAGTATCCAAAATATATAAAAAAACTCATATAACTCAATACCAAACAGACAAACAATCCAATTAAAAAATGGGCAGAGAGCCCTGGCTGGTTTGGCTCAGGGTCTTAGTTTGACCCCCAGTCAAAGGCATGTACCTGGGTTGCAGGATTGATCCCTGCCTCCCTTGGGCCAGGATGTGTGCTGGAAGCAACTAAGTGATGTGTCTCTTTCACATCAATGTTTCTCTCTCTCTTCCTTCCTCTTTCCTCCCTCCCTCTCTCATCCCTCTTCTTTAAAAATCAATGGGAGAAAAAATATCAGTGAGGATTAACAGCAACCAAGAAAAAAGGCCCTGAACAGACACTTCATCCATGAAAACATACAAATGGCCAACAGATATATGAAAAAAATGCTCAACTTCACTAGGTATTAGGGAAATACAAATCAAAATTACAGTGAGATACCACCTGCTAGAACAAGACAAGTAATAACAAGTGTTGGACAGATTGTGGAGAAAAAAAACCCTTATTCACTGTAAACTGGTATAGCCACTATGGAAAACAGTATGGAGGTTCCTCAAAAAATTACAAATAAAGAAACTTCAGTTGGTTGGAGCACTGTCCTCTATACCAAAAACATTGGGGATTCAATCCCTGGTGAAGGTGTGTAGGGGACACAACCAATTGGTGTTTCTCCCTCACAACGATGTCTCTCTCTAAAAATCAATAAACATATCCTTGGGTGAGGTTAAAAAAAAACAAACCCTCTTCTGAGCATCTACCCTCCAAATTTGAAAACACTTATTCGCAAAGATATATGCACCCTTGTTTCACTGCAGCATTATTCATAGAGCCCACGACATGGAAACAATCAAGGTGTCCTTCAATAGAAGATTGGATAAAGACTATGTGGTGCAATGGAATACTACCCAGCCATAAGAAATGATAAAATACTGCCATTTGCAACAACATGAATGGATCTTGAGAATCCATATTATAAATCCATAATTGGTATCCTATATAATAAAAGCCTAATCTGCTAAGTGTCTGGTTGGCTATTGAACCAATCAAAGCATAATATACTAATGATATGCTAAGGCCATACAACTGCTTGCTAAGGTCCTGCCTTTCCCTGCTATCCCATGGCTACATGACACAACTTGCTGTAAGAATAACTCATGCTAAGGCAAGTAAGTTAGGCAGAAAAAGATTTCAACAAAACTAGCTATTTCATATGATTTCATTCATATGTGAGATATAAAACTGAAAGCAACAAATAAACAAAAAAGAAAAACAAACTAAAACTCACAGGCACAGTATGGTGATTACCAGAGGGAAGGGGCTTTGGAGATAGTAAGGGTAAAAGGGGTCAAATACATAGTAATGGAAAAATATTGGACTTTGAATGGTACACACACAATATAATATACAGATGTTATATCATAGAATTGCACATAAAACCTATAATTTTATTAACCAATGTCACCACAATAAATTTAATTAAAAAGGAAAAAAAGAATATTCTATTAAATAATCCATGCAAAGTACACTACACACTATCTCATCATAGGAAAACCTCAGTAAACGTGAGTTGTTATCATTGTTATTATTATTCCTCTGGCTTTTGGATTCTTGATCTGTAGATTCAGCTCTAGATTTAGTTGAACACCTGTAGAGTGCTAATCTGAGCACCCCTCAAAGACTTCTCTTCTTACATCATTAGAATAAAAGCTCATTTTTACTTTAGCTGTTGTAGTATGCAGTGCGTGCAGAAGTATTAGTTTTAGACAATCCTTAAATACCAAGATATCACTCTCATAGGAGAAACATATTCTTCAAACAACCCGATAACAAAATTGTTGTCTTGTTTATTCCACTATATGTGGAAACTGTGAATTAAATCTTCTTTCATCTTTTACACTATCTATATTGCAGCTCTTTTGTAGGAAAGAGAGAAACATATGTCAACAAGCAGTTGATGGGTGTGGTTTGTGAGTAAGTGGATATGGAAATTAAATATCAATAAAATTTGGGTTGAGTAATGTTTTTAAACATGCTAATTATGAAGTTAAGAGAAAAGGAGTGGTAGAATCAGAATATCTATAGTTACTCCAGTGATCATAAAAATACCTTTCCAAAGTAGAAGGTATTAGACAAACAAACTTAGCCACTCAGTTTTGGACTGCTATTACCTTTCCATGCCCAGCTGCCTTTAGAATGTAGCTTTGGAAAAATTCTTCAGAATTGTATCAAAACAAATAGCTCTGACTTACCAATAACAATAACCCTATCACCTCTAAAAGAATACAATGTCATGCTGAGCTAAAAAATGACCCAAGCCCACTTTCCCATTAAGCTATAAGAGAATCTGGTCCCAGCAGCATTATTCTCCATAAATTCACTGAAGAGAAAACAATTTTTTTCAAATGAGACCCAACCTAGGTATCAATATTCTGATTATCATTATATGCATATACGGGTTGCTCGAAAGAAAAACATAATGTGAAAATAAGCCACCATCCTTAGTGTCTGTATCCAGATTTCAAAAAGAATGAAAATCAAATTCGGGAGGAATCAAGATTGATTATATATGTCAAGGACATCAGTTCTGCTTGAACACTGATTAAGTGATTAATGAAGTACTGCCAGAATTACTAAATCTCTTTGTAGTAAATGTTATTACTTCCCTTCATAATGATAAGTTTAGGGGGAGGAAGTGGACTGAATTACTGAATTTCCTAAATAAAATCTTTGGAAGGCAATGGTTCTGCTGTCTACTTCTGAGACCTTTTCTTAGGAAGAGATAATTTTATTTTATTTATTTTTTAAAAACAAATTGATTTCAGAGCTGAAGGGAAAGGGAGAGAGACATAGAAACATCAGTGATGAGACATCAGCTGCCTCCTGCACATCCCTTACTGGGGATCAAGCCCAGAACCTGGGCATGTGCCCTGACCCAGAATCAAACTGTGACCTCCTGATTCTTGGGTCAACACTCAACTCCTGAGCCACACTGGCCAGAGCTGGAAGGAATAAAAACATGGCAGAAAAAACTAACTATACCCATAAACACAGACCCATGAACTCCAGAACTGGATGGAGCTGTAAAGCTTATTTAATTGAATCATTCCTTTACATCCCCCGCCCTCCAATTTAATTTTGCCTTAAAAGTTTTATACCTATATATTCAGTGAGGACCATATAGGTCTATGCATAGCTTTCCTTACACACATTCATTAATAACACAGAAAGAAGACAATGAACTGCTGTATGTATGTCATTACAATTTAAAGTAAGAGATTTGTCATTTCAAGCAAACATTTATTGAGTGCCTGATATGGCATGTGTTAGAAACCCTGCAGATAAAAGAGTATATATGTCATAGTGTTTGCCTTCAAGGAACTGATGTTTTCCCTGGGAGTATTTCATAAAATGTACAGAAAGAATTTAAAGTATATTTTGACATGACAGGTACAAACACAATGATGTAGAATCCAGGGGCAGTAGGGGGCAGTTTGACTAAGAAGATCAAATAAACCTCTCTCTCTCTCTCTCTCTCTCTCTCTCTCTCTCTCTCTCTCTCTC
>JAAGEH010000393.1:25894321-25950283 GCA_011751065.1 Lasiurus cinereus | reverse complement strand
CTCTCTCTCTCTCTCTCTCTCTCTCTCTCTCTCTCTCTCTCTCTCTCTCTCTCCCTCCTACCTCCCTCTCTCTTTTTCTCTTTCTCACACACACACACACTTTCATTCAACAAATATTATTTATTAGGGATCTAATATCTGTCACATGTGAAAGTACATTGCTGAACTAGACTAGCATGGGTGCCTGTCCTTGTTGTAGACAGAGTTCAGGATGGTGGAAGACGTCTATGGATGGAGAGGTGACGAGGCAGGTAAGGGGGCATTCTGGAAAGAACAAAAACTACCAAAGCTCAGAGGTGATAAAAATAATCAACTATAGGTTGTCAAAAGCCTAGCTATATACAAGACTTTGGTAGTTGTAGAATATGAAATTAGAAAGAGATGGTTTGGGATAATTTTACAAATAATTTTATTCAGAAATTTGTAGTTACTCTTCAGATGAAAGGGAGATTTTTGGAACAAGAGAAGGCATAACAAAGGCTGTGGTGTGGAATACAAATATGGGTGGTGAATCATTCAATAAAAACATTTACTGAGTACCTACTGTGTGCCCAACATTGTTTTAGGAGCTGAGAATACAGACGTAAAGGCAAATGTCCAGGTTCTGGCCCCAGAGGAGTTCTCATTCAGGTGAGATGGGTCAGATCATGAATGGAACTGGAAAACAGTCTGGGGACTATTGCTATGATCTAGCAAGAGAGACAGAAGATATCAGCTCAAGTGGTGGTGATGAGAAAGGAAGGAGGGAATGGTTAGACTCTAGCCATCAGAGAGATAATTCCCAGGGGGAATAAATGACAGGATTCGGTGATCAGTGGAATGTGAGGATTCTGGAAAAATCCAGAATGATTTGTTTTCTGGCTTCAGGTATTTGATTGGTTGCCAGATGCCTGCCAATCCCTAGGATATAGTGAGGTTGGAATCTAGAGCCTGGACTATGATTACAGCTTGATCCACTTGTTTAAGCAGTGCCAACAGGGCCCTGGGGAGATTTCGCTTGAGACCTTCCCATTTTACTCTCTGCATCTCTCTGGCCACCTCCACCTCCTGGTGGTTTCCCCTTTTGCTTTATTACAGCTCTTCTCTTAGAACTGCCTGAAAGTTTGAAGTGTTAATAGCTATAGCTTGAAGGATTAAGCCTTGGTGAATTTTCTGTACATTGAACCAAAAAACCAAAAAAACAAAACAAAACAAAAAAAACACTTTAAACAAACAAAACCATTCCTAAAGGCATATTCTCTTTTAGGCAAGCAAAGGGCTTTCTGGTATTCAATAAATTATGCTATGACATTGGCCATCTAATCCAATATACACATGTCAGCCTTTGTGCTGATCCACGTTAAGGGAACTGGAAGGAAATGTTCAAGTGCATGGTCACACCATGTGCAATGTTTAAGACAAGCTATTAGGAAGCCACAGCCTGCCAAATGCAATCTAATTTCAATCTTCTACGCCCTTCCCCTGGGTTTAAACCTCTTCTACTCCATCCACTCACACAGCTGGCGCAGGGTGCACGCACTTCATGCCTGGCATCATGTCTCCAATCTGCCTAGTTCCTTGATGTTCTGACAATATTTCAGTTTCAGAATGGAAAGCGTCCAATCTGTAACCCAGGTAAAGGTGAGCAGCTTCTCTCTGGAGATGGACTGACCTTTTTCAGCTGCACCAATGTGGGTCTGTGCCCTCCAAGGAACAATGGCTTCAGGTCGATCATGTTCCTGACATTACTCTGTAGCAGGAAGGGATGTTGTAATTGGCCGAATCAATTCCCATTTATGGCTGAACGATGCAGAAATCTGGATTCTTAACAGGACTTTCCAATCCAATAAGCAAAGAATGTCTAATGCTTGCAGCACGTACATTGTACTTGAAAGAACAAACTGAAAAGTGTGCCTGCCCTTTGTGGTCCTCTCTGAGTGAGTATTTGCTTTTATCCTAGATCATCTGAGATTTGGTGTTTGTCTCTTAACAACCTGACAGCTCCTAACAAAGCCTGTGCCTTCCTATCAATTGCCTTCCATTAACCAACTAAAAAGTGCAGTACATTCTAAAATATCTCTTCTTCCCACCTTAGAACTTCCTTCTCTTTCCCTGCCTGAGCATTGTCCTTGACTTTGAGCCTTCTTTATTCTCCTGCAGCTTCTGAACCTGGGTAATCACCACCTCCACAGGCCAGTGGACCCCTCTTGCTAAATCTCTTTATGTGTTCTTTCCCCCTTTCTTCCTAATCTCCCCAAATTGTCGTTTCAAGTTCCATAAGGCATACAATACTCCTCTCACAGGAGGGGGAAAATGAAACCCAACTTAATCAGCTCCACCAGGCTCCGGTTTTGTGAGGATTCAAATTGCCTGCTACCATCCCCTGTGTGAAGTGGATTAACTCTTTCAGACTGTCCTTGCCACTCACTGCCATTCTCCTTCCTGCCCCTGTCCCTCCTTTGCTGTCCATCTCAGTTTAACAGTGGTGCCCCTTGCAGAAAATCTTATTGTCTCTTTAGAAGTTTTTGGGTGTATCTGTATCTTACCAATGAAATTTTAAGTGGAATTGCACACGTTTCTTCTTTTTGGCTTTTAGTTTATTTCTCCACCAATTTTGCCTTTTTATTGGACTCTGAAGTACCTAACAGACATTGCCAGTGTAAATATCCTGACTGACAGTGGTCGTGTTATCTTACAGACTGTGTTGATGACATACCACCTCAGTCACCAGAGAGCCTCATTCATTACAAAGAGCAAGTTATGGCAAGAAGACACACTAAGACAGAACTTCCTTACATTTCTCTCACAAACACTGGCATGTTGAAGCTCTGTGGGAATATAACCTAAAAACTTGGTCATCAAAACAAACAAACAGAGAAGAACTCCAACAACAAAACAACGCTGGGAAAGATGTAACGTCATTGAAAGCATGATTATAAAAACTAGCTATTTTAACTGCTTTGAGAATATACCCAATGAAGAAGACAAGTATACATTTACTAAAGTGAGAGACAGAAATGAAAAGAAAAGCACATTTTAATGGTAAGTATGCCCTCTGTCCCTATCATTTGCACGGGCTGCCATAACAAAGTACCACAGCTTGAGTGGCTTAGACAACAGGAAAAACTGTCTCATAGCATAGATCTGGAGGCTGTAAGTCAAAAATCAAAGTGCTCCCTGCCAGTGTAGGAGGGAGGGATCTGTTCCAGGCCTGTCTCCCTGGCTTATCGACAGATGCTTATCTTCTCCCTGTGTTTCTTTATGTCATCTGCCCTCTATGCATATTTCTACCTAAATTTCCCCTTTTTTTGAGGACATCGTTTATTAAATTAGGGCCCTCCCTGATCACTTTATTATAACTGGATTACTTCTGTAAAGACCCTATCTCTAAATAAGGTTTCATTATGAGCTATTGAGGAGTTAGAACTTCAACATATACATTTTGAGGGAGACACAATTCAACCCATAACTAGCCTATGCTTTTCCTATTCAGGCTGGCTGCCTAATTTGCAGGGCCCAGAGTAAAATGAAAATTCAGGGCCCCAGCTGGGGCAGTAAGTTGAGTCGATCTACATTTCCCATGGGCATGTGAGTGATTGCAACTTCCATGCCAGAAAGGGCTGGGAACACATTCAGTGCCTGGATTGTGAATGGGTGATAGGTTTCCAGGTACTCCCCACTGAACATAGAGAGGTGCTGCCAGCTCTGAGGACAGCAGCTGCCTTGCTCTGCCCTTAGATGCCACTGGCCATCCACTCCTAGACCCTAGGCTTCCAGTCCTGAACCCCAATGCAACCTGACTGCCAGGTAGTGGAGAACAGGAATATGAAGGGGGAGGCTGAAAACCCATCCAGAGAAGTGGGGGCTGAGCTTGGGGTATTATGGCTTTAAGCCCCTGGCTCAAGCTCCATTGCCCCATGAGACTTCACGCCCAAAGCGTTATAAATTCAAAGATAAATTCAAAGATAAAAATGTTGAAGAATTCTAAGACCACAAACCACAGAGCATTAACCCCCAAGTTCAAGGTCTTTCTGAGCATGGGTCCCTAGGAGACTGCCCAGGTTGCATGCCCACAAAGCCCACCCTGTTCTTATTTGTACAAGGCTAACACAATAGGAAAAAGACTGTGGAAAACAGCAGATCATTTCTTTTAGGGTAGAGCTGCTTGAAGGTAAAGAGCATCTGCCTTGCTTTTCCCATTTGCACAATGGGCTTAAAATTAGTGCTGGCCTCATTGGATCCTGATAATGATTACCTCAATCCCTATGGGCTCTTTATAAATATTAGTAAGAAAAAAGCAAATCTTAACTCTGAACATGGCTAACAAAAAAGAGTAGCAAAATAGGACAAATATTATAGTTAAATAATCACTTGGAATTTCCTGTTTATATTTTCATAATTGAAAAGAAAACTTCTCAGGCTCAGAGATACAGAGATCAAACTGATGGTTGCCAGAGGGGAAGGGGTTTGGGAGCCTTGGTGAAAAAGGTGAAGAGATTAAGAAGTACAAATTGGTAGTTACAGAATAGTCATGGGGATGTAAAGTACAGCACAAGAAATATAGTCAATAATACTGTATTGTAATAACTATGTATGGTGCTAGGTGGGTATTTGAAATATCAGGAAAACACTTTGTAAAGTACATGATTGTCTAACCACTATGCTATACACCCAAAACTAATACAAAATAAATTTTAAAAAAGAAAAGGAAAGTTCTCAAGAGCAGAATGCCAAACACTGGAAACAGTGAACATTTTTCTTTATTGATTTTTTACAGAGAGGAAGGGAGAGGGATAGAGAATTTGAAACATTGATGAGAGAGAGACATTTATGTTCCTCGGTTTGAATTGAAACATCTCTTCAAAACATCCTAAGGATAATTTCTAAAGGGAACTGGATACAAAGGCCTATACACTTTTCAAGTCTGTTACATTGATAGATCATAAGAGGATTTATCACAGAGGTCTAAGTTCAAAAGACGCAAAAAAAAAAGGGGGGGGCTGGGGAATCATTTCTTCAGAAAACCTGATATAAATAAGCAAATTGTTAGGTCAAGGAAGGGGAGTTGGGACAACTGAGCTCTCTGTGTGGCTCAACCTTTCCAGTCATTGGCTTGGAATCCCCATTGTGTGGTATCAGTTACTGCGCCAAGCAACAATGGGAAAAAAGGTTAGGAGCTTACTGACAAAGAGTAAAAAGAGCTAGGAAAACTGCAAGTCCATTCTGACTCTCAAAAGCTCAGAGGAAAGGAGCCACTGAGAGAAACTGAGATGAGAATTGCATGAAGTGGAAGCGCTCTGAGAGATGACCGACAGAGATGGGAGAAACAGAGTCAAACAACTAGAGTGATTTCTGATGGGCAGTTAAACCAGTATCTGACATGCTTCCACTTCAGTTCCAAATCTCCAGAGTTTAGGAATCACCTAGAGAAATAAAAAGCAATCAATAGCTCTGCACATTTTTGCTTTATGAACTATTCACTCCCACATGTGGGAAGTACTAGTTAGGAAAAGGAAGAACTGCAGAGAGTGAGAGACTTGCCTCCAGTTTCTCTTGCCACAAAATTAAATCACACGCTGCCATCAAACATGAGGATTCAGAATGACCTATTGATAGAGTATCCAAGAATTCTTTGCATTAGTGTTTACTAGTAAGTGGCTGGTTCGAAACCCCACTCTACAATTCCTATAGACTCATTACTTAACCCTCCTTAATCAGTAAATGAAGAGTATGTATTAACAGTACCCGAGTTTGGTGAGGATTCAATATGTCAACATATGTAAAAGGGCACATAGTAACCAATCCCCAAATGTTAGACACTATTGGGAGCAGTTGAGAGGAGCCTTTTCTCCTTTGCATTAGGAATAGAAGTTACGGGGAAAATCTCAGGGTAAGGATTTCTCCCCACTGCTGACTCCAGGGGGTGACTCTCATCACCTTCCTTCAGGAACCTCTCCCAGGTGGCATCCTGTCTTTTCTTTCTCGACCCTGAGGTGCACCACCCTGAACTTCTTCCTCACATTCACTCTGTGACACCAGCAGATTATCCATTGTCCTCCCCACTCCAAAGCCTTTGACTTGCACATAGATGACCCAACACTCGTTCCTGGTGTTTTCTCTACTGCAGGTTGTGGCCCACTGAATGGGTCATGAGGTCAATTTAATGACAAGCATTACAAAACAAAATAGAAAGGATGAGAGTAGCAAAGTAGCTGCACATCCTAATAAGTAAAGATATTTTTGATGAAAATTTTTTTCAGACATGGATGTCTGTACTGCTCTGGACACTTGTTTACTCAGCACCCTCTGCTCTGAGGATCTGCTCTCCACTTCAGTGACCACTCCTACCACCAAACTTTGAATCTGGTCACTGCTGAAAACGACTCTACCTCAACAACTCCTTGTTTCCATTTTATAGTCTACCCCTCTGATTCTGCCATTTCTCCTGTCTTCTAGCTTTCTCTGAGTCTATTATTTTTTATTTTCTTCCTCTTTACACCATGGAAGTCATAATGCAAACTTTCTGCTCCTCAGTATTCCTACTGGGACTGATTTTTTAGCTTGGGTCATCAGCATCTTTTTTTCATGGGAAATTGCTTTAACCTTCCAGATGGTCTCTTTGCTGCTCTTCAAATTACCCTTTTCATGTCCCAAACTGACCATGGCATTCCTAAAAGTATGATCTGGTTTCCCTTTGTCTGAACTCACAAGACCCTTCTCAGCAGTACCCAATCACCAATCAGATTTCCCCCTCTTTTAAGCATAGTCCCTGCAACCAAACTCTTCATTCCTCATCTTTCTCTATATGCTCCCAAATATAGACATATCACAGCTTCTTGTCCTGCCATAACCCTATTCAGGACCTGTTGGGGTAGCATCCCTGTGTGCATCTCACACCCCTACATGGACTACCAGTCATGAGAAGGCCTCTGATTCCAGGGCAGAGCACAGAGACTGGCCAGCCAGCTGTGACCAGTGTGGCCATGAAATTAAGAAACTCTTCCAAGGATGCTGTGGGAACTACACATGAAAAGTCCTGCAAGTTGAAGCAGAATAAACTAGTTCACAGAAGGAGAACCAAACAGGGACCATCAAGCAGCCCCTAAGAGAAAGAAAGGAAGAAAAAAAAATATTTGATTCATTCCAGTGTCTTGTTCTTGGTTTCCCAGAAGCCTTGGGTCCCCTCGAGATCCTGGTACCCTTCCATCTAGCGCCTGCCTGAGTGACCTTCAGAGCCCACTCTCCCCCATTCAAAAAAGCCCAGATTAGAACTTTCAGCCCTTGAACTAGGGCCACCCACTGTGATTCTGTACCTTTGCAAATACTCTATGCTTTCCTGGAAATATTTTAGCTCCTTTTCACATGTGGCAACTATTTACTTACTCTTCAGTAAAACAAATGCCATATTGCCAGTCCCCAGTTCCTCCGGTCAATCCCTCCTCTGCATCCCTTTAGCACTTTGCTCATTCCTTATTATCATAACACCCACTGCACTATATCTGTCTCTGGACTCTCAGATTCTTAGAACAGTATCTGATCCTGACCATATTTTTGTCTCCCTGATCTGTGGGTGAGTGGGAGATTTTGCTGGTTCCCTGTTCTAAATGTTGCCCTGGAGGCCACTCACCTAGCACAGTTCTCATTTACTTCATCTGACTGTGTCTCCCTGCCTGACAGAGCTCCGTGCAGTATGGAGCATGGGGAGATTAGTGCCCCAGGAGGGGCCCTCCATCAATGATGGGTGGGAGTGGTGGATGGATGTCTGTGCTTCCTGCCCCTCACTGGGTCCCTCAGAAGGACTTTTGTGACATTGAAGCCCAGTTACCTAAATGGCTTTCTTCTCTTCCCTGCCTCATTTCCTTACTCCTTCACCATGCCTTTTAGAATCACCACTTGCATCCAAATAAATTACTTGCATCCAAATAAATTCACACCTTAGTGATTGCTTTTGGGTGAACCTAAACCAAGACAGGGAGATGAAGCGCATAGTGCTCGACAGACAGAGAATGAACAACTGAAGCCGCCAGCTTTTTGCCTCTCTTTCCATTGGCATAGGATGTTGAAAGATACGCCCACCCTCTCCACCCAGTTTAGTAGTCTTTTCTCCAGGTAGGACACCATGGTCAAGCCCTTGGACCTTATGGGCATCAGCACTTCACTTTCCTTGGTCACTGGCCATTCAGAAGGGCCTACCTTGGCCATTTCCAACAACTGATACAGGCCTGGGATCCCTCCACTCTGCCCTCTGGGAAGCTGAAGGTTACAGAGGAAACTCTCCTATGTTGGTTCAGGCCATTTCACATGAATAATTTTCAGCCCTCAATATAGCATCAAAACCTGTTTACTTGTCCCCCAATTCATTTCCTTTAGCAACCTCAATAGAGACCATGCCCACCTTTCCCCAGGATGCCCCACTTCCTTCTTCACTCTTTCTATTGACCTCTGAGGATATGGGGTACTTGAGTAAGTAGCATCCAGTTTAAGCACTTGTTAGAAGAAAAGGTTCTGATCACAGAAGCACAATAAAGCCCATTACAATAATCAAGTAGAGGCCAGAAGTATGGGGCTGTGTTCGGGGCAAGAAATAATTGTTACCAGCTGCCAACCTGTCAAAATGGTCTGGACTGGTGAGAGGAAGAGGGTGTTATGGGGAAATTGAAACAAAAGAACAACTCCTAAGTATTATTATTAGGTTCATTTTTATATATGAGTAAACTGAGAGGTTAAGCAACTTGCCCCAAATCGAAGAGCTGATAAACAGTAGAGCCAGGATTTGAACTCAGGTAATCTGATTCCTAGAGCCCATGAATTTAACTACTACATGACACTGCATCTACTTATTTTTAGTGCAAAATTATTAACAAATGATTGAAAAGTCAGCACAATACCATCAATTATCTGCCCCACGCCTTCCCCGCATGGCCGGGCTGCTTATAACATATCAGAACAATCAATAATATGTACATATCAAACAATTCAGATAAAAAATACTACGTGCATAATCTGCCTTGCATTATTACATGTCATGTATTATTGGATATAGAACTGAAATAGGTGCATATTTTTTTTCCTAGTTAATCTGTGGATGCCAATCATGGCTAAAAGCAAGTCAGTGTGGTGCATTGAACACAATGGTAAACTGAGACACCCCAAAACATAGCTATATTTCTCAGCTTTCATGCCTGCAAAATGGATGCCTGGTGTATACAATGTGTCAGTTCCCTTCCAATGCTAAGATTTTGTGTTTTTTTCCATCTGTGTACAGGCAGGAAAAACTTGATTTCAAAACTGTCTAGATTATACTTGAAATTTCACTGGTGTAGGTGATTGGAGTCCATAAGGGGAGCCTTTTTGAGGTTTGGGACACTCAATGCCACATAATCTCTGTGCTCCTTGGAATGCCAGTGGCAGTGTTTTCATATCTGAAGAATCTCTGTGCCTACTGTGTCATATGCTAACTCTCACCCGGAGCATATAGGAAGTAGCAGGTGGTCTGGCTTCAGAGTGTCCTTGAGTACTAAAGAGAAGGCACTGCTTAGAAACCTCTCCGGCCAGGATTTGGGTCGGCCACATATAGAAAGGATCAGCCCATCAGTATTAAACCCTGCTCAGAGGATCACAGCACATTCCAGCTCCCCTCCCATGGGCTGCTGCTGCCCCATTCCAGACACCTAGTGCTCAGGCAAAGCCCGCACTTTAAAATGGAATAAGTCCCACACAGTAAACTCTTAGTGGCCACGGAGCACACCGCGGGTCAGATGTTCATCCACAGCAACATTTTTACTGAACCGACCAAGAAGGGAAGAGGCCCCTGACCTTTGACCACTTTGGAATAAGAACTGTACAACCTGTTCCTGACAAAGCCTCCTGGGAGTGCTAGAGAATACAGTTCAGAAAAGACACGTCAAAATGTATACACAATATGTTCAGGGGGAGAACAATGAACGCAGACATGGGTGACACCTTGTTGTACCCCCTCTCGGAACTTATCCCCGAAGCGGGTGGGGATGGAGGCCGCCTGGGGCTCCTCCTGGTGGGGTGAACTTCCTCCCGCATCCCGAGCCTCCACTTTTGGCTGCTGTCTTCTCGGCTGCTGAGGCAGCCGGTGCAGTTACTCAGGAATGGGGGCCCCTGCAGGACAGCCTCGCATGTCTCTTAACACACCCCTTTACCGATCTTACGCAGAGTCGATGCTCAACAAATGTTTGGTGAACGGATCCGTGTGTGCACACCTGTGTTGCAGGTGCGCTGGGAGGCGGGTTACTTTGAAGGAACTCTGGATCCCTGGGGTGCCCGTGCCTTACCAAGGCTCTCACTTAATCCTCAACCGTCCTATGCATGGTCCTCAGACCCCATTATCCTTAACGAGCGAAAATGAGGAGCAAAACGGCAACCTGCTCCAGTTCCCACAGCTGAGCAGGGCCACAGGGGCGCCCTCCCGCATCTGGTTTGAGAGGCGAAAACAGAGAAGGTTACGCTTTCTTTCCCTCCGTGGGCCACTCCCAGAGCCCTTGCTTTGGGACGGGACAAAATGGAACATCTTTTTGCCATCATTTATCCCAGGGATGCTGCTCCCACATAAACAATTCTCCGTAGCTTACGTTTTGAACCGCCTCCTAACCTCCGGTGCCCGGCTCAGCGCGGCCAGAGTTGAGCAGAATTGCCTGCAAGCCCAGGCCCCGCCCCTCCTTGCGCCCCCGGCTGAAGCCTGGAGGATGCGGCGCCGAGGAAGGAGTGCAGGACTCGGAGGAAGGAGGGAGTGCAGGGCTTGCTTGGACTGCAGACATGCAGCCACCGGGTAAACTCGGCCTCCCTGGCTGCCCTCGCTCGCCGCCCAGGTTCGCCCTTTCTCCACGCCCTATACTACCCCAGCCCCGACGTGCCGATCTGGCCCCTCCACCCGGGAGTGGGGGTACACTCACCCTGCCACTCGGGAACCCGCTCGGGAGAAGGAGCCGCCGGCGCTCCCAGCAACAGCAGCAGCAGCAGCAGCAGCAGCGACCACAGCAGCAGCATCGCTAACCACTAGGCTCGCCGGGCGCCCAGTGCCTCTGCCACGGAGGCCAGCGCCTCGGCCCCAGCGACTGGCCCTGCGGCGCGGGAGGCGGAAACTCAGAACCTTCGCGCTCCACCCCTCCCGAGAGTCTCACCCAGTCAATCTCCCCCCCCCCCCACCACCCCACCCCCGCTACTACTATGTACGGACACACGGGGCTCCGGGCTGGGAGACTGGGTTTTCACCGCCCTACCCACTCCGACTCCGAGGAGGAGGAGGAGGAGGAGGAGGAAGGGGTGGACCATCTGTCCATCCCAGAAATTCCTGCCTGTGGGGTGGGGGGAGGCGTTGGGAGCAGGGTGGGGCTGGGGGAGGCTGCCCTGTGCACGCTCCTCCTGCTTCCAGCGGGGTGAGGGCGTGTAAATTAATTGAGAATCTCTGGGACAGGAAGTCCGACGTCTGGGTTTGCAAACCACCCGGATTCTGGTAAACACTGCGGGTTTGGGAGCAGGCAGCTTGAGGTAAGCCAAACTGCTCCGTGAACCCGGCTCCTTAGGGGCGCTCTGGACCCTCCTCCTCCCCTGGAACTTGGACCACTGGAGATCCCTGAGGTGCAGTGCACGGGGTCTGCATGCTCCTCACTGCAGAGTAACCCAAGGTTCTTCCATTCTTGAGCTCTTTTCCTTTTTAAAAACAACTTTTCCCTTCCATCTCCTTGGATTTCCCATTCCAGCAAAATAGCTGGATTATCTATACCTCGTTTGGGCGTTGTCCCATTATCTCATTTCATGGCTGAGAAAACCCATCCAGAAAGGCAAAGTGATTTGCTCTATGTTACTTCTTAATCTAGCAAAAGTTAACTCTTTAAACTGGTAAGAAGGAAAAGCCTGACTAGATTGTAGTTCTTCTAACTGCAATCTTTCAAATCACCAGCAGAACACTCGATATTCATGAGACCTTTCCCAACAGGATCTTGACATTAGTGATTAAAATATGAGAAGGAAGTTTGCAGATAAAATGGTGCCATCTCCTCGGAGAACCTTACCTTTCTCAGCTGATATTTTTTAGCAACACTGTCTTAGATTTAATTCTGTACCTCTCTCTCCATTCATATGTTGAAGCCCTAATCCCCAATTGTATTTGCAGATCAGGTTTTTAGGACTTAATTAAGGTTAAATGAGGTTGCAAGGGTGAAGTGCTAGATAGGGCTGGTGGCCTTATAAGAAGAGAGAGAGCAATCTTTCCACCCGCAGGCACCAAGAAAAGGCCACGTGAGGACAATAAGAGAAAGTGGCCATCTGCAACCCAGAAATAAGACCCTTGTCAACAATCTTAATCTTGGACTTTCTAGCCACCAGAACTGTGAGAAATAAATTTCCGTTGACTAAAGCACCCAGTCTAGGCCCAACCGGCATGGCTCAGTGGTTGAGTATCAACCTAGGAACCAGGAGGTCAAGATTTGATTCCCAGTCAGGGCACATGCCGGGGTTACAATTCAATCCCCAGTGTAGGGCATACAGGAGGCAGCCAATCAATGATTCTCATCAATGATGTTTCTATCTATCACCTATCTATCTCTCCCTTCCTCTCTGACATCAATAAAAACATATTATAAAAAATAATAAGATTTCTGCTTCCAAAAAAGGTAGAATAACTGTAACAACAAACAAAATACATGAAGCAATGGTTTTCAAGACATTGGACATCAGGTATTGAAGATTGTGATCCCTGAGAGACAGGAAACACGGTGGAAACAGCAACAGGTGCATGGCAGGCCCAGAGGTGAAGTGTTGTCAAGTTGCTATAGAGGGAACTGAGGGAAGTGTGTGCAGGGCTGGCTGCCACAAAGGTGGCTGGACTAAGAGGTGTGGCTGAGGATGTATGAGACTCCAGTGTGTGTCCCTAGCCAATAGCATGTCATTTTATATAGAAGGCAGCATCCCTGCCTTAATATATGTTGAAAAGAGATGCTTTCAATATACCAAACTATATAGACTTCAAGCACGAAGTATTTAGCAATCTCTCCTATGGCCTCAGCAGCACTACATTGTGTGTTATGGGAATATCCCCGAAGTAGATGATTCAGCTCTGTCTGAGTGGGCTGGCCTCCACTGCAGCACCCAGGTACAATCCACGTGGCACCATTAGGTAGTACAGTGCAACACTGAGGTTCGTCTTTGGTGAGGTACAGTGTAGTGAGAGTCAAAAGGAGAGAAGCAGGAGGATCTAGAGCAGTGGTTCTCAACCTTTCTAATGCCGCGACCCTTTAATACAGTTGCTCACGTTGTGGTGACCCCAACCATAAAATTATTTTCATTGCTACTTCATAATGTAATCTTGCTACTGTTATGAACTGTAATGTAAATATCTGATATGCAGGATGTATTTTCATTGTTACAAATGGAACATAATTAAAACATAGTGATTAATCACAAAAACAATATGTAATTATATATTGTGAAATATTTATTTCTAATTACAAATAAATGAAATTTTGTCTTGAATCATGGTGTAGCATGGGCAACAGTCTTCATATAACAACAGTAAACTACATTGCTACATTTTGCTACACCAAGGAGCGGTGTGTTGGTTCCTAAGACCATGGGAAATATGTGTTTTCTGATGGTCTTAGGCGACCCCTGTGAAAGGGTCATTCGACCCCTAAAGGGGTCGAGAACCACAGGTTGAGAACCACTGATCTAGAGGGATCACACAGGGTCAGATGTGCTCAGATAGGGTGGAGGAGGGGGTTGGGAAGAAGAGGTTATTCTAGGTTGAGAAGAAGTTATGATAAAAAATACAAAGGTTGGAATGAAAAATGTTTATATGAAAGACAGAGAGTAGGCGTATCTGGTTGGAGCAAAGGGCAGATATTGGGGCACTCTGATGAATGAGGGTAGCTACGGAACACTGGGCTACCTCCCACTGGCAGTGGGATCTAACTGTATGGGATTCAGTTTTATCTTCTAAATAATGAAACAAAGAAAAAGCCTTTCCTGATCCACAGCAGATAATATTCCAAAGTAGCAGTGCTGTGAATATGATCAGGATAAAGAGGGGAAACAAGCCATATTTTATCTCCAGAGCAATTAGTGTAATGAACAAAGGTGATGACAGCTTCCTGGCCTACTCACCTCACATTTCCTATTCAGCCATGGGGAAACTCAGGAAAAGCGCTAATTTCCATGTATTCCAAAAGTATTGTAGCTTTGAGGTGAAAATCTGTGGCAGAGAGCCTTTCAGTCTTCAGGAAAATGATCCTCTTCCATAACCCAGTCCTGTGTGTGTTCCCGATTTATGAAGCAGGGGAATGTAATGGTTAAAAGAGGCTCTCTGCCACCTACCAGCAGGTGGCTCAGCCTCCCTTAGCCTCAGTTTCCTTCTGTGTAAAATGTCAATGGTGGCATTTGTTTCATAGAGTCACTGTATTAAATGAGATAGGTTTGTGCAGTGCTTGGCCTGGAGTCTGGTGGATTGTCAGCACTCATTCCTGGGAGCTGTGAGTGTGTGGGAAGGGAGCGGGGCAGCAAAGAGAAGAGCAATAGAGAGCTCAGAATTACATGCTACAGAGCACTGTCCTGTCAGAATGTCCCCTGAACCAGCTATGAGCAGGCCACCAGAGCTCTGCACCTGCGGGCATTTGTATGCCTTTCCATGACTCAATTTGTCATTCTGAATTGGAATTTGTTATTTAATCATACCTCTCACTTGAATGTGATTCTCTTGAGAAACCAAATATATTTTCCTTCTCTTTGAATCCCCAGGGCAGCAAAGTTCCCAGCACTTAGTAAGTTCTCAAAAAGTCTCTGCTGAATGAATAAATAAATGAAGAAAAGAAAGAATAGGCTTGAAAGGAATATAGTATTTTTAATCATTTGAAACTCAAGAAAGATATTACAAACCTGAATTATGTTGAATGAAATCATTGAAGACGTTTTAGAGATTTAAAACTCAATGCATGGGTTATACTGAGGGTCAAAATTAATAATTTTTTGTGTGTGCACTGCAAGAATCAGGGTCTCAGCAAGAAAGGGTGATACCCTGATTTATAGTGAAGGTTTAATGAAAAAACTATTTACAAAGGTATGAGCAGAGTGAAGGGAACCAAGCAGGATGGTGAAGACCTAGTTTCTAACCAAATGCAGGAAACTGCCATTACTACATTGGGTCTGAAGGATCAAGAGCAGGGAAGACTTCAAGGAGCCTCATGACAGTTGTACCTATGGGACAAGAAACATCTAACAGGACAGGAGAACAGTAACTACTACCAAACTGAAGCCTGTCAGGGAAGAAACTAAGAGAATAAATAGCCTGTCCTGTCTTCCCCTGCCCTCTGACCTCTTCCCATTAGCTGAACCCAGCCAGAAGTCAGTGGACAAGGAGTCCCCAGAAGTCACCTCGCAGAGCACAGAACAGGGTGGAGATCTATGGACAGTCAGTCTGGAGAGACAAGCAGAGAATATTCAGCCTTCTATCAATATTTGCACTTGTGCAGAGGATCTAATGAAGAACAGGACATAATGATTCTTTGCCTTTGGTCACAGAGTTTAGAGAAACAAACAAGCAGTCAAACAATTATAATAGAGTACAATTCATGTCATGATATGAGGATGTATCTGAACATGATAAGTACTTAGAAGGGCCATGTATCAAGGTGTGGGGCTCAGAGAAGGCTACCAAGAAAAAGAGGCATCCAAACTGATATCTTGAATACTTAGCTGACTTCAAAAGATACAATTTAGAGAATGGGAAGAAAACCCACCAGTGGGGACAAAAAGTCTGCAAATCATATATCGGATAAAGAACTTATATCTAGAATATATAAAGAACTCTCAGACTCAGTAGAAAGAAAACAAACAATCCAAATAACAATTAGGAGATTTGAACAGGCACTTTTTACCAGAAAAGCTACAGATGGCAAATAAACACATGAAATAATTTTCAAGACCATTAGGCATTAGGGAAATGGAGATTTAGACCACAATGATATACTACTATCCACCTATTATAATAGTTAAAATGAAAAAGTCTGACCACACTAAGTGCCAGCAAAGATGAAGGATGAGGAGAAACTAAAACACTGTTGACAGGAATATAAAATGGTGCAATCACTTTGGAAAAACAGCTTGGCAGTCTTTAAGAAAGTTAAAAAAACATATAACTACTTTGTTTCCTATAGCTGCCATAATAAAGTAGGTGGCTTAAAACAACAGAAATTTATTCTCTCACAGTTGTGTAGGCCATAAGTTCAAATTCAAGGTGTCAGCAGGATTGATTCCTTCTTGAGACTCTGAGGGAGCAACGTGTTCTATGCCTCTCTCCTAATTTCTGATGGTTGCTGGCAATCTTTGGCACTACTTGGCTCATAGCTACATCACTACATTCTCTATCTCCATTGTCACATGGCCTTCTTCCCTGTATATCTCTCTGTGTTTTCACATGGCTTTCTTATTAGTCATTGGATTTAGGGCCCACCCTAACCCAGTATGATTTCATTATAACTAATTATACCCCAAAAGACCCTGTTTTCAAATAAATCACATTCTGAGGCTCCAGGTGGACATGGATTTTGAGGGAAACTATTCAATCCAGCACAATGACTATCTGATCCAGCCATTCCACTCCTATATTTACTGAAGAAAAATGAAAGTATAGTCCATACAAGGTTTGTACATGAACATTTTTAACAGCTTTATTTGTGCTAGCCAAAACTGAAAACAACTCAGATGTCTGTCAGGGGATGAATGAATAAATTTAGGGGTATCCATATAGTGCAATACTATCTACCTAATAAAAGAATAACATGCTAATTGACTGTGCCTTTGTGACGCCCACCAACCAATCAGGAATGAGTACACAAATTAACCCAACAAAGATGGCAGATTTATTTGAATACACAGGCACCCAGCAGCTGGGAGCGGGTTGGGATGCTTGCATCGTCGCCATGCCAACAATACAGATGTTCCTCACCACCCCAGCAGCTTGGGAAGGCAGAAAGGCAGCTCTGGCCAGAGTGAAAGTGGTGCCAACAGCTAGGGGAAGGAATGTCCATTCTTGCACTAATCTTCATGCATTGGGCCTCTAGTTCAGTAATAAAAAGCAGTGTATTATGAATGCATGCAACAACACAGCTGCATGTTGAAATAATGTTGAGTAAAGGAAGCTAGACCAAAAAAAAAAAGTATATATTTTAGGATTCTTTTGTATAAAATTCTGGGAAATACAAACTAATCTATGGTGACCAAATGTAGATTAGTGGTTACCTAAAGGGGGATGGGAAAGGGGGGTAGTGGGAGGAAAGGTACTTGAGAAACTCTTATAGCAAAGATATAAGGTATTGCGATAAGAAATTCTGGGAGCATTGAAATTAAATGAAAATCTGGGATAGGTCCAAAATCATGTTTAAAATCTTTATGCTAAAGCCAACAGAAAGCCATTAAGGGATGTCATTGTGACCAGATTTATATGTTACATTTTAAAGAGAATGTTCCTGCTGTAGTATGAAGAATGGATTGCAGGGAACAATTCATAAGAATTAAGAGGCAGTTACAGGAGTCCAGATAAAGAAATGGACCTTATGTGGACTACAAAGGAGACAGTGGAAAGTTGGGAGAAGTGAGTACAAAGTGTAAGATGTTTAAGAGGAAGGATCATCAAGACAGTGCTTGACCAAGTATGTTGGGGAGAAAGAGAGGAATACCCAAAACGATGTTTCATTGGGCTCCACCCAATGAGAAAACATTTGGGGGAGGAGTAGGATTTCAGTTTTCGATATGTGTACAGGCTTATGGGATATCCAGGTGGAAGTGTCAGGGGATGTACATATAGGTATCAATAGCAGAAAGAGGATGGGAGTAGAGATTTGGGGCATATACTACTATGTGGTTGATAATTAAAGCCATGGGAATAGATGTGATTGTTGTAGTTGAGAGAGAAGGGAGAAGATCCGAAGAGAATCCGATGGACAAGTGCGAGTTTGCAGAGAGGAATCTGGGGCCAGTCTGTCAGTTTCAGATCCTGGCTTTGTCACTCACTCACTAGTGTGTGACTTCGATGAATTGCATGACCTCATCTGCACAATTGGCATAATAATTGTGCAATTTCATTGGGTTGTTTTGAAAATAAAATGAACTAGTAGCTGAAAAGTGACTAAATGAATTAGTAGCTTAGAACAGTGACTAACACAGTAAGTACTCAGCAAAGGTAGTTTTTATTATTAACTGTTATTACTTAAAACAAACAAAACATATTTGGGGGGCAGACAAAGAATGGATATTGATTTTGTTTCTTGCTGGGTGGAGAGAAAAGCCATATTCTTGTCTCATTTCTTTTTAGTAGCTGCCATTTACGAAGGGCTTGCCATGTGTCAGGCTTTGCTCCTGGTGTAGTGGTTAAGAGGGTTAGAATGTCTGGGTGGGAATCTGTTCTGTAACTATGCCAAGCCACTGCACCTCAGCCAGCCAGTTTTCTTTCTATAAAGTGGTGTAATAGGAGTGTCCACCTGACCTTACAGCATTATTTACAGTAACCAAGATTTGGAAGCAATCCAAGTGTCCATCAATAGATGAATGGATAAAAAAGTCCTGATGCATATATACAATGGTACATTACTTGACCATTAAAAGAATAAGATCTTACCATTTGTGATAGCATGGCTGGACCTAGAGGGTATTGTGCTAAGTGAAATAAGTCAGTCAGAGAAATATAAATACCAAATCATATGCAGAATATGTACTTATATGCAGACTCTAAAGAAAAAAAATAAAATTGAAGTAGACTTATAGAGAATAGATTGATGGTTGCTAGAGGGGTGGGGAGTTGGGAGCCTGGGTTAAAAAGGTGAAGAGATTAAGAAGTAAAATTTGGCAGATACAAAATAGTCACAGAGATATAAAGTACAACATAGGGAATCTATTATAATAAAAGCATAATATGCTAATTAGACTAGAGATCCTTCCAGATGACCTTCTGGATGAAGCTGGGGCTGTGAGGGAAGCCTGAGTCCCAGGCACCAGAGGGAAGCCGGTGCCAGCAGCTGGGGGAAGGAAGGCCTACTCTTGCATGAATTTTGTGCATTGGGCCTCTAGTATAGTCAATAATATTCTAACAACTATGTCTAGTGCCAGATGGGAACTGGAAATATCAGGGGGAATACTTTGTAAAGTACATGATTAGGTTGTATACCTGAAACTAATAAAGAATGGTATTGAATGTAAATTGAAAAATAAAATAAAATAAATTGTTCATCCCATAACATATACTGGAAAGCACACATAATGTGAAAAATATTAAATGCTCATGAAATATAAATATGATGATTAGATAATAGCCACAACAATCACTCCACAAGGTAGGTAGTTCAGTCATTATATACCGATGAGGACACTGAATTTAAGTGACTTATTGTTAAAAGTCCTACCCTGGGCTATTCATTAACTTCATATAATAATCTATCTCATTAAGAGGTAACTGTACCATAGATAAAAGAGAATATATTTTATATGACATGAGTTTTTAATCTTTTTAATATGTATTTTTAGCAGCTTTCCCTACCATTAATTAAACATTTCTGGATGTGTTCAAAATAGTACTTTGTGTCATGTTCTACCATGGTATTTTAACTAATAACACCCACAGTGGTTGGAGTACTAAAGGGTGAAAACAAATGAAAATTAATTGGGTCAAGGGCCAAGTTCAGTAGTGAGTTAATGAACTAGTTTTTCACCTTAGTCCAGGCAGCAATTTACATCAATTTAATTTAATTAATGGATCTCCCTTGTGTGGTATTTAGCCGGAAAGAAAGTTCCACTCACTTGGAAGTTTCAGTTGATTCTGTTTTGATTAGGTATGTCAGGTGTCTTCAGTCTGCACTGTCAATGTGTAGCTGATTTCTGCACATACTTGTTCTCCTTCATGTTCCCGTGTGAAACCTTGGTTGAGGGGTGCCCAGAGGAGCAGGCAAAGAGCCCGGCAGCACTGAAAGAAAGAGGAGAACCCTCCGCAGAGAAGCTCTACCAGCAGCACATGCTCCCTGAAATGTAGCTAGCCCAGTGATGCTCATCCCTCATTGTGTGGTCAGAGTCCCCTAAAGAGCATTTTAAAAACCGGCACACAGAGCTCCATCCCCAGAGGTTCTGATTCAAACCATATGGGTGGAACCCCAGTATTAGTATTTTTTAAAACTCCCAAGATTATTGTAATGTGCAGCTAAGGTAAAGAACTTCTGGGTGGGTCTGTGCTCAGAACCCATGTTAGGTTCTGAATAGTTGAGGGCAGAAGGTAATATTTGGGATACAGAAAGGAAGTGAAATCTGCAATAAACCCCACATCTGGGGAAAAGTAGGCTAATTTTAAAAGTAAAATTTCCAATTGGCTGTAAAATTACAAAGGGAGGGAGAAGCATGCCGTGGGAACCCACAGCGGACATGGCGTAGCTGTCAGGTGGGTAAGGTGCTGCCTAACTCCAGGAGCCCCCACTGGGAACCAGTGAATTGCCTTCTCAGTCTTGATTATCTGGTTGTCCGCCAGTGATCTGTAACTTAGAACCTACATTGAAAGGCTGGGGAAGGATCAATATTTATTTAGCACCTATTAATCATTTTCTAGCAATTTAGATATTTTACACCATTTAATATTCAGAAAAGTATACAAGATAGTTTTTGGAATCACCAATGTGCCTTTTAAATAAAAACAACATAGAGTTATCACTGCACCTTTTGATTTTCATTCAAAGACAACCCCAATAAATCCAAGCAGAGTCTGTGAATGTGTTCACATATGCATGAAAGGGAGAAGGAGGAGGAAGGTAGATGGGTTAAAATCTTTCTTCCTTCACTCAGAATAATTATTTTGAAGTACAGCCAGGTCATTGCATGCATGAATAGTTCATTAATAGGTGGGTTAAACTCTTTCTTCCGTTATTTCTTAGCTATTTTATTTTTGTCAAATGACATAATCTTGCTGAGTTTCCTCACTACATGTGAGACAATAAAATTCGAACTTGCAGCTGTAAGCCAAATGCCAGTCACAAGCAGGGCCCCCAGAAGCACAGACACAGCCATTCTCAGGGAGACATGATCCTGAGGGACCAGGGACAATGAGCCTCTGGCATATTAAGACTTGTCTTATCGGGAAAGTTTTATTTTATTTATTTATTTATTTTAAACATTGTCTCTTTTTATTGTATTTATTTACTAGAGGTCTGATGCATGAAATTTGTGTATAGGGCTGGGGGCCTGACGGGGGGGGCGGGGGGGGGGAGTCCCTCAACCCAGCCTGCACCCTCTCCAAACTGGGACCCCTTGAGAGATGTCCAACCATCTATTTAGGCCCGATTCCACTGGGATCGGGCCTAAATAGGCAGTTGAACACCCCTCTCACAATCCAGGACTGTGGCTCCCAACTGCTCACCTGCCTCTGCCTGATTGCCCCCCCTGCCAGCCTGATCACCCCCTAACCACTCCCCTGCCAGCCCAGTCGACACCTAACTGCTTCCTGGCCAGCCTGATTGCCCTTAACTGTCCTCCTCAGGAGACCTAGTCTCTCCCCCGCCCACCCAACTGCCCTCCTCTGCTGGCCTAGTCACTCCTAACTGCCCTCCCTGCTTGCCTGATCACCCACAACTGCCCTCCCTTGCTGGCCTGGTCCCTACTAACTGCCTTCCTCTGCTGGCCTGGTCATTCCCAACTGCCCTCCTCTGCTGGCCTGGTCACCCCTAACTGCCTACAACTGCCCTCCCCTGTAGGCCATCTTATAGCAGCCATCTGGTGTCCACATGGGGGCAGCCATCTTGTGTATTGGAGTGATGGTAAATTTGCATATTACTTTTTTATTAGATAAGATTTTAATCTTCACCTGAGTATATTTTCCCATTGATTCTTCAGAGAAAGTGGAATAGAGAGGGAAAGGCAGAGAGAAACATGGATATGAGAGAAATATGGATATGAGAGAAACACAATTGGTTGCTTCCTGCACTAGCCCCAACTAGGGCAGGGTAGGAGCCTGGAACAAAGATAAGTGCCCCTGACCAAAAATGAACTCAGGACCCTTAGCTCCACAGGCCAATGCTCTATTCACTGAGTCAATAGAGCATGCAAGATTTATTTTTAAGTCAATTCAAAATTCTAAAGCTCAGTGTAGAAGAGATAATGGGGATTAGATATGAGTTAGTCATGGGCCTCTAAAAAGAAACTTGTCAACAAAGATATCACCTATATCTTTTAGGTTAAACTGGGTAAATATTAGAGGTCAGTATAGCTTTCTGAGAAGGTTTGCAAAGCTCAGTGCATATAGCACTAAAAAATCAGCAAACTTGTTTTATGTTGCTGGTTCTTCTAGTACTCATCCAAGGCATGCTGCTGAGCTTTTCCATAGCTTAACTTTTCCTAGGTTAAAGTAGGAATCACTGTTATCAAATGTATAGATTTTGGAAAAGGAGAAGATCTGAATGCTTAAATGACCAGAAATTCGTGTGTATAACTTAATTTTTCCTCTGTCATATTTATAAATAAACTAGATTCCTGATGCATGTTCATGTAAGAGTAGGCCTTCTTTCCCCTGGCTGCTGGCACCAACTTTCCTCTGGCACCTGGGACTTAGGCTTCCCTCCCAGCCCCAGCTTCAGGAAGGTTGTCTGGAAGGACGTCTGGTCTAATTACCATATTACACTTTTATTATTATAGATAGTAGTTTTGTTCCTCCACAATGGCTTTATTTATATTTTGTTACTAGAAAAAAGCTATCTATCTAATAATGGGATGGTATGCAAATTGGTCAGGATGCTATCACAGTAACAACCAGTCAACAGGCTGCAAGCGTAGTGGGTCGGGGGAGACTTGCAGCATCGGGGACAGGAGCAGGTACTTGCAGCACCAAGGACAGGGGCAGGGACTTGCAGCATTGGGGATGCAATGTTGGCTTCCGCTTGCCCAGAGCTGGTCTGGGGTTCAGGCAAGCTGCCAATGGCTGCTGCTGCTGCGAGAGACCAAGGCTCAAGCAATGAGGGCCGGGCAATACTCGGGCAAGTTTTCTCAGCTGGCATTGGCAGCAGCAGAGGCACGATGGGGGCATGGCCTTCCCCTGATCACCAGGTCCCCTCCTGCAGAGGGAGGCCAGAGGCAGCAGCAGTGAGGGGGTGTTGGGGTGGTGCCTTTCCCTGACCAGCTGGTCACCTCCAACAAAGGGGGGCCAGACTGCAGTAGGATATACACTGAGGGATCCCAGACTGTGAGAAGGGGCAGGCCAGGCTGAGGGCCTCCCCCCATTTCACGGATTTTGTGCATTGAGCTTCTAGTGTATGTATATAAAAAGCCAACAACTAAAACACCAGAACAACCAGGACGACCAGTCCCTATGATGCCCACTGTGGCCAAAGAACTGGTACTGATTGGGGGATGGGGCTGGTGGCCAACCTCCTGCAGCTCCTCCTCCTGGCTGGCCCTGCCCCTGATGGGCCCCCACCACCTTGATCACCTGTGGCCACTCCCCCAAGTCAGCTCTGCCCTGATCAACCCCCCACACACACCAAGTGGGGGTAGGGCTGGTCAGCCAGCATTCCATGGCTCCTCTCCCAGTTGCTGACCCCTCAATCAGCCCCTCCCAGTGGGAATGTAAAAATGTCATTTTACATTCCCACTGGTTTATGTGAGAGTCTTACCCTATTCGGGGGTGGGGCCCAATGGTCAATTGCCTGCTGCCCCTCCCCACAAGCTGGCCCAGCCCTAATCGGGGCCCTGATTGGAGCAGGCCAGCTGGACCCCACTCATGCACAAATTCATGCACTGGGCTTCTAGTTTAGTAATATAAGGCCAGAAACCTCAGCCTTTTAGATTCAGATCAATGGGTTAAATAACATTTTTAATATATTCCCTAGTGAATGCAGTGAAGCATTAAATTATCAAAGGCCTTTGTTGTAGCTTTATTGAGATAAAATGACAAACAAGTAATCACACAAATTTAAAATGTACAATTTGAAAAAATTTGACATGTCTACACATGCATGGAACCATTATTACAATCAAGATAATGAACATATCCATCATCTCTGTAGATTTCACAAAATTCCCTGATAGCCCTATCTCCTATCCATCCCATCCAAACCCCAGTCAACTTTGGATCTGCTTTCAGCCACTAGAGATTAGTTAGCAATTCCCAGAATTTTACATAATTGAAACTAGACAGTATATACTCTTTTTAACATCTGGCTTCTTTCCCTCAGAATAATTATTTTCAAGTGTGGCCATGTTGTTGCATGCATTCACAGTTCGTTTTTTTCTATTACTGTGTAATATCCCATTGAATGGCTGTTGAGGGTTATTTGAGTTATTACCAGTATTATACTATTACAAATAAAGTTGCTATGAAGATTTATGTACAAACCCTGTTTAAATATATCTTTTAATTTTCCCTAGATAAGTACCTATGAGTAGGATAACTGGATAATATTGTAGTTATGTGTTTAACTTTTTAAGAAACTACCAAAGTGTTTTCAAAAATGTCTGTGTCATTTTACATTCCCACTGGTTTATGTGAGAGTCTTAGTTCCTCTATATCTTGTTGTGGGTGGAATTGTGTTCTCCCAAAAGTTCTTGAAGTCCAAATCCCCAGTGCTTGTGAATGTGACCTTATTTGGAAACAAGATCTTTCCGGATGATCAAGTTAAGATAAAGTCATCATGACTGGTGTCTTTATTAAAGGTGGACACTTGGACACAGGGTCAGACATGCACACCATTGCAGATGAAGGCAGAGACTGAGGTGATGCATCTACAAGCAAGGAATTCCAGGGATGTCCAGCAAACCACCAGATGCTGACAGGCATAGAACAGAACTTTCCCTCCTAACCCTCAGAAGGAGTCAACCCTTCTAACACTGATTTTGGGCTCCTAACTTACAAACTGTGAACCAATAAATTTCTGTTGTTCAAGTCACCTAATTTGTAGTACACTTTGTTGTGGGAACACTAGGAAGCCAATACACCTGCCAATATTTGGTATGGGATTATTTTTTTAAATTTCAGCTATTCTAATAGTGTATAGTAGTATTTCACTGTGTTTTAAATTTGCATTTCTCATACAGCATGGTGACTACAGTTAATAAGTATATATAGACCACTTAAATTTCCTAAGAGAATAGATCTTAAGTATTCTCACCAAACAAACAAAAGTAACACTGTGAAGTGGTATGTTAACTAACTTAATTGTGGAAATCACTTTATAATGTACATATATATCAAATCATCATGTTGTACATTTTAAATAGATACAATTTTATTAAGCAATTTTACTTAAAGAAAAGCAAACTTGAAGTACTGTAATAACTAATAATGTTGAAAATCTTTTTATATGCTTATTTGATATCCATATATCACCTTTGGTGAACTATCTGTATAAATGTCTTTTCCATTTCTAAAAATTTGATTCTTATCCTTTTCTAAAAAACACATTTTTCTTTATTTTAGAGAGAGGGATAGAGAGGGAGAAAGAGATAGATTCAGTCATGAGAGAGAATCATTGATTGCCTGCCTCCTGCAAGTTCCCTACTGTGGATCAATCTTGCAACCCAGACATGTGCCTTAACTGGGAATGGAACCATGACCTCTTGCTTGATCAGTCAACACCAATGAACCATATTGGCCACACTGATTATTTTCTTATTTACTGAGTTTTGAAAGGTCTTTTATACATTCTATTGATTTCTAATAAAATTCCATTTGATCAAAGAACATACTTTGTATGACTTGAATGCTTTTAAATTTATTGAGATTTATGTGTGGCTTAGAGGGTGGTCAATTTTTCTGAATATTTCACGTGTGCATATTAAGAGTATGTCTACTGTTGTTGAGTAGTGTTCTACAGAGTTAATTAGGTAAGCTGGGACTATTGTAGGACTCTCCTTGTTTCCTGTCTCTCAGAAATCACTATCCTTTAATGCCTGTTGTCCAGCATCTTGAAAATCATTGCTTCATATATTTTGTTTGTTGTTTTAGTTATTCCACCTTTTTTTGGAAGCAGAAATCTTATTATTTTTTTAAATAATATATTTGTATTGATTTCAGAGAGGAAGGCAGAAGGAGAGAGAGAGAAAGAAACATCAAGGATGAGAAGGAATCATTGATCAGCTGCCTTCTGCACACCCCACATTAAGAATGGAGCCTGCAACCTGGAGCATGTGCCCTAACTGGGAATTGAACCATGACCTCTTGGTTCATAGGTTAACTCTCAACCACGGAGCCATGCTGGGTGGTCCGGAACACTTATTATTAAGAGATATTTTTCTTTCATATCTGCATTTGACCTCTAAATTTGCTTTGGATGAAGAAGAAGAGGAGGCACAAAATTGAGACTAGCATAGAACTATAGAAATTTGTACTAAAAAATTTTTTTAAATGGCTCATGACTGTTTTTTTCTCAAAGAGTGTTTTGTGTGTGTGTGTGTGTGTGTGTGTGCGTGTGTAGTGTTAGTGTCTGAATGCATTCCATACTTATCTATAACATAGTTCAGAACCAATGAGTAAACAACAAACAAAATCTGAGCAGCTTAACTTCATGTAAAATCTTAGAAGCATGTTACTAAAGTCTCTGGGCTAAAATGTTTGTTTTATTTAAGGAGAATACTTCAGAACCAAGATGATGGCATAGTTGGACACCTAAACTGCTGCCTTCCTACAACAATTTCAAAACTACAGCTAAAAGACAGAATGGACATCATCCAGAACCACAGGAAAGCTGGCTGAGTGGAAATTCTACAACTAGAAGGGAAGAGAGGGGCTCACAGAGACTCAGAGGAACTGCAAAAAGCTGAGGTACAGAGACTCACGCGAAGAGATGATGGCTGGCTTCTGCTAGCGGGAGGGAGACGGAAACTCCCAACTGTATTGAACTCCAGTTCTGACTACACTGAACCCCAGTTCCAGGTGAAACTCATATGGGGGAAGTCTGGACTGTCATGTAAAAGGAGGAGTGCGAGAGAGGGAGAAAAAATAGCAGCAGAATAGATGTACTTGTCTGGAGCCTTGTTGCTGGGCAGATGGAGAGAGCAGCTGAGAGTCACACTGGGAGTGTTTGTTGGCAAGTTAAGAGAGTCACTACCGTGAACTCAGAGACCCTACCATCTTGCAGGGGGAAGTGGATGTCTACGGCAGTCTGAATAGCTACAGCTGCAGCACCCATTGAACAGCCAGGGGTCCCAGGACACCACTCTCCAATCAGCAAAGACACTCGGACTCAGAGGAGCTCCACACACCACATGGAGAGGTCAGATTTCACCTGGGATAAGTGCCTTGTGTGTTGTACCTGGACATGTTGTAGTTTGTGCTTTTGAATAAATGTAGGAGGGAGGACTACATAAACCAGACACCTGGAGAAGAAAGACCATGGGCAGATGAAGAAACAGCCCGCATATGACAGAAAGGCAGGTATCACCAGAAAAGGAAGTAAACGAAATAGAAACAGAAATAAGCCTGCCAGAGAAAGAGTTCAGAGAAATGATCATAAGGTGGATGAAAAGAATGGAAGACAAAATCGACAATATGAGTAAGAGCCAAGAGGATATGAAGAAGAGCCAAGAGGAAATGAAGAAGCAGCAAGAAGAAATTAAGAACAATCAAGAAGAAATGAAAAATGACAATACTGCTATAAAGAACTCAATAGAAAGCATCAAAAGTAGACTAGAAGAAGCAGAAGACCACATCAGTGAGCTATAAGACAAGGTAGGAAAAAATACCCAAGTACAGCAGCTTCTAGAAAAAGAAATAAAAAGCAAGAGGAGAGCCTAAGGGAACTTTGGGATAACACGAAACAAAACAACATCCGCATAATTGGGGTCCCAGAAAGAGTGGAAACTGAGCAAGGAATAGAAAACCTGTTTGAAGAAATAATGACAGAAAACTTACCTAATATAGAAAAGAAAAAACCCACACAAATCCAAGAAGCTCACAGAGTCCCAAGCAAAATGAACTCCCAAAACCAACACCAAGGCACATTATAATTAAATTGGCAAACACCAACAACAAAGTAAGAATCTTAAAAGCGGCCAGAGAGAAACAGAAAGTTACCTACAAAGGAATCCCCATAAGACTAGCTACTGATTTCTCAACAGAAACTCATCAGGCCAGAAGGGAATAGAATGAAATATACAAAGTCATGAAAAGGAAGGGTCTGAATCCAAGAATACTGTACCCTCCAAGACTTTCAATCAAAATTGAAGGTGATATCAGAAGCTTCACAGACAAAAAAGGACTAAGGGAATATATTACCACCAAACCAGCAATGCAGGAAATGTTAAAGGGTCTGCTGTAATAAAAAGAAATAGGAAGCGAAGAAGGAACTCGGGGCTAAAGACTAAAAATGGTGACAGATAAGTACCTATCAATAATAACTTTAAATGTAAACAGATTAAATGTTCCAATGAAATGACATAGGGTAACCGAATGGATAAGAAAACATGATCCATATCTCTGCTGTATGCAAAAAACCAACTCAGAAAAAGAGATGCACACAGATTGAGGATGAATGGATGGAAGATGGTATTTCAGGCAAATGGAAATGAAAAAAAAGCTGGGGTTGCAAACTTATATCTGACAAATTCGGTCCCAAAGTGAAGGACATAACAAGAGATAAAGAAGGCCACTTCATAATACTAAAGGGAACAATCCAACAAGAAGAAATAGCTCTGGTAAACATATACACACCCAATATAGGACCACCCAAATACATAAAAAAAACTCCTGGAGGATATTAAGGGAGAGATTGACAGCAAAACAATCATAGTAGGAGACTTTAATACCCCACTGTCACCACTGGACAAATCCTCTAAACAAAAAATCAGCAAAGAAACATCAATCCTAAATGACTCACTAGACCAGATGGAATTAATTGACATCTTCAGAACATTTCACCCCAAAGCCACAGAATATACATTCTTCTCCAGTGCACATGGGTCATTTTCAAAGATAGATCATTTGTTGGGTCATAAGAAAAGTTTCTTCAAATTCAAGGAGATAGAAATCATATCAAGCATTTCTCAGACCACAGTGGCATAAAACTGGAAATCAACTATAATAAAAACAATAGAAAGAAATCAAACACATGGAGACTAAACAGCATGCTATTAAACAATGACTGGGTAACCAGAGAGATTAAGAAAGAAATAAAAAACATCATGGCAACAAATGACAAGGACAACACAACAATACAAAATTTATGGGACACAGTGAAAGCAGTCTTGAGAGGGAAGTTCATTTCCCTACAAGCCTACTGCAAAAAACAGGAAACAATAGTAATAAATTTCCTAACCCTACAACTCAAAGAGCTAGAAAGAGAGCAACAAGAAAATCCCAGTGTAAGCAGAAGGAAGGAAATAGTAAAGATTAGAGGGGAGATAAACAACATGGAGACCAAAGAAATAATTCAAAAGATCAACAAAACCAAGAGCTAATTCTTTTAAAGGATAAACAAGATTGATGGACCTCTAGCCAAGCTCACCAAGAAGCAAAGAGAGAAGACCCAAATAAACAAAATCAGAAATGAAAGAGAAGAAATAACAACAGACCCCACCGAAATACAAAGGATTGTTAAAAAAATACTATGAACAACTTTATTCCAACAAATTGGACAACCTGCAAGAAATGGACATATTCCTAGAAAAATATAACCTTCCAAAACTCAATCAGGAAGAATCTAAACATCTCAATAGTTCAATAACTATGGAAGAAATTGAAGCAGTCATCAAAAAGCTTCCTGCAAACAAAACTCACGACCAGATGGCTACACAAGTGAGTTTTACCAAACATTCAAGGAAGAATTAAAATCTATCCTCCTCAGACTATTCCAAAATATTCAAGAAGAAGGAACACTTCCAAACACCTTCTATGAAGCCAGCATCACCCTAATACCAAAACCAGATAATGACAACACAATGAAAGAGAATTACAGGCCATTATCTCTCATGAACATAGATGCCAAAATCCTCAACAAAATTCTAGCAAATCAGATCCAGCAGTACATCAGAAAGATCATACACCATGACCAAGTAGGATTCATCCCAGGAATACAAGGATGGTACAATATCCGCAAATCAATAAACATGCTATATCACATAAACCAATTGAAAGATAAAAATCACATAGTCATATCAATTGATGCAGAAAAAGCATTGAAAAAATCCAACATCCTTTCCTGATAAAAACTCTCAGCAATGTGGGAGTAGAAGGAGCATACCTCAACATCATAAAAGCCATATATGATAAACCCATACTCAACGGGCAAAAACTAAAACCATTTCCCCTAAGAAGAGGAACAAGACCAGGATGCCCACTCTCACCTCTCCTGTTCGACATAGTGCTGGTAGTATTAGCCATTGCAATTAGACATAAAGAAGAAATAAAAGGCATCCAAATTGGAAAGGAAGAAGTAAAGCTGTCCTTATTTGCAGATGACATGATACTGTACAGAAAAAACCCAAAGGACTCCAGCCCAAAATTAATTGACTTAATAAATGAATTTGGCAATGTAGCAGGATACAAAATAGATGCCAAGAAATCTGTGGTATTTCTATACACTAATAGTGAAATTACAGAAAGAGAGACTCAAAAAGCAATCCCATTTACCATCACACCAAAAAAATTAAGATACCTAGGAATAAACCTAATTAAAAAGGTAAAAGATCTATATGCAGAAAACTACAGGACACTGAAAAAAGAGATAGAGGAAGATGTAAACAGATGGAAGAGCATACCATGCTCATGGATTGGGAAAATCAACATCATTAAAATGTCCATACTACCCAAAGCAATCTATAGATTCAATGCACTACCCATTAAAATACCAACGACATATTTCACAGACCTAGAAAGAATTCTTCAAAGATTCATCTGGAACAAAAAAAGACCGTGAATGGCTACAGCAATCCTGAGAAAGAAGAATAAAGTAGGTGGGATCTAAATACCAGATTTCAAGTTATATTACAAAGCAACTGTTCACAAAACAGCCTGGTACTGGCAAAAGAACAGACATAAACCATTGGAATAGAATAGAGAATCCAGATATCCACCCAACCCACTATGCTCAATTAATATTTGACCACAGAGCCATGAACATACAATGGAGCCAAGACATCCTCTTCAATAAATGGTGTTGGGAAAATTGGACAGATACATGCAAAAAAAAAAAAAAATGAAACTGGACCCCCAACTTACACCAAATACATAAATAAACTCAAAATGGATACAGGACTTAAACATTAGATGGGAACCCTAAATATACTAGAGGAATCCACAGGCAGCAAAATCTCAGACATATGCAGAAAGAACTTCACTGATACTGCTCCAAGGACAATGGAAGCTAAGGAAAAAATAAACAAATACGACTACATCAAAATAAAAAGCTTTTGCACAGCAAAAGAAACCATCAACAAAACAATAAGAAACACTACCGTATGGGAGAACATATTTGCAAATGTTATCACTGATGAAGTTTTAATCTCCAACATCTATAGCCAACTTATACAACTTAATAAAAGGAAGATAAACGATCTAATAAAAAAAAATGGGCAATGGACCTAAATAGAACCTTTCTGAAAGATGACAGAAGGAAGGCCAAGAGACACATGAAAACATGTTCAAAGTCCCTAATTATCTGAGAGATGCAAATCAAAATGACAATGTGATACCATCTTACACCGGTCAGAATGGCAATCATCAACAAATCAACAAATGACAAGTGTTGGCCAGGATGCGGAGAAAAAGGAACCCTTGTGCTCTGCTGGTGGGAATGCAGACTGGTGCAGCCACTGTGGAGAACAGTATGGAGTTTCCTCAAAAAACTAAAGATGGATCTTTCATTTGACCCAGCAATCCCACTGTTAGGAATATATCCTAAGAAATTAGAAACACCAATCAGAAAGAATTTATGCACCCCTATGTTCATAGCAGCACAATTTACAATAGCTACAATTTGGAAACAGCCCAGATGCCCCTCAGCAGATGAGTGGATTAAAAAACTATGGTACATCTACACAATGGAATTCTATGCTGCCATAAAAAGGAAGGAATTCTTACCATTTGAAGCAACCTGGATGGAACTGGAGAGCCTTATGCTAAGTGAAATATGTCAGTCAATGAGGGAGCAACACCACATGATCTCACTCATTTGTGGATAATAAAGAACATTATAAACTGATGAACAAAAGGATAAATACAGAAGCAGTAGAGCATCAAACAGACTGTCAAATTACAGCAGGAAGTTTAAGGAGAAGTGGGGTAGATAAGAGATCAACCAAGGGACTTGTATGCATGTATATAAGCATAACCAATGAACACAAGACACTGGGGAGTTGGAGTATGCCTGGGAGGGGGGGGGCAATTGGTAGATATGTATACATGTAACACAATAAAAAAAAACAGTTAAAAAAATAAAAAATAAAAGGAGGAGTGCACAGAAACTTAGAGGAGCCATGAAAGGCAGAGGCCTGGAGGCACTCAAGCATGCGTGCACCCACAGAGGGCTGACTGCTGATTGTGCCACTGGCTTTCGCTAGCGGGAGGAAGACAGAACCTCCCAACTGCGCTGAAATCTAGCTTCCACTGCACTGAACCCCAGTTTCAGGTGAGACCCTGGGGATCCACACTCATATGGTTCCCCAGAGTACACGGAAACTGAGGAGAGCCAGAAAGGCAGAGATTTGGAGGTGAATGAACGTGACAGCGCAGAGAGGGCTGCAGCAATTACCAAGGGACACTGAGACCCAGGGGCCATGTAGGGCAGGTCTGATGGGAAGCCAAGGCTGTCTGCTCAGCCCTGAGACTTCGCCCCATTCAAGCTGAATACAGAGACTTTTGTAATTTTGCAAGTCTTGTATCATAAGGCTGACTCCAGCACAGAAGTTCTCTCACACACAGCTGATCCTCACAACCAGTTGGCTTGGAGGTCAATTCTCCTCATTAATACCAACAACAATCAAGACTTAATGACAAGTCTGTACACACAGTCCACAAAGGGGTGCACCAAGAAAGTCCACCTCAGGTAACTGGGGAGGCAGAGCTACTTGGCCATATAGGACACTGGGCACACAAAGCTACTCTACCAACTCAGGGAAGCAGTGAAAATTTGGAGACAAAGGAGCAGATTACAAATAAAAGAAATTGAGGAAAACAAATGACTTTATATAGAGTTCAAAACCACGGTTATAAGGTTTTTCAAGAATTCCCTAGAAAAGATAGATAAATTTAGCGAGACCCAAGAGGAGATGAAAAAGGACCAACTAGAAATTAAACATACACTGACTGAAATAAAAAATATTATACAGAGACCTAACAGCAGACTAGAGGGATGCATGAATTAAGTAAAAAATTTGAAATACAAAGAAGCAGAAAACACTCAACTGGAAAAGCAAAAAGTAAAAAGAGTCCAAAAATGTGAAGATAGTGTCAGGAGCCTCTGGAACAACTTCAAGCGTACCAACATCCGAATTATGGGGATGCCAGAAGAAGAGAGTGAGCAAGATACTGAAACTCTATTTGAAGAAATAATGACTGAAAACTTCCCCTACCTGGCGAAAGAAATAGACTTACAAGTCAAGGAAGCACACAGCACCCCACACAAAAGGAATCTAAAGAGGACCACTCCAAGAAACTTCATAATTAAAATGCCACTAGCAAAAGACAGAGAGAGAATATTAAAAGCAGCAAGAGAAAAACAGTTCATTACCTACAAGGGAGCACCCATACGATTGTAAGCTGATTTCTCAACAGAAACTATGCAGGCCAGACAGGAGTGGCAAGAAATATTCAATGTGATGAATAGCAAGAACCTATAACCACAATTATTCTACCCAGCAAAGCTAACATTCAGAATTGAAGGGCAGATAAAGAGCTTCACAGATAAGAAAAAACTAAAGCAGTTTATCAACACCAAGCTAGTATTATATGAAATACTGAAAGGTACTCTTTAAGAAGAGGAAGAAGAAGAAAAAGGTAAAGATAAAAATTATGAACAACAAATACATATCTATCAATAATGAATCTAAAATCAAGTGAATTAAAAATCTGATGAACAGAATAAACTGGTGAATATAATAGAATCAGGGGCATAGAAAGGGAGTGGACTGACAATTCTCAGGGGGAAAGGGGTGAGATGGATGCAGGAAGAGACTGGATAAAAATCATACACCTATGGATGAGGACAATGTGGGGGGAGGTAAGGGCAGAGGGAGGGGTGGGAGCTGGGTGGAGGGGAACTATGGGGGGGGGAAAGAGGAACAATTTTAATAGTCTGAACAATAAATATTTATTTAAAAAAATAAAGAGAATACTTCAGACCCCTTGTCTTATATTGTGAAGGATTCTAAGAATGAGATATCAGGTTTTACTCCAATTTCACCAAAATGAAATTGGAGTAAAACGTGAATAATATTAGAATAATATTAGAAAAGGCTGCACTACGCACCCAGGCTGAAAAGCCTGCTTAGTGGTTCCCTCAAGCCAGCAGCTACCCCATTCCAGGACAGGCCAGGCCTGTGTGGGAAGTTTCCTATTTATCTTAAGTAGTGCAGTGGGGTTGGAGGATGGGCACACTGACCTGGTCTTCCCTTCACCTTTCTTTTCCCAGGTTCCATGAAGACTATTTACCTTCCATTAACCCTGTTTTCCCTCAGGGCACATAGTAGAAAATACCATCAATTATCTGTGGTTCTCTTACCCAAGTCATATTCCAATCCCACTCTAGTTGCCACCCTTCTACTTTTAAATCTTCAAATCTTCCTGAACCATAATCAAAGATGGTCTCTTGGGTTAGTTCTACAGGGGTTAATCATCTCCAGTCCTGCTAATTTTTATTGGCTTCATTTCTGGAGTGATTTAGTTTCCCGCTCTGGAGATGGCATCTTTCCCTCTGTGGGCTGGGGAAAGATGCTTGTCTTAAGCCAAACCACCCACACAGCACAGCAATACATTCTGTACCATTCCACTCCCTCAGTGTGATGAAATCCTGCCTTCGGGATTTCTCCCTGGTCCTTTGCCTTCAATTGTATTCCCTGAGGGGTGTGTGTGACTCACCTCTGTGAATGACAGAAAATCTGTGCATCTCTTTACTACATCTTTCTGTTTTGACTTGCACTTTTTATTCAGGCAAATTCCTGTTTGTTAATAAGAGCAATTATTTTTTAAGAAAAGCTAAACCCAAAGCTAAACTGGTTTTGGCTTGTTGGCTCAAGTTTCTTCAAAAAATGAAATCTGAAAAATAATCACTTGTGTTTATTTTTTCATAAATAGTTGTGGCCTTGTTATTTCCAGGAGTAATTTTAACGTTGGCTGTTAATCCTCAAGACCAACATTATTCCTGCACTCCTTGTCCCCAGTTTTTCCACTATCTTTCTGGTTCTCAGAAAAGCTGTCATTTGTTTCATGGATTGTACCCCTGGGAGGACTAGCTGCGGAAAAGACTGAGTAAGATATATTATTGTGGAATTATTCTTAGAACTAAACAATAAGCTCTAAGGGGCCACAAGTGTTAATTTGAGAAACGTTGCTTTAAATTGTTTTTCCTTTGTCTACATCCAGATCAAATATATCTATCCTTGGAGTCCCAAACCTTTCTAAGTGTCAGTAATCAGTAGATATGAATAGTCTTTCTAACATTCAGACATGAATTGAGTTGCCTGTGTTCCTTACCAAGGTACCTGGAAGAATGAGGGACCTGTTCTGAGGTTCACATTGCCCTTTAGTTTCTGGGAATCCTCATGGAGCACCTCACCTGCACACCCCTGGCAACTTGTTGGTGCTCCTGAGGCAGCTGCCGCCCACAGCACCATGCTCAGGCTCACAAGGCTGCTTCACACTCCACTGCCTGAGCTGAGCACCTGCCTCCGGGTCCCATCTGAGGTTCCTGTTACACATTGTGTTCCCTGTCTCTAGGCTTTTGTTCAACCTGCAGCCCTGTCAGGTACCTTCTCTCTACTGCTGCCACTCATCTCCACTCCTCAGCATGATGCTCTGCCTTCTGAACCTACAGACACCATCTTTCTCTTCTGTGTTCCTCTCTTCTCAAAGGGGCCCCACAATAGAATTGCTTGGGCTCCAAGAATATACTTCGTCCGACTTCAGTTTATGTAGAATTCTTTTAAGGGCTGGTTTAAGACGCTGTCATCATCTTTTCCCAGAATCCACTTTCTCATTTTCCTATCTGACCCTTGTTCGGAGTTATCTAACTCATGGTATCAGAGACCTTTCTATGTTATTTTTTATCATCACTCATGGTGTGTGTGTTTTTTCCCATTTAAAATTATCTTCCATCTTACCTCCTTCCTTCCTCATTTCTCCAATCATACCAAGACCCCCACCTTGGAGAATCTGTTCTTTTTCCAGAGGGGGAGGTTATTGGAGGCACCCAGTTAATGAAAATAGCTACTATTTGCTGAACATTTACTGAGCATACACGTTAAATATTTTAATATATTACTTCATTAATTCTCAGCACACCTAAGAAATAAGGGAACTATATACAATAGTGATATAACACAGAACCAAGTTGAGAACAGAAGTGTCTACCAGATTGTTCTTTTCCTGGTGAAATTCTTATATGTGAAGTTAAGGCCCAATTAAATGTTCACATCTTGTTACTATTGAAATCCAACCCTGGGATATTAAATGTTAACTTTAAGTGCTGAGAAAGTTACTCTGCAACTATGGTAAAAAATAATAGTGTATGCTTTCTTGTGTCCATCTGGAACTGAAACCATATTTGTTATTTATTTTTAATTATATATTTTATTGATTTCAGAGAGAAAGGGAGAGTGAGAGAGAGACAGAAACATCAATGATGAAACAGAATCATTGATTGGCTGCCTCCTGTATACCTCCCACCAGGGATCAAGCCTGCAACCCAAGCATGTGCCCTTGGCCAGAACTGAACCTGAGACCCCTCAGTCCACAGGCTGATGCCTCAATCATTGAGCTAAACCAGCCAGGGCCATATTTGTTTTTTTTAATGAATCACAGAATTTTATTAAAGCATGGGTTGGTTATCACTTAACATGAGTAGTAAATTTGTTCAGATCAAGCAATGACTAACCATGACCAAGAAAGCCTCAGAGAAAAACACTATTTTTTTTGCCTCTATGACAAATGTATGTTTTTTATTATGTCCAGTGTTTTCAATTTTCATCTAATATAATTTAACATAATAATAGAGGAATATGCAAATTAGCCAAGACACCATAAGGTCACGACCCATCTACAAGCAAAGGAGAGCTACAGTATGGTGGGACAATGAGCAATGAGCATGGAGAGCTACCATCGGCAGCAGGCGGGGTGGCCAGCTGAGGCAAACAGCAGTGAGCTACTCATGCATGGATTCGTGTGCAGGGCTACTAGTTTATTTATATTTTTTTCCTCTAATTCCATCTCCTCAGTAAAAAAGTTTCTAAGCCCTACCTGGTTTGGCTCAGTGGATAGAGCATCAGCCTGTGGACTGAAGGGTCCCAGGTTTGATTCCGGTCAAGGGCATGTACCTTGGTTGCAGGCACATCCCCATGAGGGGGTGTGCAGGAGGCAGCTGACCAATGTTCCTCTCTCATCGATGTTTCTAACTCTCTATCCCTCTCCCTTCCTCTCTGTAAAAATCAATAAAATATATATTTTAAAAAAAAGTTTCTAAGATCTGATACACTTTTTTTGTGAGATCATCTGATACTTATCTTTCTTTGATTGGCTTATTTCACTTAGCATAATACTCTCCAGGTCCATCCATGCTGTTGCAAATAGTAAAAGTTCTTTCTTTTCTAATGACACATACTATTCCATTGTGTAAATGGACCACAGATTTTTTTTTTATCCACTTATCTGCTGGTGGGCACTTAGGCTGTTTCCAAATCTTAGCTATTGTAAATTGCACTGCTATGAACATAGGGATGCATATATTCTTTCTGATGAGTGTTTTGGTCTTAACTCCTGTTGGACCCAGTGATCCCATTAATTTTTAGAGAGAGTACAAGGGAGTGGGAGACACACACACACACAGAGAAACATCACTGTGAGAGAGACACATATCTATTGCCTCTCACACATACCCCAACTAGGGCAGGGATCAAGCCTGCAACCAAAGTATGTGCCCTTGACCAGAATTGAACCTTCAATTTTCAGTTCTCAGGCCAATGCTCTAATTTGCTGAGCAAAACCAAAGGGAGCAGGGCAGCCATTTGAACAGCAGTATGTGCCCTCAGTGAGGACATTGAAGGAAGAGGGAGTATCTCCCATCAGATAACCAGTTCCACCCATCCTATATAATAAAGAGGTAATATGCAAATTAACCATCACACTGTCATAAGATGGCTGTGCCCACAGTGGAGGCGGGTTCCCATAATGAGCAATCAGCAGGGACCCCAGGTGCACGAATGTCATGCATCGGGCCTTTAGTAAGAAATATGTGTGTGTGTGCTTATATGTGCTCACACATATCTATATTAAGTGTAGCAAAGCTAATTGGATGAAGAAAAAAAATGAACATAGTGACTTTTTACCGAGTCAGATATTGACAAACAATGGAGTTTCATATGCACTATCTTTAGATGTTGACCTGCGATAGCATTGGTTGCTATGCAAGGAATATGAAAGTAAACACATTTATGGCTGAAAGAACAAATACTATATGAACAGTAAGTTTCCTAAGTTTCCTAAAACATGACTTGGAAATTACATAGGTCAGATTGAAATTTCAAACTGAACTAGAACCACTCATAAAGTCTTAAAGTCATTAATTATACCTGATAACGTGTGTGGGCCTAATGTATGCCTTCCAGGGTCTGGCTTATCCTAGGACCTGGCTCCAGGACAAGCTTAGGAGATGAAAAACTTCTGGGGTGCTCATGCTCCTCTCTCTTTGTCGGTTGTGCAGCCAAGTGGGAGAGAACAGTGGGTCATATTTTCCAACCTTTGATTCATGTTTTAGATATTTCCAAAGCACAGAGAAACAGTATTTAATGCCCGGGTTTCACAATCCAAAGAATGAATGTTTCAAAATCCAAAGAATGAATGTCTTGGCCCTAATGATGTGCCCAACCTACTGGCTGCAAAAGTCTCATCCAGAATATCAGGCATCTAGTTCTAGAACGTCCTAGTCCAAAGTCCAAAATCCAATATCCTAACTTCTTAAAAGAGCTACTTCAGTTTTTTGTTTGTTTGTGTTTTTAAACTTTTTAGTTGTTTTGACTTAAGTCTGTTGCAGTATAATGAAAGTTAACAGAAGGGATATTTCTATCACATTTCATTCAATCTCTGTTTCACATTCTCTCTAAATAAGGAATTTTTTCCCCCATTTAGATTCCCATAAAGTGAGGATGCTACAAAAGTGTTACGAATCATGAACATTTAAATAAATTTGCTCTTTTGAGAGGTCAGTGTTCACCTGTAGTGAAAAATATTATTGGTGAGATTGCTTCTCTAGAATTGTGTCCCTTTAAGAAGTATTAGAAGGATGTGTGTAGAGAGGTAAAGGAGAGAACAAATTGGAGGACTCTGGGTTGCTTTGGGAAGATTTAGGGTCTGCCATTTGGAGGGTTTCATGAGAGTGTTTCAGGGCAAAATTGTTTCTTGTGCTGAGGAATCTTAAAGGGGAATCAGGACCAAATTAAATATACTGCGTAAAGTCTCAGATGAAACCTTCTGGAGCTTGGCCTTCTCACCCCCAATATGTTTTTACTAATTTTTAGAGAGAGAGAGGAAGGGAGAGGGATAAATAGAAACATTGATGAGAAAGAAACGTCACTGATTGGCTGCCTCCTGCATATCCCCTATGGGGGAATTGAGCCCGCAACCTGGCATGTGCCTTGACCGGGAATCGGACAGTGATCTCTTGGTTAGTGAGTCAACACTCAACCACTGAGCAACACTGGCTGGGCCTCACTCTTATCTCAAAGCCCTCAGGCTGCAGGCCCAAAAAGATGAGGATATTTGCATGAACAGCCAATCACCCCCATCCCATCTATCTCATTCTCAATAACTCCCATACATAATTGCTACCCCAAAGACTGTTTCTTTTTCCTTCCCAAATTTTGCAATCTTTCCTGGCTCTCCCTGAGGTAAACTCTTTTATTTCTTCTTCCCTAATTGGCTCAGTGTTTTTCTGTTCAGGTCAACTTACCCTGGCATTCTTCTTTTCAAATTTATGTTTCATTATAACCCAGATCAGCTGCCACTCTGGACTTTGGCACAGGACTTGATGTGACCCCCTCAACTCCTAGGGATTGAGGTGGAAGCAGAGACTTTCCTACCAAGAGGACTGGGTGAATCAGTGCTGGGATGACTCCCAGCTTAGACCTAGGAGACAGGCAGGGCCAAGTGGGTCTGGGATGTGGATAAACTGAACCCAGTACTCTGGTAATATGCATGTAATTGTTATTATCTTCTCTTCCATTTGGGAGTATGGCAGCTGCTTATTTTGCTCTTTGCTGTGTGCATAAGCCCAAGAATAGAGTCTGTTATGTACTAGACACTTAAAAATACTGAGTGAATGGCTTTATTGAGCCCCTACTGGGTGTCAAGTATTGTTAAAGTTCCTAAAAGAGACAGGCATTGGCACTATTTTACAGATGGAAAAATAAAGGAACTTTGAGGAACTTTGTGTTTCTTAAAACAGGGGCGGTTTGTGGATTTCCAGACCAATAGGCTTAGTGTGTTTCAGAACAAAATTACTCTTGACCCTTGTCTGGACTTTCTCTTTCCTTTTGTAAGGAATGGGCCTTTCTAAGACGTGACTTTTCCTAGGCTGACTCTTTCGTTAGTATTTGGCCTCTCTGTTTTTGTTTTTTTTTTCCTTTTTTTCTCATTAGGAAAATGAGCATGGATGTCCAGAAAAATGGCACTACCTGCCTGCATTAGTACACTAGGGCTGCCACGCAAAGCACCACAATACGGATGGCTCAAACAACAGAAATGCAGTTGCTCACAGTTCTGGAGGCTGGAAGTACCATATCAAGGCACTGGCTTCTGCAGAGGCCTCTTTCGTTGGCTTGTAGATGGCTATCTTCGCCCTGTGCCTCTATGTGCTCTTCCTTCTGTACACTTTTGTGTCCTAATCTCTTTTTCTTATAAGGGTACCATAAGCCTTAAATACCATATGCCTAAACACAGTCACATTCTGAAGTACTAGGGGTTAGGACCTCAGTAGTATACGAGTTTTAGCGTGCGGACCACAATTCAACCCATAACATTAACCCTATTTTCACAAAATACACGGTAATGTCTCAGCCTGTTTTAAAAGGCCTCATAATGGTAGTGTTATAACCAGGCAGCAAATTACAACCTGCTTTCTGCTGTCTCTTGTGTCCCGTGGCTGCCTCTTTCTGCTCTTCTCCTTGGCCCCAGTCAGATCAGCAAGGCGGTCACAGCAGGTCACACAGGGATCCAGAAATCCAAGAAGGGGGTTTTGTACCAAGTAAATAAAAGGAATTATCGACCATCTATGGCTCATTGTTTAAATTACCATATTTATTTATGTCAACACAAAATAGAATAAAACAACTTACAAAACCCATTTTATCTTCATGTAACATAACTCTTCAGTGAACAGAAGTACTACTGTTAATGTTTTGGCCTTTTCAAGGTCCAGCCCTGGGTCAAAACAGTATTCAGACAAATAGAAAATTCTTCTCTATATATACACAGGAGGAAAACTTATATTTCCTAAAATCCCATTCCAGTAATAATACACAAATGTCACATATTGCGGTGAATACTACGGTTGTGCCATCAGAATTGCAACTTCCTTGTTGCTCTAGATTCCCCTAGACCTTGGGCTTCAGTCAGGAAGTAGGGGGCACATCTTGCCCTTTAGGTTTCCAAGGTGATTGCTTAGTAATTGTTTACTACAGCTGTGTACTCCACAAGTGTGAGATTTACCTGAGTTATTAAGAAACCAGAAATAAAAAGTCTCCAAGTAATCAGTGTGTACAGATCTACCTGTAAGACTGACGAGATTTGCCATAGAGAAATCTGCTCCAATTCAGTGGATAAGTGTGAAGCCTCCATTACAGAGTGAACTCTTCACATAGCAAAAGACTTCACATTGTAATTTACTCAAAGGTAATAAACATGGCACAAAAGTACAAGACTTCACCTGTAATATAGTAGTCTAAATGCTATATGTACTGTCCAGCAAGTGAGAGTTGCTGCTTATCTCACAAGATCTTTCTATCATTTCACTGACTAAGGAGTCAGCCTCATGCTGTGGAAAGAAGACATGGTTTGGAGCTAGAAGGTCTGGATGGTGGACCAGTTCTACTTACTCTCTGAACCCTGGTTTCCTTAATCGGATCAGAGGAGAAGAACGTGCTTTGTAAAGTAGTATTTACTGTAAGAAATCTTATTTTGCAATGTCCATCTCTTCAGTCAATTTAAGGATCCATAATTACCCCCCATCTATTTTGCAAGTAAAATCTTACTTTTTAAAGTAAATATATCATGCATATTTACCATATGCAGCTGAAATGTCAAGTTAGGTTATGCAAGTGGGAAAAGAATATAGGTAAGGAAACCCATTACGCACGAAGGACTTTTGTACTTTTGATGTGCTTGATTTAAAAACCACTTAAAATGTTGTTCCTTTTGTAATATGGGAGCTCTTGTTGAATAAACTAACCATTTAAGTAATTCTTTAACAAGAAATTAAAACTTTCATATGGCAATTACAGGGGTTAGAAGACTGTGAAACTGAGTAAAATGGATTGAGAAATTTGGGAGAAGTAATAGTTTGAAGACTCAGAAGCAAGAGGGGATCTGAGTGTAGAAGTTTATTTTAGGGTAAGTAACTGAAGATCATCTAAATATAGGCTTGTTATTTTTGTGGATTTTTTTTTTACTGGCAATTTCCTAAAATTATAAATTATTTCTTCCTCACCAGTAAAACAAATAAAACACTTATTTGTATATCTGACTTTCAGGTTCAGACAAATTCATAGTAATTAACACCTAATTTTCATTTTTACATTTGGGATTTCTGTAGAGAATTCCATTATTTCAGCTGAAGTAAAATCAGAATCTCTTAGACAAAAACAAAACAAAACAAAAGACAAACAGAAAAAAAAACCTCCTTTAGAAAAGGCACATTTACTAAAAGTTTGGAATAAGTTGGCAAATGTGCATATGTAAGAGGAATATATGGGCCTTGTGACTTGGCTGAGATAAAGACCTCAGGTAGCTATATTCCGGATACAAATGAGATTCTAATTTCAAATATTTTTCAAATGCAGATCAGGCTCCCATGAATCATTCTGATGATTTTTTTTTGAAGCACTAATGCAACAGAGTGAGTATTCCTCAAATGATCCCCAAAGTCACCCCTTTGCTAAGATATTTCTCTTCTTGATTATTTTGAACCTGCCAACATAGTCTCTAACCTTGATACAGAGAAAGACTGATCTCCAAATGACCTATTATTATCTTAAACCAAGCTCATTTTGAAGCAACAAAGAAAGAAAAACTAAGCAGTGCATTAACATTTCATATCAGTGAAACAGACAATTTTCGTGCATGAAGTAGTTCTATCCGTCCGTGGAAAGGTCCACCTTTTGTTTTTCCCTGTGTTCATAGGTTACATTTTTAAAGGTGCTGGTGGAGCCTCTATACAGTGGATTGGTTCCCTAAAAATAAAAAGGATGTTCAAATGAAAGTATGTACATTTTGTTATTACATTGTTTTAACATATCTAAATAATTTCATTGTGCATTACCAATTAGAAAAAGAGTCATTCTCAATCCTGAAAGCCATTTGAATAATTTTGATGTTATACTTTTAATATTTAAAAATAATACATCTTCATTTTATTTTTTAATATGCATAATTAGCCCCATATGTGTATTCTAAAAATCTTACCCTTTTTGGAAATGCACTTCTTTATTGATAGAAAACAAGACTTTAGCTGTACTGAAAACAGTGCCCAATTCATAGTAAGCACTTGGTTATTTATTGAATGAATAGACTGAACCAATAGATGACTCAAAGTAAAATGTAAAGTAGAAAAAAAAAAGTGAGCATACAAAGATGAATGACATAGTAGTGCCTGCCTTTAAGAAACGTGGCCCGGCCAGGTGTGGCTCAGCGATTGAGCGTCAACCCAGGAACCAGGAGGTCACTGGTTCGATTCCTGGTCAGGACACAAGCCTGGGTTGCAGGCTTGGTCCCCACTGTGGGGTGTGCAGGAAGCAGCCAATCGGTGATTCTCTGTCATCACTGAATTTTCTATCTCTTTCTCCCTCTCCCTTCCTCTCTGAAATCAATAAAAATATATTTAAATAAAAAAAAGAAGAAGAAATGTGTTTCTGGATAGGCTGGTGTTGCTCAATGGTTGAGCATCAACCTGTGAACCAGGAGGTCATGATTTGATTCCCAGTCAGGCCAGATGCTTTGGTTGTGGGCTTGATCCCCGGTATGGGGCATGCAGGAGGCAGCCAATCAATGATTCTCTTAAATCATTGATGTTTCTATCTCTTTCTCCCTTCCTCTCTGAAATCAATAAAAATGGATATATTTATTTTTTTAAAAAAAAGGAAATGTTTCTGGTGAGAGGCATCAAACAAACGCACAAATAATTTGCTAAAATGAGGTCAAAACTCAGAAATAGAAGTGGCTAACTGCTTGAGAGAAACAGGGAAAGATTCCCAGGACAATGACTGCCTGCTCTGGATGGAGAAAGAACCAGGTGGCTTTTGTTATCTAATATTTGAATCAGGGTCACAAGTTGGAAGTTTGCGAGACTGCACTTGTGAAGGAGCACAAGGCAGGTTGGGCAAGATGCATATGCCCTTGGGGCAGTGAGAGGTGGGGTACTGATGCCTGGATCATCCAGCTGTGCTGTTTGGGCTGTATGTTTCCTGGGGCTGTCTCCAGGTGTTTAAAGAAATGCTAAACTTGTTCCTTCTATTTCTCTTCTTTGGTTTAACTGCTCCTGGCAGGCACAAGATGTCTGGGTAAGGCACAGTTACTTTCCTCCTTCTTTCTAAGATTGACCACAGAGGCTCAGGTGTCAGACAGCCTGGTTTCAAATCCAGCAGCACTGTGTGACCTTACTTAAGCAACTCCAAGCCTTGGTGTCCTTATCTATAAGAGAGATTGCCAAAATGCCTACCTTATCTACAAGGTAATGTACTTTAGCACAGTGCCTGGCACAGAGTTCCCAGTAAATGCTCCGCTTCTTATTAACTCTAACTTAGAGCTCTTCTTTCTATTTGGAACTTGCTTTCCTTTTATGTCTGGGAGAGTGTAATAAAGATATTTCCCCCCAGTGTTTTGGTACTCTTAATATTCCCTATTTCTGAGTATGCATGGAGTCCAGATATCAATCATCTCAAGCCTCCAAATTGCTAAATCTTATACTTTGGTCTCCTTATTTCATGAACTGTAGAAATGGTAGCAATTTCCAGTCATAGATCTGAAAAAAAAACATGATTATATTGGCTTTCTAAGTACATTTTTCTCAGTTCTTAGAAGCCTCAATAAAATGAAAAATACTCCCTGGTCTCTCCCACCTGTTGCCCTTGGACACCACAGTGTCTTCATTTTGAAGAGGAATAACACTTGTATCTGTTTCTCTATTGCCCAGAGCCCGTGGTCTGACCCAGACTGAGTAACATGTCACTTTTGCTCAGACCTTTGGAGTGAGATGCTATCTCAGTCATGAGGGCAAACAGAAAAGAGGCTCTGTAGTGGTGGATGATGAGTGAAGGCTAAGTTAGCATATTGTCTCTGCTCCGGAGGTCAGCCTGGATAAATCTGAGGGCCCTCTAGTTCTTACTTTCTTCTGCTTCCATAAGAACTTGAAATTTGGAGGGTGACGAGCATACTATTGAGTTATTAGGTGCAGGTAGAGGGTTATTTGCAAACAAAAACATGGAATTCTATTAAGTTTAAGAGACTATATGCTATTCAGTTTAAGTAGGTTACAGAAGAATAAGAAATGAATTGAAGAGGAAAGATAGAAAAAATAAGAAGGGCAGGGTAAGGATAATGAGTAGGGGCACCGCCCTGGAGAAAGAGAGTGGCTTAGGGAGAAGGCAAGGTACTCTGAAATTCAGAGTAAATGGCTGTGAGAAGGGCCAGCTTGGATCAGTGAAGGGCAAGGAACTCTCTTGCGGGCCCCATCCCATATCATGTCAAACAAATTGAAATTCACCCCATCTCACTCTAAATGTCATTTATATTCACTACAAAGGAGATGATGAGTTGCGATTGACTGATTACACAATGTTATTTTGTAGACACTTAGTTGAATTTGTAATTTTGATTGTGTGATGTTCATTCTGTATTTTTTAAGGAACTTCATTTATTCAGGCCTACAACATTTTGGGAGTCTCTTGCAAAGCTAGTTGTAGGGCTTGGGCACACTAATAAACGATGGTGGATAAAGCTGACCCCACTGTAGTAGGAGGGTAAGGTGGAAGTTTAAAGGAAAGAGCAAGTATATATCGGGGAGATGCTCAGAGCTCAGCAGAATGAGCTCAACCAAGGTTTTGTTGACAGCAGGAAGTGTGACAATGTCTGACATTGCCTCTTTCTAGTGCCATGCAGGGTGGCAACTTCCCACAAAAGATTTTCAGTTGAGACACAGGCTGTGTCTGGTTCCATTTTAGGTGAGTCTGCAACTCCTTCCCTTGACAAGGTTGTGTTTCCCCCAACCATCTGGGGTGACTAGGCTAATCCCCTCAGGCATCTGGGGGTACTAATTTAGGCTGTGGATTCTGCAAATGCAATGGCACATTTTTAGAGCTTGAAAAAGTGGTAATAAGAAAGCTCTCTGTCATGACCCACAGCTCTCTTAATGCTTGCCTAACTGCCAAACACAGACCTGATTTGTTTAGTATGGTACAAAATCAATCCATGACTGCTAGAAATGTCAGACTGAACATTCTTTGCCACTAGTTAATGACTTGTCATCCTAAAAAAAAAAGTCTAATCAAAGATGAATTTAAATATCTCCGCTCTCTGTTTTCATAAAGAATGTGGATGTGGGTGTTATTTTTAAAAGTAGTAAAAGGTAACCTTTCTTTATGGCTATGATGACATGTTCCAGGAGGCAATAATGAATCTCTTTTTCATCCTCAGTTCTGTTACCTTTGGAGTCAGGAGACCCAACTACCTCTGCAGTATATGGAGGTCCCCTGTGTTTTGAAGACCAGTCAGATTCAATTCTTCAAGAAGAAATATATTTTTAATAAAAACAGAATAAAATTGAAGATTACAAAATGGATGCACTAAGCAACACTTTTTCCAATAGGATATATTAGTGAAATTTGAGTTAAATTACTTGAGTTAAACCTCTTTTGCATCCAAGTGAATAATTATTATCCAGTCATCATCTAGTCAAGAACATCAAACATTTGTTATTCAAAGAAACTCCGCTTAACAAGGGAATAACATTTTTCATTCATGCTTTAATCTGTATAATGCGTATTTTTGTTCCATATTAGATGTAGAAATGGCAAAATCTTAGCATTTGAATTTCAGTCAGGTTCTACATCTTAAGAGAAAACAATTCATGTTTTTGGGAAATTAACTATTAATTAAAATGTTATTTTAGAGATATTAATCACTTGTCAGTAATCATGCTTTTGTATGAGAACATTAAAATGTGCTGCTTGGTAGATAGACATCACATAATTGCCCAAGTGCTTATTCATGGAACACCTGCTTATTATTTCCCGGAGTCAAGGCTGTGCTTAGAGAAAGAGGCTGCAGTTGAGATCAACACTTGGAGAAATTTCTTAACCCCTCAGAGCCTCAATTTCCTTACATTCAAATTGGGAATATGACGATGATTTCACGGGGCTGGTGGTTATTCAACTAACTGCTGCTGATGTGTTGTTGTTGTTTTTTATACCAACTTAATGACATTCTTTTGCCTGGTTGCCTTTCTAACCATTGCTGGGCATTTGCTTGATAGTTTGTAGGAGTTAAAACAGCGATGGCCACGGGATCAGGTTATGTTAACTGCCCCAACACTTTGGCCTCAAGCTCTAAGTCACCAAACTAACCTGTATGGATAAACTATATACTCAATGCAAACCCACAATTTACTTTCCAAAAGGGCTTTCTTTTAATTATGGAAAATCCATACATATACAAAAGAAGATAAAAGCTGTCTAATGAACCTCTGAGACCTATTGCCCAGCTTCAACAATTATCAAGATTTTGCCACACTTACTTCAACTATCACTCACTTTCTCTCTCTCTCTTTTGGCTGAATGATTTCAGGACAAACCAGGCTTCATTTTCGTTCACCCCAAAATCTGGATTTTTTTTTTTAGCAAAGTCATCATGCCATTATCAAACCCAATTAAATTAATCACAATATGTTGCTATCATTTTAATACCCAGTCTATATTAACCTTTTTCCAGTTGTAAAAAAACCACACACCAACATGTATTTTTTTTTGACTATTCAAATCAGGATCAAAACAATATCCATACATTTCATTTGGTTGTTATGTATAAAGGCATTTTTAATGGGAAGATCAAGTATATAAAAATGTTCTATTGATCCTTTGCCCTGCACCATATGATTATTTTAAAATAACTACGTAATATATAAACATCCCTTATCAAGATAAACTTATCCAAAACAGAAGATTCCATTTGCTCTAGGAATTGAAGATATCACTAAACTTAGAGAAAAAAGTGTTTGTAACACCAATTTATCTGGGCAGACGAACCCTCAAGAGCATTGTGTTGGCTTATATTTTCTCCTGTGATATTACTATTTTTAGAATCAGCAATGTAAGATAATTGCTATTAGATATCTGGACACACCATTAGAGGTAGAGAGATGAAGTTAAAACCATGAAATTGTTTCTATGGGCCTCTAAATGTAACTATCTCTCCTGTGAAAGAGAAACACACAAAATTAGAGTCCTGGTTTGTGTTTGCTTACTATAAAGAGGAGATACATAAATTTTATCTATTGAGTATGTATATTTAAAGGTTCATACTTTTGGGATTGTTTTTTTTTTTCAGGTAGCTGTTTGAAATTTATGGTATTCAGAAAAACTGGATGGTATTTAAAAACTCTTCTCAACTTTGCTTTGTAACCTATTTTGAGTAATGTATATTTTCATGGTAATTGGCATGAACTGTCTAATACTCACGAATCTTATTCCATTAGTTATAACATAAAAGTTTATGGAAATGTGTACACACAGCACCTATGCTTTATCAAAAGGGGCCTGATGGGTCCTCCTGGTGGTGAGAAATAAAATATATGTCCTTGGTGTCCTGAGGTAGCTACCAATAAATAAGGAGATTGCAAAGTAGGGAAATCCCCCACTGTACTGAGAGACAAATGCATGCTATGAGGACCGCCTAGGACCCAATTAGTGGACAGAGGTTCTTTTGTCTCCAAGGCAGAACAGAAGTCAACGCTGTTGAGGACATGGTGAGAGGAGCAAAGAGAGCGTGACGTTCAAACTCTCTTTTAGAGCAGAAGAAAGCTGACTTCCCATTTCTTCTACAAGACACTTTCTCCTCTGGACAAGGAGTAGCCCCTACATGTTCACATACCGTTTGCCACTTAGCCTTTGACCTCTCTGCTTCAAATTTGGCAACTTCTTTGCGATCATGAAATGATACAAGCAGCTTCCAAATGCACAGTAAGACAACCCCAATGAGAAGAATAGCCAGTGAAACCCCCAACATGATCATGGGAATGTTTGGTGGTTTGGGACAGTCTGTGGGAACAAAGAAAATTATATGAGGCAGATGGTACAATTAACATTTTGATAAACATTTGTTACTAAGCTTTCCAATCATATTTTTTTCCTAGTAGAGGGGAAAATAGTAATACCTTCTGTTTTGCTGAAAAAATATTTTTAGATGAGTTACTTGTTGAAGGATAGCCCTATTCCTTCAAAGTAGAACAGAAGATAAAGTAGCAGTTTGGCTATTCAAAGCAAATGGATATACACTAGAAAGGATGACTCAGAATTAGAATCCAAAAGAGTAAAAATTAATGCACATGGAATATTTAAAGAAGCATAAATAAGATACAGTTAAATCACTAAACATAGTCTCTTCTGGGTATATGATAAAGTAGAAATGGGATGCATGTGTGTGTGTGTGTACACATACACATAATTACTTTTATTTATTTTTTGAAACTAAGAGATTATATTAATAATTATATGAAACTTGCCCCCTGAAAAGTTTCCTACTTATTGCTGCTATTTCTTTTCTTTAAATAAATTTTTTAATTGATTTTTTACAGAGAGGAAGGGAGAGGAATAGAGTCAGAAACATCAATGGGGAAGAAACATTGGATCAGCTGCCTCCTGCACACCTCCTACTGGGGATGTGCCCGCAAACAAGGTACATGCCCTTGACTGGAGTTGAACCTGGGATCTTTCAGTCTGCAGGCCGATGCTCTATCCACTGAGCCAAACCAGTTAGGGCCTGCTGCTGATTTCTTATTTAAAATTTTTTTAACAGATAGAAGAGAATCACGGCTTTCAGTTTTATTTTAACTCTAATGCCTGATATCCTGAAAAGTTCTTGGACTGGGGTCAGGAAAGGTGGGTTCAATTCCTATCTGGATTGAAGTACAGTAGCCCTCTAAACCCATCAAGTCCTTTGATCTCTCTGAGCCCCAGAATCCTCATTTGTAAAACAAGGGTGTGGGACTTCACAGTTACCTTCCTTCCCTGAAATAAGGTTAAGCCCAGGAGCTCATTCTGATTAAACCCACAACTTCCTAGACCTCTCCCCCGAGATTCTCATTTAGTCAGTCTCGAATGCAGCCAAATATTTTTTATTATTAAAAGTACCCCAAGTGATTGTTATATTCAGGGAAGTTTGAAAAATTAGATGTCTTGTATAGTTCTTCTAACTTGAACATTCTATGAAATGTTATTTTGACTGTTGATGATATTAATGTAATTTTGCAATTATACAGTTCCTTCCCTCATTGACAGCAGAATGACTAATAATCCTTGCAATATGCCTGGGAGATGATACAGTCTTAATGAAACATTATAAGCTCTCCCCTTGCTTTCATGGGGAAAAATATCCCTTATAAAAATTATCATTAAATATCCGCCTCCCTCTGCAAGAAGTGAGGCAAATTCATGGTATCTGAGGAGGAAATGAATCATGCTTAGTTTATTTTAACTCTTAGTGCTGTTCAATATTTAATAAGGAGAGTTATACACCCAGATTACTCATGCTACTTTCAAGGTAAGAATCTATAGCTGGTCTGAATTTGAGCGGGACTAATGACCCCTTGGCAGTGTGATGCCTGGCCTCACACATCTTTGTTCTTTGGTCAAAAAACCATGTATGGAGATTATGCAGAAATAAGTAAAGGAGCTAATGAAATAGCAACTGAAGTGTGAAGATCTAAAGACTGTTTCTAGCATAGCAAATGAACCACGGCTGCTTCTAACAAGTTTGCAACACACCTGCAAAGAAAGCAGCAGGTGCCTGTCAATGAGAATATATATTGGCTACATCTTTGACTACAGAATGTCTTGGGTGGGGCATAGCATATTCTTGCTTAAAGCAAGATGAACCTTACTAAGACCCTGCAGCCAGAATGTGAATTAGGAGGGCTCTCCAATAGGGGATAAAAAGAGGAGGAATTAGCATGACCTAGTAGAGATGATTATTTTAAGAATTTAGAATCATTGGGAATTATTCATTTCTCAAGACAAGATCTTGGCCCAGGTACCAAAGCAAGTATTACACAATAAAAAATTCAGGTCATTATGGCACCTAATTCTAAGGACCTGAGTTTCTAATGCTGCCAGTCTGTAGGTCTGCTAGATATGGCTACTGAACACAACAAAAGAGACTTTCCAAATTAGGTTGTGTGATAAATGCAAAATGCACACTAATTTTGAAGACTTGGTATGAAAAAATGTAAGGAATATCATTAATTTTTTATATAGATTACACATCAAAATGACAACATTTTGGATATAGTGGATTAAATAAAACATTAAAATTCATTTAAACCTTTTTTACTTTTTAATATGGCTACTAGGAAATTTAAAATTACATATGTAGTTTGCATTAACATTTATATTGGACAGTGCAGATGTAACATATTTTGGGGATTCAAATATTCATGATGATCATACAGCCAGTGGGAGGCAGTATAGTACAATAGTTGAGAACATGGACTTCCAGGACCAGTGCTGGTACATAATTGCTGCAAAACTTACCAATTATTTAAATTCTCTATGCCTCAATTTCATCACCTATAAAATATAAATAATAACAATACCTGCTTTATATGGCTGTTGAGGGTTTTAAATGAATTAATACATGTAAAGCATCTAGAATAATACTTGGCTTATGGTACTAGTAAGGGCTCAATGCTGAGAGTTGCTATTATTACTACAACAAATTTATTCTTCCTTCTTTTCTATCCTTAAGGCCGTGAAGGCCTGGAACCTCCAAGTTGGAAGCCATACCCACTTCCTCTGCCAGGAAGACTCCTCACCTATCATAAAAAGCCTCTCATGAATGTGGCTTTTATCCTTGGAAGTTTTTCCAGATGTTAGAAAAAAAAAAATGAGCAAAGCTTTTCCTACGTCCACACAACCCTGATGATGACCCTTCACTTGGTTTCTTTTTCAATTTGTTTGGAATTCTTAAGCTCCATCTCCTTTTTTCCCATTTTGCCTCTTATCTATCCAGGCCTCCCACTAGCTGTCTGAAGTGTCTCTGGACTTAAAGGGAGAGGGAACTACGGACTCCTGGGGATGGAGAGCTCTGGCCTATATAGCTAGAAAGGTCAACATTTGCCAAGAAGGCAGCCTTCTTGGAGCTGTCAGATGACTACTAACTACAAAAGCATGGGGGAAGAAAAAACTGTAAAGGCTCAGGGCATCTGAATGCTCTTGGAAAGATGGCCTGTTGATGTGCCACTCAGATTGTGTGAGACAATAAAAGAAAAAATACCAACAGTTCAGTAACAAGGAGGCATTTATCAGCTAAAGAGATGTTCTGTACGTGCACATATGAGCGTGCGAAAGCGCGCGGGCGAGCGCGCATGCGCGCATGTGCGCAAGCGCGCGCACACACACACACACACACACACACACACACACATAAATAAATTAAATAAAAATGAAACCAAACTATATACAAAAGCCCCTGAATTAAAACCAGATCCTATGTTTGTTGCTTGGAACTCGTTTTCCCAATGGAATTAATATTATAAGGAATGGTTTTGCTTTAAGAAAAATGTGGTAAAGGGGGGAATCCAAGATGGCGGCATAGGTAAACACCTACACTGCTGCCTCGCACAACAATTTCAAAACTACAACTAAAAGACAGAACGGACATCATCCAGAACCACAGGAAAGCTGGCTGAGTGGAAGTTCTACAACTAGAGGGAAAGAGAGGGGCTCACGGAGACCCAGAGGAGCTGCAAAAAGCTGAGGTACGGAGACGCGTGCGTGGTGCCGGAGTACCTGGCTGGCTTTCTCTGGCGGGAGGGAAACGGAGACTCCCAACGGCATTGAACCCCTTATCCTACGACACTAAACCCCAGATCCAGCCGAAACTCATACGGGGGGAGTTTGGACTGTGAAAAGGGAGAGGTGCACGGAAATTTAGGGGAGTCGCAAAAGATCAAAGGCCTGGTGCCGAGCACGGCACTGCACGCAGGACAGATTGCTGATTGTGCCGCTGGCTTTCGAGAGTGGGTGGGAGATAGACCCTCCCAACTGTGCCACTTCTGACTCCACTAAGCCCCTGTTTCAGACGAAATCCTAGAGACCTAGACTCGTGAGGTCCTGCTGCGCAGGGGAGCTGGAAAGGCAGTGGTTAGAGGCACAAGGACGGCTCCAGCCATTACCCAGTCACGTGAGACTCAGGAGCCGTGGAGGGCGGGGCCGACTGGAAGGCAAGGCGGTCCCTTAAGCCCTGAGACTCCACCCCTCCCAAGCTCAATAGAGGCTTCTTCGGTTTTGTGTCTGGTATCATAAGGCTGAATTCAACACAGAAGTTTCCCTGGCATAGTGAAAATGCTGAGACAAGGGAAGGGATCACAAACAAAAGAAATGGAGGGAAAAAAACAACTGGATATAGAGTTCAAAACCACACTTATAAGGTTTTTCAAGAATATGCTAGAAAAGATGGATAAATTTAGTGAGACCCAAGAGGAGATGAAAAAGGTCTAACTAGAGATGATAAAGGACCAAATAGAAATTAAACATACACTGACTGAAATAAAAAATATTATATAGAGTCCTAACAGCAGACTAGAGAAAGGCAAGGATCAAGTCAAAAATTTGAAATATAAAGAAGCAGAAAACATTCAACTGGAAAAGCAAGAAGAGAAAAGAATCCAAAAATGTGAACATAATGTAAGGAGCCTCTAGGACAGCTTCAAGCGTACCAACATCAGAATTGTGGGGGTGCCAGAAGAAGAGAGAGAGCAAGATACTGAAAACCTATTTAAAGAAATAATGACTGAAAACTTCCCACATCTGGTAAAAGAAATGGACTTACAAGTCCAGGAAGCACACAGAACCCCAAAGAAAAGGAATCCAAAGAGGACCACACCAAGACACATCATAATTAAAATACCAAAAGCAAAAGACAAAGAGAGAATATTAAAAGCAGCAAGAGAAAAACAGGTCATTACCTACAAGGGAGCACCCATACGACTGTCAGCTGATTTCTCAACAGAAACGATGCAGGCCAGACGGGAGTGGCAAAAAATATTCAACGTGATGAACAGCAAGAACCTACAACCAAGAATAATCTATCCAGCAAAGCTATCATTCAGAATTGAAGGGCAGATAAAGAGCTTCACAGATAAGAAAAAGCTAAAGGAGTTCATCAACTCCAAACCAGTATTATATGAAATGCTGAAAGATACTCTTTTAGAAGAGGAAGAAGAAAAAGGTAAAAGACAAAAAATTATGAACAACAAATACATATCTGTCAACAAGTGAATCTAAAAATTAAGTGAATTAAAAATTTGATCAACAGAATAAACTGATGAATATAATAGAATCAGGAGCACAGAAAGAGAGTAGACTGATAATTCTCAGGAGGACAAAAATCATAAAGCATCGAACACTGTGAAATTACAGCAGAAAGATTAAAGTTAGGTGAGGTAGATAAGTGATCAATCAAAGGACTTGTATGCATGCATATAAGCATAACCAATGATCACAGACCCTGGGGGGTTGGGGTATGCCTGGGAGGGAGGGGGGCAATGGGGAGATATGTATAAAAAATTAATAAAAATTAATTTTAAAAAAAAGAAAAAAAAAGAAAAATGTGGTAAAGCCACCGCCACAGTCACAAACTATGGGTCTAGTTGAAGTATTTGACTTTATTAGATGGACAATTACAATATTACTGTAAAAATAATTCTTCCTTATACAATAGAATTCACCTTAACTTTCCTTAACTAATGGCCTATGATGCATTTTACATATTCATTTCAAAGAAGTCTATTTACATGAGATTCTCAAGAACTTGTCTCCAGTTGTACTATGCCCACCTGAGCTCCAAGGTCATGGTCACAATCATAGCTTTGCATCTTGCCTCTTCCCGACCCTTAGCCCTGCAATGTGATATTTTTCCAATCATATTCTCTTGCTTGGTTTCAATGTCTTAAACTTATTTTTTGGTTACCTTGGTATTGCTTTGGGTTGTTACACTCTGAAGTGATGGCAGTTTGATACTCTTGGCTTCAAATTTAGGACTTAATATTTTGTCAGCACACCGATGAGCAAGCACACATAACAAAACACAAGTGCCTTCTAGCCTGCCTTCACTGCTGTTGTCTGGGGCAGAACTTAGGCTCCGGGCTTTATGGGGGAGCAGGAGGAAGTTGCTGACAAGGTCTGGAAAGGTCTGATTTAGTTCAGTTGTTATTTCTGCTGGAAAGGTTTAGAGACACATTCCAGAAGAAGAAGAGGAAGAAGAAGAAGAAGAAGAAGAAGAAGAAGGAGAAGGAGAAGGAGAAGGAGAAGGAGAAGGAGAAGGAGAAG
>JAAGEH010000393.1:25873282-25894311 GCA_011751065.1 Lasiurus cinereus | reverse complement strand
AGGAGAAGGAGAAGGAGAAGGAGAAGGAGAAGGAGAAGGAGAAGGAGGAGAAGAAGAAGGAGAAGAAGGAGAAGAAGCAGAAGAAGCAGAAGAAGAAGAAGGAGGAGGAGGAGGAAGAAGAGGAAGAAGAGAGGGAGGGGGAGAGGGAGGAGGAGGAGGGAGAAGAAAAAAATATATACATACATACACACATATATATCTTTCAGAGATGGAGGGAGAGAGAGAAATAGAAACATTAATGATGAGAGAGAATCATTGATCAGCTCCCTCCAGCATGCCCTACACCGGGGATGGAGCCCAAAATCCAGGCATGTGCCCTTACTGAGACGTGACCTCCTGGTTCATAGGCCCACACAACCACTAAACCACGCCGGCCAGGGGAGGGACACATTCTTAACTGAAGACAGAAAAGGTGGGGCACCTGTGAGTATCAAAGAATGTGGCCAAGTCGCTCAAAGGAGGTCCTGAAGCTGTCTGTATCAGAGCTGCCCAAGCCACACTCAGGCCTCCAGATTCAGGTGAGTCTGATGCTCCCTAAAGTTTAACAACTTCTCAACAAAAGTACCTTTCCCGCTATTCTCTTCTCTATATCAACTTCTAATATAAACTTCTGTCTCCTCTTCACTGAAGATGTGATTTCTATTTGTGGGCTTCCTGAGTCCCAAGGCGACTCCAGAAGCTGGTGTGGAAGCAAAGCCACAGAAGCAATGGACTCAGATCACTTCCTCACTTCATGCTTTGTGTCCTTTTGATTCAGCGTTATCATCTAATGACCCATGGCTCTAGGTGATGAATTGGTACATGTTTTATATGCATCATTCCATTTAATCCCCGAGTAATTCCTTAAAAGAAAGTATTATTTTTCCTATTTTACAGATGGGGAAATAGAGGCAAGTATCTTCCAAAATGTGAAGCAGCTAGTAAGTGGCAGAGCACTTTTGAACCAAGGTTCACCTTATTCAAAACTCAGTCTCACAGGCTGTTATGCTCCTTCTCATTAGTCTTTCCTAAAGGTACACTTTCTGCTTAATTGCATTCAGCCTTTCTGGGAGAGGATGATCTTGTCATCTAGTTTTATTAAGAGATATTGGAACCTATCAAACCTTTCAGTCATTGGGAAAATAGAGGCATATCATCACAAATTTGGAAATGTCTTTCCTGGCAAGCTACCCAAAGTGTCTTTCTGATTGTTTTTTCCTCTCCCATGTAGTATCACTTACCACTGACAATGAAAGGCACGTCACTCACCTTTCTCATTGATGCTGTGAATGATGGTTTTCCCTTCGCTGTCTGTAGTTATTAGGAATGTAATAAGACATTCATTTTCTCCTTGTAGAGAACAGGAAATAGAACTATCCTTTGAGAAGTCTGCAGAATAAAGGAATCATTCATTAGGTTAAATGAGTTTCTAAAGAGGTTATTTTGAAAGCAAAGTAGTATTGAACTTTAATATGCAAATAGGAAATTTCAACGTTGCAGGATAGGAATAGAAAGGACATAAGATTTCCCCCACCAACTGAGGTTTTAGTTTCTATTCACGTTCCAGAAGAACCGTTCCAAGTGTGGTCAATCAGAATTGACCATCAAGTGCACCTATCAAACTGATGGGGGCAGGATTTCAATAGAGTAAAAGTACTTCAAGGCAGGTAGGCCTAGCTGTCTTGGGAATAGAATGGCCCTGATTATGGTAATGAGGGGGCTATGTGTTCTTCTTGGCTGCGAGCATCTGGGAGGAAGCCTAGATTACACTTCAGAAAGAGACTACACAGTCCAAACTAATATTGATACTTCTAAGGGGTTAGGGGAGGGCTTTCCCACAATGCCCTAGTCAAGATTGCTGGCCATGCTGTGTCACAATAAATACATATTTATATCAGGAAACAGAGATTGAAGTGTTATGTAGCTCAGGGACCAGCAAGATAAAGGTAAAGCTCAGATAAAAAGAACCTAAGATAACAGTGTGATTGATCCTTCAGCATAGTCCCTTTCTTAATTAAAAAAAAAATCAATTTTTCCTTAAATCTTTTCCCAAATAGAAATTATTTTCTTGCTGAGCTTATTCAAGAAGCAGAAAATGAATGTCATATCAGAAATGGAAAATACAGTAAAATAGTCAATCTGAGATGTTAATACTGTTTATCAGAGATTCCAATGGCCTGCATCTATGCCAAAATTATGTAGCAATTCCCAGTTAAAAAACAACTTGCTTCAAGTTCTCCTATGTTACAAATTGGAGACTTTTTATTGTTATAGTTACAAACACTTTTGTAAATAGAAACCTGTAAATAGAATAATTATTTGTTACTAACCTAAAATTTTAAGACAAATCCAGTCTTAGTGTACTAAGACTTAGTGGGTCAGAATATTAAAATGGGACTGTCCCAGATAATCTTGGACATATTCTAGCTAGACTCTTATCAGTGCTTAAATATAAAAAAGGGTTTTAATGAAACAGAATCTATATGTGTTGCTCTGACTATAACAAGGAGAATTTAATAGGATTTTTGTTGTTGTTCAGCATTGCCATACTTATGGAAAGACAGAAATATATAAGCTATTTTGTAGTCAGTCTCTAAGATAAAAATCTCATGTTAGGATCTGTGAGAGGTATGCCTATATTATCTATGAAAACAGGGATTAGTAAAACTTTTAGTATTATTACTAAGATTTCAGATGATAGGTTTAAGTGTTTTTGAGTCCATAAGAAGGAATATTAAGAAATCTTATTAATGCATACAGGAATATTAAGAAATCTAATTACAAATCATTCTCATTTGATCATTCCTAAATGTTTATGAATCTCTAAATCACCTGGGAGTTCTGGAAATATGGATTTCAGGGGCCTGCCCATGGGCATTCTGATTTGGGAAGTCATCAGTATAAACAGGCATTTGTATTTGAGTGAGTTGTTTAATAGCATTTTTAATAAGATGATTCTAATTAAGAGATTTGGGAACCTTCAGGCAACACTTGATTAATGAAATTTGTGTTATTTCATATATTTGATACCAACAGAACTGTCTATATATAATTCATACTTTGGTTATTTCTAGATGGCCTTCAACACATATCCTTCTGCCACACCACTCAGTGAACTAGGATTCATCCAGCCTTGGGAAGTATGCCATTTCCTTTCGGACTGTTTTTCTCCTTCCCTCCCTTTCTCCACCACGACAGCGCACACCCACTCTGTTCCTCTCAAGCTTACTTAATGGAACATTTTATTCTCAGGTAGAAAATATGTGGATAGCTTATAATACTCCTTTCAGTAATATTAATCCTACTTTTTTATTTTCTTTTAAATAGCTATGTCGAAGCACAGGGAAGCTTAATTTACTTGGCCAGGATTATTTAAGTTTTAATGGAACTGCTGATATGACCTTTGAGTCATGACTCCCTTCTTGCTTTAATTACTTCACCACTCCTTTTCATGACGGTTATGACTTTAGACTTGGCCCGCTTCACAGTGTTTGGGTATTAAAATGGTATTATTGAATGTGCAATGTAAGGGTCTAGCTTCAGCTGGAGATTTGCATAATTAGCTGCTAAGGTTTTCTTTTGTTGTTCATAAGAAATGGACCTTCCCTCCCCCCCACCTTTATGAGTGTCAGCAGTGCTGTGCTAGAATAATACAAGGAAAATAAGATCTCAGGCAGTCTGTGAAATCATACTTAGAAAAGGAAGAAATGTGAGAATGGGGTAAGGAGGTTGGGGTCTAGGGAGGTCTAGGAAAAATGTGGAAAACATAAACCGCCGGCACCACTGAATCCAGTTAACTGTGTGTTTAAGACCTCTGCTCTGGGGCCAAGTCAATAGTTCTAGAGAAAACAGTTTCCCAAGCAGAAAAAAAGGGCTTCTGTGGTTGATAAGTGTGAGTATTTAGAATACAGTGTATTTAAGCATAGCAACCTTTCTTTGCCTCTCCTGAAAATTTGCAACGTACATTTAACATCATGTGCAGAGGAACTCTCAGGAGTCCTTTAAGGAAACAAAAGGAGTAGCTTCCCATTTCCAAAATTCATATGACCACGGATGCGTAGTTTCCCATTTAACATGTTTGGAATTAGTGTCCCATGGAACATGGTTAGAGCAACAAAGCTCTGAGTACATGAATGTTGGGATAAATGAACAATGTCTCTTTCTGCAAAATATATCGAGTAAAATTCAACTGCATGTCCTTGGAAATGCTCACATGAATCACCATAGCATAGGTGGGGAATGATTTATTTGATTTATAAAGTTATACTTATGTTACACTCCATGTCCTAGTTGGGGAAGGAAGGGCTGATAAAGACCCCATGGAAGGACAAATATGTTGTGATAATTTCAAGGTGATATGATTAATAACATAACTGGGTGAGTAACTTGAAATAGGACTTATAACAGGCTCATTAGAAAAATATTTTTAATTCACAGGCTAACGAATACATATTTTTCTTAAATTCATTGAGATTAGTACTTTTAAATGGTATTAGAAATGCAATTATTGTTTTTAATTTCTGAGTTAGAAATAGTTGCATTCCCCTCTTTTGAAGATAATGTAGACAAGTACACAAAAACTACTAATGCAAATATTTTAAATGCCACTTGAGATTTAGTCTTTCCCTCAAATCTAAGCACTTACGATAATGTGCTTAGAAAACTGTGTATTTAAATATGGTAACCCTCTGTTCACGATTTCCATGCTTCCAAGGTTCACTCTCCTTTTCCCCTCAGCACATTAGATTTCTCCAGCTGCTACCTCATAGGGTTCTAGTCATTTGCAGGGCATTTTCTGCAATTTTTAGTAATTTCTTGGAAATATCTGGTAAATATCCCAGATGGTTGGTGTGAAATGAAGCCAGGAGGATATGCTGAGATTTGTACTAGTTACTAATCTGGGCAGTCCACAAATGCCACTTTCCTCAGTGCTCTCACGGCATCTTACCTTCGATATTGGTGTAAGGTATACATCATTTTGTCCAATTTATGGCTATTTGGCATATTTTTCTTTATTTACCAGGAAAAAAAACCACACACACACACAGACAAGGGGTTTTATGAGCACCAAGCAGGCCCTTCCATCTAGGGTTATTCAATGGTGCACAGTCAGAGATCTTAAGTTTGAAACAATGAGGGTTTTTTTTTTTAAATGTAAATGCCACTAACTTATTCCTCCTTGGAAATGGATTAATTTTGGTGTTCTGATTCCATATACTCAAGTGTGTCGTGAATTATTGTCTTGATTACTCCACTTGGCCTGAGATACATCTTAGTGGCATCTGTACAGCGTGCAGAGCAGCCGTTATAGCTGAGCAGCATAATAACGCAGTGTGTGGTGAGTGAAACACCAATCCCCCCATATTGTCCCTTTGAGAGGAATCAGTCATCTTCTTTGTCTTAATGTCCAAAAATTATTTTCCCAGCTAAAATACAACCCATTTGAATATTTGAGATGCCAATTTGCCATGAGGAAAAATATAATTTTAAGTAATTATGTTTAAAAATGACAGGTGAAAACAAGAACAGGGCTTGCTAAGCAGTTAAAGGTAACAGGCCCTTCTCATATTTTGAGAGTGAGAAAACGGAGAATTGAGGATGCCCATGTAGAGCCCATGTTTGGAAAGTTGGGAGTAAAAGCACACTGAGGGGAGAGAAAGAAAATTTGGTCCACTAATCAGAATCTGCCGGGTGACTGAGGGCTATATCAGGAGGCCCATAGTATACCTTGCTTTGTTCTATTTTGAAATACAGCAATTGGATAATAGGGGACAATTTCAGGCTTGGGGGTTAACATTTAGGTATTGCTTCAATTGTCTTCCTTCTAAGACAAACAATATAGCATTCTGGAATTCTCTAGAGTTGTATCTGTTAAGAAGAGATGAACTTGCCCACAGAGCTGACGTCAAATAGAATAGCCATGACTTAAATGTCTTGTATCCCCCAACCACCTGATGTTTAGCCTTATGGAATACATTTCCTCTTAATAACTAATATGAGGCAATGAATGCCCTGGTACAAATGAAATCCACCTATTGGAAAGCCCACCATAGAGTTGGTGCCTCTCAAGAACTATGCAAAGAAAAGGACAGCAATTTAAGACAAGCAGAACCTTCTTCTTCATTGATGGTCACACCAGCTAGTTTGCATTTGTCAACACACTCTTCTCGGGCCTCGTCATCTGCAGACAGGTGGCATTCAATGCAGCTCCTGGGAACATTATTCAACAGTTTATCAGTTCATGTTGGCAGCTGGGATAGTGCTTAATGCTGTTACTGTGGTACATGCTAAAAGCGTGTCTCAGAGAGGACGGTGCCTTTTGTTACTTTCAAAGGTAGTTGGGTGATGTCCAAGAAGAAACTGTTTTATTTTGAATTCCACTCAGTAATCAATGTTCCCTGAGCCAGCCCGGATAATAGCTACTATCCTCATTATCTCTAATGATTGTTTAAGTTAGAAAAATAAAAGTCAACAACTCCCCCCACTCCTAATTATTTTGGTATTTTATTTTGCTATGTTTTCATTTTATATTTTTCCTGGGAAGGACTTAGGCTGCTAAAATATAATTACAGAGTAGACAAAGTCTGAATTTCTAACAAACTTTCATCTATGTCATGAATGACTTTTTTAAAGATTCACTTTTCTGTAACTCTTTTGAATGCATCCACACCTTGATAGGGGTATTTTTAAAAAGGTAAGGATTGTAGACTGAGTCTGCATTAATGCAAGCTTTTTAATAAAAGATTGCTACTTATAGAAAAGAAAAGTGTATTTCCCAAAGCATAGCCCAGGAATTAAGCCATTGTAATGATGTCCCTATAGCAAAATAAAACTTTGGCCCTGAATTTATCTTGTGCTGAAAATCACTACAGATTGTGTTTGGAGTAACCAAAAACAGCAAATGTTGTCTTACTGTGGGCACATTGTGGTGCCTCTCTCTTCCTCTGGCCATGGACATGTACACTCTTCTACTAGTAAGTGTTGGAAACATTCCCCATCCCAACCCATGCCTTGTCACATCTCAGCTGGAACCTCCTTCCTCAGACAAGTCTCCCATGACCCTTCCCAGTTAGTTCCCTTGCAGTAGAAGCCTTGAGTTCCTCTAAGGAAGGGCTTAAGAGCAGCAATCTATGTGGGAGTGGGGATAGAAGTCTTATCTGAGAGTTTCCTTGCATTGCATACATATTGCATTTATCTATGTTATATATTTATTTGGAGTGGCTTTGCAGGGGGCTGCTGGAGATTTTGGAAGCCCTTAGAAATTCTACCCCTTTGGACATCTCATTGATGGCTGCCCAAGCTAGTCTGGGGGCCCTATCTCCTGTCATACATACTGTTCCTGCCATACAGCACCCTATATATCTCCTGTTGTAACTGTCAGCCCAGATATCATGAAAAATGTTTTTGTTCTTTTTAAATTTTATTTTTCAATTACAGTTTACCTACAATAATATTTTCTGTTAGTTTCAGATATATAGAATAGTGGTTAGACAGTCACATACTTTTACAAAGCATTTCCCCTGATATTTTAGTACACTCATCATTATTACTTTTAAAAATATCTGTCTTTCTCACTAGATTCTCAGCACCTGTAATGGTAGAAACTATAACAGGTCCTGTCATCACTAAGTGCCCATTTGAATACAACCCATTTGATTTTGGCATGATTTCTGGCATAGAGAAGGTACTTGCTACCTACTTAATAAATAATTGCATGAATGAATAAATGGAAGAATGGACTTACCTTAAAACTAAAGTAAATACCACAAAGATCACTTTGATTTCTCAAATTTAATCTACTTGACTATTAATTTCTTATTTTATAAATCAGATTTAAGATTGAATCATGTTTACAGAGATAGCAAAATAGAAAAATAATATAAGCAACATCTTAAAAGGACATTTTACTTTAAATTCTATTCAAATAAATCTATGTCTCCATCCTTCTCTTGGCATATGTACAGGCACAATGACAGAGAAGTTTTAACACCTGAATGGTGAATACCACTGAGTGAATGTTGATTTTTTTTTACTTCATTTACATTAAAAATGAAAATGCCACCATTTGGTGTACCAAAGTTAATGACAATAAGAGCTGTTTAAGCATGTTTGCTGCAAAATACATCATGCACCGCAATATCATAATAGAGAATTTGGAGACTTGTTTCACTTAAGCTACAAATATTGTCTCACTTCCATTAAGAAGTTAGCTGTCAGCCCTGAGTTGGTTGGACATGGTCTTGTGTACTGAAAGGTTGCCGGTTAATTCCCAGTCAGGGCATATGCCCAAGCTTCAGGCTTGATCCCTGGTAATTGTTGTGTAGGAGGCAGCCATCAATGTTTCACTCCCTCTCCCCCCACCCCACCAAAAAAAGCTAGCTTTCAACGAAAAAAAAATAGTTTCTTTATTGAAAAACAAGAAAATGTGTTTTGTTTGTTATTGTTGTTATTCATATGGTATAAAAGATAACACAATACCCAAGAGTTGTGCAGAATGATAACTAAAGGAAGGAGCCGAAGAGCATGAGTGGTAAAGAAGGAAGAAAATTGAAAGCCAAGATTGTGTTTGTGCCACTTTGCTTTCAGGGGCCTATGATAGAAATGAATCAGTAAGGTCAGGCTATGAACTTCTAGATAAGAAGTCTATCTGTTTCCCCTGGAAAAATACTGAATGTGGGTGTCGTCAGTCTACCCCCAGGGCATTCCTTATGTGTGGCTGGCTTTGTAACTGAGAGGAGATCTGATATTATCAGTGTGGGACATCAGCTCAGGTTTCCCTGCTGGTTTCTAGCAGAAATGTGACATTGTGGTCCTGGGTAATCAGACTGAGAAAGAGGCAAGTGAAGGACTGGCGCTCCAGGCTGACGATCACAGAGGCCTTGCAGGCTTGTGTGTTTCTGCGGATACTTGGAGACCAAATCCAGCAAAACAACCTGAGGTCTGAGTTTATAAAACGTCACTATGACTTGGATCATCAGGAAATATATGCACAAAGGGGACTGAAGAAAGTTGAGACATTACCGTTTAGAGTTGCAGGGATCGCCACAGGTAGGACAGCGTTCACAGGTCGGTCCTGAGGCTCCGGGGTGCGTGCAAATACACTTGCCACAAATGCAGTCGCCTCGCCCGCTGCAGAGCACCCCGTCTTCAGAGATGCATGAGTCCGTACTGGTCGTGCAGTTACAGTACTCGCCGGTCCAGCCACTCCTGCACACGCACTCGCCACAGTCACAGTCGCCGTTATCTGAAAAACAAAACGCTGTTTCTTAGGGTCAAAACCACTTTCTGATTTGGGGCATCATCTTCTCTGTTTACCTTTAAACATCATCAAAATGATGAGGAGGAAAAATGAGAAAAAACTGAGCGTGTGGAAGCAGAGGGAAGGGAGTGAGTGTAGATATATTTTATGAAGTATATTTTGCTAACTATATTTATTTATTAATCTAGTCTCTTAACTGAACACCAGCTTGCTTACTTGATGTTATATCAAAGAGAATTCATAGCCAGGTGAAAGGAGATGACTGCTTTTACAATATTTTGCTTTAAATTTGGGTGCCATAGCATAAAGGTACACGACAGACCTGGATAATACCCCATCTTTACAACACTCAATCTCGATGATCATGAAAACCTCATCTGTAAAATAGAAAGAATAAGATCTACTTCCAATGGTTGTGCTCAGTTAGACAATATGTCAGTCTCCTGGCTCTGCATTCACTCATTAGATGTCCTACAGACATATGGTGAGTACTCAACAAATTCATTTATTTAACAAACTTTTGTTGAACATATATTATGTGCAAAATATTGTGTAAGGCACGATGATACAAAATTAAATAAGACAAGGCCACTGAGCTTATAGTCTAGTGTTAGGAGACAGGCAAATAAATACTATTAATAATAAATACAATATAATATAATCATTGTTAAACTCATGGGGAAGAGTTTCCAAATTAGGCTAGAGATCTGGGAAGTGATGTTTGAGCTGACTTTGAAAGATAAAGGTAGAAGGAAGATAGAAGACAATGGCATGCATTTTAAGCAGAGAAAACAGGTTAACACCAGAAGGGTGTAATCCTGTGACCTGCTTAATAGTCACAGTAGTTTCATATAGACAGAGCCAAAGTTGTGGCAGGAGGGGAGAGGGGCGGGGGGAAAGTCTGCAAAAAGTCAGAAATCACATCATGGAAAGCTTTATGGACTACAGTAAGAACTTTTGTCCCAAAAGTTATGGAATTTTAAGTAGGGGAGAGTCCTAAACAGATAGATGTGTCTCTAGAAATGTCCTGGCATCAGTAGAGAGGGGTAAACTAGAGATGGGAAAACCAGTTCAGAAAATATCAGACCCTGCATCTTTGGGAATGGAGAGGAAAGGGTATGCAACCAGGGAATTGTTTAGGGTGTGGGTGCAATCAATGCTGGGTGGAAGAGGAAGGGAAGAGATAGAGGGGTAGAATCCTCCCCAGGTGACCAGACTGGGCTTCCAGCTGGATGGTGGGGCTTTCCACTGATCTGGAATGGAAACTAGTTCATGCTCTGCCTTATCTGCAGTGCCTGGCATAGAGTAGTGGTTCATTATTGAACGAACAGTTTGCTTGGAAGCAGAGGAGGAGAAGTTTTGAATGGGGACAAAATGAGTTCATTTTTCATTCTGTTGAGTATGAGCGATCTGTGTGACATCCTAGTAGGCAGCTGAATACAGTTGACTCTTGAACAAAATGGGGGTTAGGAGAGGTGCTGACCCCCTTTCCCACACACACAGTCAAAATCTGCTATGACTTTTGACCCTCAAAAAACTTAACAACTAATGGCCTACTGTTGACTAGAAAGAAACCTTACTGATAGCATAACAGTTGATCAACAATGGCTGTGTATGTTATATGAATGATATAGTGTATTTATACAATAAAGAGAAACTAAAATGTTATTAAGAAAATCATAAAGGACAGAAAATACATTTACAGGATTTATGGACCCACGCAGTTCAAGCATGTGTTGATTAAGAGTCAACTGTTTGTATGTAAATGGACCTGAAGAGTGCGGTTTGGGATTCATTAAAGTTTGATGGCTGTTGAAGTTGTGAATCTGGTAGATCATCTGCAGCCACGGTTTGCCGCTCTGTTGACTAATCAGTTTGCCGACCACTGATCTAGACTCTTGATTCCAATAATTACAGGCTGTTGTTCCTTGTGATTAAGACCCTATCCCAGTGGTCGGCAAACTCATTAGTCAACAGAGCGGCAAATGGTGGCTCGAGAGTTTGCCGACCACTGAAGGAGATGCAGATGGAGTGAGACACTCCCTGGAGAGCATCAGAACTAAAATGCAATCAGAGAAAAGGATGCTTTCAGAGGTAAGAAGGGAATGAGAGGATGTTGCAGAAACCCAGGACAAAGACAGCTTGAAGAAGGAAGCTGGAGACTTGCTACAGGCAAGAAGCTCATCCAATTCTGAAAAGCTCCTTTTGGATCTGGCCACATAATACTGTATGAAATACTATGAGGTGACAAATAAAGTATCCTATTGAATAAAAGAGTAATATGCAGATTGACCATCACTCCAGCAAACAAAATGACTGCCCCCATGTGGTAAAAAGATGCTGCCCCCATGTGGGCACAAGATGGCCACCACAAGATGGCCAGCAGGGGAGGGCAGTTGGGAGGGACCAGGCCTGCAAGGGAGGGCAGTTGGGGGTGATCAAGCCTGCAGGGAAGGGAAGTTGGGGGTGGGGGGGGGACCCAGGCCTGCAGGGGAGGACAGTTAAGGGCAAACAGACTGGCAGGGGAGCAGTTAGGCATCAATCAGGTTGGCAGGGGAATGGTTAGGGGGTGATCATACTGGCAGTCAGAAGCAGTTAGGGGCAATCAGGAAGGCAGGCAGGTGAGCAGTTGGGAGCCAGCAGTCCTGGATTGTGAGGGGGATGTCCAGGTAGGATTGGGCCTAAACACACAGTCAGAATTCCTTCAAGGGGTCCCAGATTGGAGAGGGAACAGGCTGGGCTGAAGATAACCCTGCTCCTGTGCATGAATTTTGTGCACTGGGCCTCTATTTTATTATAATGGACTTGTGTGTTTTTTGGTGCCTTCCATGCTGACCTGGCATTAAGCTTAGGAGTTATGAAGTAGGAAATCATAGAACAAAGGAAACAGCCACAAAAATTTGGAAGTTGGATTCTGATATATCATAAACATATATACACATAAAAAAGACATACATGTCTCTAATGAAAGATAAGAGTTGAAATATATATAATATATTAGCATACATACATATATATATATATATATATATATATATATATATACACACACTAAAAAATATACTTCTCTAGTGAAAGATTGAGTTGAAATTTAGCTGGATCCATGACATTAAGACATATTCCAACTGCATTTCATAACCTATTTAACTCATAATTGAACTAATTAATTCAAAGCTAAGAATAGTTAGGTGATTTAGGCCAAACCATTAGTTTAACTTTTATATGTAAATTATCCTCTAAACTGCAATTGCTTTTTGTTTCTTCCTCAGCAAAAGAAGAAATTTACTTTCATGACAGGGAAAGAATTCTATAGTGAAGTTTATCCTGAAAACATTAATATGATTTATAAATACTCTCAAGTGAAATGTGCAACTACAAAGGCTTTGGGAATGCTCAAGTGTATCATCACATGTAAGAATCGGCTGGCAGAGATTTAGAAAACCTTTCGAGAGCTCTTTCAGAGTTAAGAAACCCTCCTTTCTGGGGGCCTTCCAGAACCATTACCTAGACACAAAAGTTACTAATTGATATTCACTACAACTAATTATTTTAAATGCTTGTTCATAGCATGACCACAACAAAAACTTTATAATAGTTTCACATAGAAGAAAGATGATAACCAAAGATCAAGAAAAATTTATCAGACTCTTTTCGGAGGAATGGATCTTTCTGGAATGCTGTTGGCTGATAACTTGAAGTGTATAATGGCGGGAAGTTTTTTTATTTTTTTATTTTTTATAATATCATTAGAGTTTCCAATCTCCTAGAACCAAAATACAAAAGACTAATGGAATTTGGGGAAAAAAATACTGAGTCCTGTATTTGTGAGTGCTTACAGATGGATGAAAAAAGGGGCTTGAAGAAGAACATTGTGACAGTAGCCTTCAGAAAAGTAGCCATTGTAGAGTATATCAGTTGTAAAATAAGGGAGGTCTACACAAGTGAAGCTATAGCAAATTCAGGGCTTTGTTAGAAACAAGAGAGCATCCATTCACAAAGCCAGGCACATAGTAGGTACTCCATAACTATTTGTTGAATTTGAATAATTGTACCTAACTTTAGTACTCCTTTTTATAAGGGAAATTGCTAATAATAAAGTAACAAACATCCTTTATGATGTGACTAAAAAACAAAATAGCTTTTGAGAAACAGTAATGGTTGAGTATCATAAATTATCCCCAAAGTATGAAAGCAATTGGCATTGGTAAAGTTCTGTGAGTCCAACTGAAGAAATAATTGTATTTTCTAATATAGAATTTCTTTAGCAATCACTGTATCTGATACAGAGGGAGGTACTGTTGTCAGACCTTGTGAACTATAATGCACAGATCAAGTCAAACATTTTTTAGTTTCTTTTTGTTTGCATGCACGATACAAAACAAAATGAAAAACCATCAAGACACTGGAAGAACTGTTTTGCTGAACACAGTGCAGCAATTATTACTATCCTAGATCTCTTCAAGCTAAGATTTAAGGTGAGATATAAGTGGGGTTAATGCCACTATTACATTGTACTAGCTTACACTTAATGATTTTTGAGAGGTAATTTCAAATGTTTTGAGCACATATTTTATCAAAAGATGTCTAATAGGAATGCAATCTAGGGTTCTGCTGAAAATACTTCTTCCAAGACGTTGGTGATGGTCTTTAGCTTTAGACTATGTCCTGTGTGGACTTGTGCAAAGAAACCAACTGGTGTGGGTTTGGAAACACACCCATTAAATAAGGAAATACACCTTTCAATGAAAATGTGTTCCACTCTAGACAGACCCTAAATTTTTCACTTTCTGGGAGGAAGAAAGAAGGCAGCCTCAGAGGCATCTATTGCTAGTAACAGCAGCAGCAAAGAAAGGAAACAGGTACACTTCTAAGGGTATCAAATGGTTTTCAAAGAACGTAGGCTTCTTTGAGGCTTCTTTTCTCAGGGCTTTTTTCCTGAAAATCAGTCTCTTTTATATGTTCCTGACCCTGTGGTTTTGAAAGCATAACTTGCTTAGTTTTCTCTGAAGAGAATGGCTTTCTGTTTTGAAAAGCTGCCAGCTCAGACAATGTGAAAAAGGGAACCGTGAGAGCTTAAATTCAGCAGTTGCTATTTCGATTGTAACACAAATTCATATCATTTTAAAGTATACAAACAAATTTGTCATTCTCATCTTAATAGATTATACTTAAATATATGTACATATAGCAGAATGATTATATAGTAGTCGTGTTATATATGGTATAATATATTCTTAAAATAAAGTGGTTTTACATCTACAAAGGATATGAAACAAAAATTTCTGCTATTTTAAAGTTTTCTCAATTTCAAAAAATTCTGTAGTTTTCATTTTTACCCTATTATAACCTTCTTTACAGATGTGCTTATTCATCTTTATCAGACCCCATTCCTAATTTTGTATCTACCACATAATAGATGGTCGATAAATATTTGTGCAAGTGAATGAAGGCCCCGAAAGTCCATTGAGTTTTTGTGTGTCCTTTGTCCTTGGCATTATGGTCCTTCAGCAGTCTTCCTTTTGATTTTTCTAAAATAATATTTAAGCATTGGGTTAGATACCCAGCAGTCTGATCCAGAAAAGTCTGGATGATAATGGGGTTCAAATCACATGCAGTTTTGTGGAATCTGGTAAGTAACTAAAGAGAAGGCATTTCCATCTTTTACCTACTTACTCTGAGGGAAATAATAATAGGCATGCAAATTGAGTTGTCAGAGATCTCACTCCAAATGAATGTAAGAGCCAGAAAAAAAAAATCATTGCCTTGGGTCTGAAGATGAACCCATTCAGTTAATTAGCAAATATTTATTGAGCACCCACTATGCCTAGGCAACTGTGGAAGATTCAAAGAGTGAAGAGCCCCTCCTTAGTGCTTGCCCGGCCACAGAGTAAGGTGGACTTAGACATAGCCTACCTCCGCACAGCAGCCCTTTGTGTCTCACACAGGAGAAACTGTCACACTGGCAGTAAGGCCCATAAACGTTTCCATAGGGAGACAAGTGGCAGATGCACTGCCCACAGTAGCAATCGCCTCTTCCACTGCACGAGGGGTGATCCGGGGCCTCCTTGCAGGAATCTGTGCTCATCTCGTCCTCCCCACACTCGCAGTGAGGACCCATGTGACCAGGGTTGCAGGCACACACCCCACACTGGAAGGAGCCGTTCCCGTTGTGGCATTTGGAGCTGTTCACTTCCACTTCTTTCTGGCAGTCACAGTTGCATTCTGGAGTGACAAGTATTTCTAGGGTGTCCCCCAGCCCCACAGGCTTTATGATAATGTGCCTGTTCTTTCTGTCGCAGTTTGGTATACTCACAGACACGTTGAATGAAGCCTGGAAAAGAAAGTGCGAATTATCTTCTTCTATCCACCAAAATGTAAGGGGGGGGGGGTGCAGAACAAAACCACATGGGGATCATCTTTGCCAAAAAGCATGTATTAGGAAATCTTTGACAATTGCTTTGAAAATTCTTGAAAGGGGAAGTGCAGTTTCAGTGCATGAAGGTGACGTCTGAATATTTTTTTCAGACCCTCCCCTGGCCATGTACCTACCGTGTCTCCCACCTTCATGTGGGAGCATTTCTTCTGCTGTGGGAAGAAGGACCGGTTGTTACAGATAGCCGTGAATGACAGGTTGAGTCCTTCTGTGTCTCCTAATACTTCCAGTTCCACCTCAGACCGGAGTTCCTTTCATTAAAATATAAAGACTTAGATGAAGTCACAACCAAAAAATACAGCCTAAAACAGAATCTGAGAATCACATTTGCTAAACTACAAATGAATACAATTAAACTGTGTACAAAAGAAATTCACAGTATCATTAATCAAGTGAGCAAGATACACACACAATGGTATTTTATCAAATCCAAGGTGCTATTAGTTATGAGACATATTATTTTATAACAAATTATGATAAAATACCTCAGACTCATTCTGCACAACATATGAATCAAGACCATCAGTCTATCATTGCTTTGAAAATTATTTTATCCATTCTGAGGGATCTGGCAAATTCTCCAGCCCTGAGTTGCATTGTTTGACATATAAGAAGCAATTCTTTCACTTGTACTCAGCAACAAAAATGTAACAATAGCTTCCTTTTCTTGTAAGTATCATCATTTTTCATGTCCCATAAGGAAGTGGGTTGTTGCTTTGCAAAGAATACAGAATCACAATCATTCCTCCAACAATGAATATTTGCTTCCTTAATATCAATTTTATACCCTGAAGCTCTGTTTTGGTACATTTCTGCATATATAATAACTTTTCATTTTAATATCAAATCATAGTGTATAATTTGGCAGATGTTTTTAAATGGCAATTACTCTCAATATTTATAGTACAAAGAGTGCACTTCACAAATTGAATAATAATATATGCAGTTATGGCCAAGTGCACACGTGTGCAGGAAATGAAAGCCCGTACAGTGTGACTTCTGCCCAACTGACAGCATTTGTAAGACACAACTATACTAATAAAAGGGTAATATGCTAATTAGACTAGGTCGACTGGACATTTTCCAGATGTCCGATTTCCTTCTGGATAAAGCCACAGTGATGGGAGGCTGAGGCAGAAGCAGTTAAGGGCGATCAGGCTGGTAGGGGAGGGAAGTTGGGGGTGATCAAGCTGGCAGGGGAATAGTTAGGCAGTGATTAGGTCAGCAGGGGAGTGGTTAGGAGGTGATCAGGCCAGCAGGCAGAGACAGTTCAGAGCCATCAGTCAGGCAGGCAGGTGAGTGGTTAGGAGCTAGCAATTCTGGATTGTGAGAAAGATTGGGCCTAAACTGGCAGTCAGACATCTCCTGATGGATCCCAGATTGGAGAGGGTGCAGGCTGGGCTGCATGAATTTTGTGCACTGGGCCTCTAGTCCTATATAAAAAGGGGTAATATGCAAATAGACCAAATGGAAGAACTGAACAACCAATCAAAATATAATATTCATATATAATAAAAGGATAATATGCAAATAGACTGAACAGCAGAATAACCAAACAACCAGAGTGTAATATGCTAATGATATGCTAAGGCTGCTCAATTGCTCACTAGGATGTGCATTGACCACGAGGGGGCAGTCACCTGGTTGACCAGTCACTATGACATGCACTGACAACTAGGGGGCAGATGCTCCAACTGGTAGGTTAGCTTGTTGCCGGGGTCTGGCCAATAGGGATTGAGCGAGATGGGTTGGACACATCCTGGAGCAGCTCCTGCTGTCCCTCTCGGCCCAATTGTGCATCACTGGAGTCCCTCAGCCTGGCCTGCATCCTCTCGCAATCCAGGACCAGTTGGGGGATGTTGGAGAGCTGGTTTCAGCCTGATCCCACTGGCCACTCCTTTTGGGAGAGCACCAGATGCAGGGCTCATGGCTGGTGCTCTCCCAGCATGAGCCTCTCCCTATCAAGAACGATTGGGTGTGAGTCTGCAGCAGATACAGTGGGGCCAAGATGAGTGGGAGCAGCAGGTAGGAGCTGCAGGTGGTGTTAGACTGCAATTTTTGGCCTGATCCCTGCAGGCCATCCAGAGGGACCCCACCTGTGCACAAATTTGTACACAGGGCCTCTAGTTAATTATAAAACACATCCCAATTTTAGAGATATTAATCTGTGGGAGAAACTGTGCCTTGAAAGCAATATTGGAATTTAAATAGTTCTATTTTACATTTAGTGTAGAGTCAGGGTGGGGGAATGAGTCTAACTACAGATTTCTGCCCTCAAGATGATTATCATCTTACTGAAATCAACAAGATGGAAACAAGTGAAGCAGGTAACATACAATGTCAGTTATTGTGCATTAACTTAAAAAATTGTATAAGACAGATGAGAGTTTGGGGCAGTTCAGAAAAGAGAGTAATCAGTGAAGGTTGAAGTATTAAAAGACTAATCCTTGACAATGGTGTCTCATCCTAGGGGATCAGGAAAGAGAAAGCTCAGTCTTAGCTGGGTGGCTCAGTTGGTTGGAGTCTTGTCCCATGCACCAAGACATTGACAGTTTGGGATGAGGATGGAAGGCAACTGATTGATGTTTCTCTCTCACATCAATGCTTCTCTCTCTCTCTCTTTCTCTGTTTCTCTCTCTCTCTCTCTTTCTTTCTCTCTCTCTTAAAAAAATCAATTGAAAAACATATCTTCAGGTGAGAATAAAAAATAAGAAAAGCAAAGAAAAAGCTCAAAGCCAGGAATGGGACAGAATGAAGACAAGGAGGCTTAGGCCAAGCCAACACTCCAACTGTTCTGAGAGATACCAGACAACAAAGAGCCCTGAAGTTTGGAGACACAACTTTAGACTCCTGGGAAGCACTACTGGCAGCTGTTAAGCAAGGGCATGATCTACAGAAAAGATAGCTACAAGGGAGTTGCCTGGAAGGCTTGTGCATAACAGACCAGTAGAGGGGATTTGAACCATTGAGTCTAAAAAGCTGGAACAGGAAAATCCAAGATGGTGGCATAGGTAAACATCTACACTGCTGCCTCGCACAACAATTTCAAAACTACAACTAAAAGACAGAACGGACATCATCCAGAACCACAGGAAAGCTGGCGAAGTGTAAGTTCTACAGCTAGAAGGAAAGAGAGGGGCTCATGGAGACCCAGAGGAGTTGCAAAAAGCCGAGGTACTGAGACACGTGCGCTGAGAGAGCGGGTGCCAGAGTACCTGGCTGGCTTTCTCTGGCGGGAGGGAAACGGAGACTCCCAACAGCATTGAACCCCTTATTTTATAACACTAAACCCCAGATCCAGCAAAACTCATACGGGGGGAGTTTGGACTGTGAAAAGGGAGAGGTGCACGGAAATTTAGGGGAGTCGCAGAAGATCAGGTCTGGTCTCGCATGCGCACGGTGCTGCGTGCAGGACAGATTGCTGATTGTGCCGCTGGCTTTCGCGAGTGGGCAGGAGACAGACCCTCCGAACTGTGCCACTTCTGACTCCACTAAGCCCCTGTTTTGGGCGAAACCCTGGGGACCTAGACTCGTGTGGTCCTGGTGCGCAGGGGAGCTGGAAAGGCAGCGGTTAGAGGCACTGCGGGTGCGCGTGCACAAGGACGGCTCCAGGGATTACCCAGTCATGTGAGACTCAGGGGCCATGGAGGGCGGGGCCGACTGGTAGGCAAGGCGGTCCCTTAAGCCCTGAGATTCCACCCATCCCAAGCTCAACAGAGGCTTCTTCGGTTTTTCGTCTGGTATCATAAGGCTGAATTCAACACAGAAGTTTCCCCGGCATAGTGAAAATGCCGAAACAAGGGAAGGGATCACAAACAAAAGAAATGGAGGAAAAAAAATGACTGGAGATAGAGTTCAAAACCACACTTATAAGGTTTTTCAAGAATATGCTAGAAAAATTCGATAAATTTAGTGAGACCCTAGAGGAGATGAAAAAGAATCAACTAGAAATTAAACATACACTGACTGAAATAAAAAATATTATACAGAGTCCTAACAGCAGACTAGAGAAAGGCAAGAATCAAGTAAAAAAATTGAAATATAAAGAAGCAGACAACATTCAACTGGAAAAGCAAGAAGAGAAAAGAATCCAAAAATGTGAACATAATGTAAGGAGACTCTGGGACAGCTTTAAGCGTACCAACATCAGAATTGTGGGGGTGCCAGAAGAAGAGAGAGAGCAAGATACTGAAAACCTGCTTAAAGAAATAATGACTGACAACTTCCCACATCTGGTAAAAGAAATAGACTTACAAGTCCAGGAAGCACACAGAACCCCATATAAAAGGAATCCAAAGAGGACTACACCAAGACACATCATAATTAAAATACCAAGAGCAAAAGAGAAAGAGATAATATTAAAAGCAGCAAGAGAAAAACAGTTTATTACCTACAAGGGAGCACCCATACGACTGTCAGCTGATTTCTCAACAGAAACGATGCAGGCCAGACGGGAGTGGCAAGAAATATTCAACGTGATGAACAGCAAGAACCTACAACCAAGAATAATCTATCCAGCAAAGCTAACATTCAGAATTGAAGGGCAGATAAAGAGCTTCACAGATAAGAAAAAGCTAAAGGAGTTCATCAATACCAAACCAGTATTATATGAAATGCTGAAAGGTACTCTTTTAGAAGAGGAAGAAGAAAAAGTTAAAAGCCAAAAAATTATGAACAACAAATACATATCTATCAACAAGTGAATCTAAAAATTAAGTGAATTAAAAATTTGATCAACATTATAAACTGGTGAATATAATAGAATTAGGAGCACAGAAAGGGAGTGGACTGATAATTCTCAGGGAGGAAGGGGTGAGGGTGTACAGGGAGAGACTGGACAAAAATCATACACCTATGGATGAGATCAATGGGAGGGAGCTAAGGGCAGAGGGAGGGGTGGGAGCTGGGTGGAGGGGTGCTATGGAGGGGAAAAAGAGAAACAAATGTAATAATCTGAATAATAAAGATTTAATTAAAAAAAAACAATAAAAAAAGAAAAGGACAAAAAAAAAAATAAAAAGCTGGAACATGGTTGCATTCATCCTGCCCTAAGGCATGAGGGTTAAGAACTAGGCTAGTTGGTATTGTGATGACATAGATTTAAGAGACAAAGATTAGATATGAAGCATATAGGCTATACCAGAGGGAGAGATAAAGCCAAGGTTTTTCAGGAGGGAAAGTGTCAAAAAAGGCAAAGGGAGACCTGTTGGTTTGGGGAAAGTTGGTATTACTATTCAGACTTTATCTGTTTCTCTTTCTCTTACAAAACAAAAGTTTGTTGACATTGCTCTTAGTGAGATATATATATATATATCTATATATCTATATATATATATATATATAGATATATATATATAT